>ML686183.1:245866-364357 GCA_007922175.1 Pelusios castaneus
GCCAGGCCGTGTGAGGACGGGGTACTGGGGTCTCTGCCCGGCACTGAGGGGCAGGTGGCGGGCGGGTCTCAGCCAGGCCGTGTGAGGACGGGGTACTGGGGTCTCTGCCCGGCGCTGAGCCAGGCCGTGTGAGGACGGGGTTACGGGTGTCTCTGCCGCCAACCATGGGGATGTTCTGGGGGTCTGCCCAGGCTAGGGCAGAGGGAGGGGCGGGGCGGGGTGACGGAGACGGGGTTTCCCCCCCCCGCACCGGGCGGGCAGTTGGGCTCGCGGCCAGGCGCGGAGGGGCGGGGCGGGGTGACGGAGACGGGGTTTCCCCCCCCCCGCACCGGGCGGGCAGTAGGGCTCGCGGCCAGGAGGGGCGGGGCGGGGCGGGCCTTTCAGAGACACCAGCCCGCAGCAGGCGCCACCATCAGACGGCGTCGGGAACGTGGGTGGGCGGGACCGTTTTGTTTCTAAGATACGAGGCTCCGGTCCGTTGGTGGTGTGACGTTGCTATCCTCCCGCACGCTATAGGCTTACGGTGCCTGCCACTCATACACAGCCAGCCCCGCGCGGGTTCCGGGGCTGCACACGGCGGATCGCGCCCGCTGCCTGAGGCCAAGTCTCCGCCGGGCCCGGGAGGGAGCGTTGCGGGCAGGCGATTGGAAGTGCGGGGTCCCCGCGAGTGGGGCAGACCGGCGACCCCGTGTCCCGCGCTGGCGGAAGGCCGGCTGTTGCCATTTCCGTGGGAAGGAAGAGAGCGCGAGCCGCGGTCGGGCCGGGGCTGTGTGTGCCAGCTGGGGTGGGCGATAGTCGGGGGATCGTACATTTCCTGCTGCTTCGTTACAGCTCCTCAGGCACAGGCTGCGGCCGGTCTCGTCTCACGGCCTGCCAGGTTGGGGCATTGCCTTTAGAGGTGGTGGGTTCATTAGTGCCTAAAAACCACCGCAGCATCGTGGGCAAACTCCCTTCGCTGGCCCCCGGAGGACGTTCATCTTGTACGAGGCAATAGGGGTTATAGTGCGAATCCGCGGAGCAGATCACATACTTTTAAACCTCCAGCGGTTAAGCAGAGACCTCGGTGCGGTTCGCATAACTCACTACATACTTGAACTTCACAAGTTCCGGGTCAGTTCTTCCCTCAAATCAACGTACAGTGCACCAGTGAACTTGCTACAAGCTGCCCTTGGGGGTAGAAGAGGATCGAGCGTGTCTACCTTATTAAAATATTACCTTGGATAAGATTTAGCACTTTTTCCCCCGTGCTGATTTGCAGAGGAATAAACTGGTCTTTAGCCTCCACCCCTTCCTCTCTCCCTGTGTGATGTAAGTGTATGTGGTGCAATGAAAGTTTAAATCCTTTTAAAACATCCACCGTGAGCGTGTAGATGCTCTCTGTACCCACTCCTCGTGTATGAGTGAATCATGTTTGGTTTCGGAGCAGCCGTGCTTGGTATCCCACCCAGTCCTTCGATAATTGAAAGAGCTGAAGTTGAATGAGCAGGAGAGAAAAGAGATGGGGGGGCTGGGTGAATGAAGTGGCCTCTTTCACCTGTAATTGTTCCCATTCTGTTAATAAAGTTGGCAGGTGTTAAAGTGTAAGGATGAAAATCTAGGAGCAGGTTCTGTGTTTACTTTTCTCCCCTCCTTTAAACCTCTTGCTCACAACTTCATCTCATTGTCACTACATTATTCCTTATTTTATTTTTAAGTTACCATTAGGGCAGCTGTTGCTGTTTCACATCTGCTGACTGATTTTAACTGAGACAAAGTCTGTTCATTTACCTACTTTTATTTCCTTATGAGTGCACACAGACTTCACCCATGCGTGCTCACCCCCCAGGAAAGGCCTTTACAAATCACTTTTTTATTACCATGACCACAATTTTTAGGAGCCTGGGTTATGGCTACACTAGAGAAATCTAATGAAAGAGCACCCTCCTGTGACCAAAATTAAGATTGCTGGCACTTAGCCATGAACCAATTTTGCCCACCGCAGGAGAAAGCTGTCACTTACTTTACAAAGAGGTTTAAGCCCCACATCAAGCCAGAGGCCCTATGTCTTTTTCCACTAATCCACATTAGAAGACAACCATATGCCATTTATTTTTTTAAATGATCATATGTGCTCAAGACCCCTTTCCTATTACCTTTTGAAATAAGACAAACTGAATGTTGAACCTGCCACTGCTCTCAACCCCCTTTTCCGTGAAAATAAATTAGTTTGACAATAAAGCTCGAACTTGGTATCCTTCAGTGAATTGAAGAAGAGGGTTTTCCAGTGCAAGATCCTTGATTTTGGAGTTTCCAAACATAGATGTTTAAAGGCACAGACATACTTGAGCACCCAGGAACACTATGTAGGGAGAGGTATGTCTCAGACAGGCACTATTTGTCTTATCTAGAGGGAGGTTACACCAGAGACGCAAAGAGGAAACTGACACATTGCAGCAATCCACGCTGGAAGGCACCCATAGGCAAAGTCCAGAGCCAAGAGAATAGCAATCAGGAGTTGAGCATGGAGATGACAGGCAGATGACCACATTTTAGATCATTCTAAGGGTGCATTCTCCCATCAATCCCTACCTCCTCCCTGCACTACCACCAATGCTTTTATCCTGTTGACTGCCACCATGGGAGGTGCTACGTCCTATCAGGGACATACCACAAAAAGAATTGCTAGGATTCCTTTTCATTAAAAAATTCTGCAGTTGTCATTAAATACAATTTTATTCATGGTGCAGTTATAATCGCCACTAGCTAAGGAGGTCTATTTCTACCTCATTTGTTAAGAAGCTCACAGATTATAGCGTTTCTGTGGTTTAGTGCAATAGTTTGTCCTGACTGTCTCATGAATGCAGTCACTGTAATCAGTGTTACATTTACCACACTTGCAGCTCATGGCCACCGGGTAAGAGTAATAGGGGGTAGTGTGTCGCGGGCAGCCAGGGAGTAGCACTGTTCTGTACATCACATCTTTATATGTGCAGACATCCTGGGACAGGGCACTTTTGAGGAGCAGCTTCTTACCATTGCTGTCCTACAAAGCAAAGAGATGTTAGTGAACCAGTAACTCAAGATCTCCCTGAGCATTCTCATTGTGAGCAGGAAGCAGGCATCTTACCCTGCAGACTGTATTTGCTCCATTTCTAGTGTAGTTCATAGAATAGGGCTGGAAGGGACCTCACGAGGTTATCTAGTCCAACGCCCTGCTATAAAGCAGGACCACTCCCACTAAATCACCCCAGCCAGCGTTTTGTCAAACCAGGCCTTGAAAGTCTCCAAAGATGGAGATTCTACCACTTCCCTAACTAGCCCATTCCAATGCTTCACCACCCTCCTAATGAGCAAGTTTTTCCTAATATCCAACCTCTACCTCCCCCGCTGTAATTTGAAACCATTGCTCCTTGTTCTGTCCTCTGTTACCATCGAGAACAGCCTAGCTCCCTCCTCTTTGTAGAAACCCTTCAAGTAGTTGAAGGTGCTATCAAAACCCCCCTCAGTCTTCTCTTCTGTAGACTAAATAAGCCTAGTTCCTTCAGTCTTTCATCATAAGTCATGTGCCCCAGCCCCCTAATCATTTTTGTTGCCCTTCGCTGGACTCTTTCTAATTTGTCCACATCCTTTCTGTAGTGGGGAGCCCAAAACAGGACATTATTCCAGTAGTTCTGAGATCTTTCCCTGAAAATCTGCATATGAATGGTCTCTAATCTCCATGAAAATTTCCACATTATGCTGCACTAACAGCTGGTTCAGAGTAAACCCACAGACGACACCAGAGGTACACAGACTGTCTACTGCTATCTGTGTGGAATTTCACATGTTGGCTCTAAGAGTAGCCTGGGACCTGCTTATGAGACACACACCTCCCCGCATTTTACTGCCATCAGTGCATTTACTTACCAGCTGCACACAAGATGAGGCAGAAGTTACTGAAACAATTCACTAAGTAATTAAAAAAAAATCACGTCTCATTAAGCAAAACAGGAGCCACTTTTCCATCCTAACCCCCACATTCATAAGAGAAGAAGCTGTTGCCATGTGAGGAGCAGCCAGTCTGCTACTGCAACAGTTATGTTACAGCCTGACCTGATCCTGTGTCATTCATTTCCCTGCATTTAATTTCTTCCCATTCTGTAAGTTCCCCATCTTCAAAGCAACTGATGAAGTGGCATTTTCTCCCACAAAAGCTCAGGCGATAAATTTGTTAGTCTTTATAAGTGCCACAGGACTCCTTGTTTGTTTTAACCAACTACTTTCCCCATTGATTTTCTAATGGAAAACATGAGTGAGTTTAGATATTCCTACCATGACAGTGGGCACAATAAAAGCACCCAGTTAGAACAGAATAGTGCCTTATACCCGTGTCATGCAGAATCCGGCACAGATGGTGGTGTTGATGGCTAGACAGTAGGCACATTCTCTCTTCTCCACATGGATGATATACTCAATGGGAGCACAAAATGACATTGCCTGCCCAATAGTAAGGCCAAGGAGAAGGGACATCAGAAAGATGGGATTCATGCTAAACAGAGACAAAATATCAAAAGGAGAAAAGCATTAAATGTGGTCTCGTGCCATGTTCTGAGAAGCCCCTTGGGAGGCAGTTATATTATTGACAAAAGGGGAAAATGATAATGAAATTATATCTAAGAGGAGCCTGATAAAGCTCCTCGACCTTCTGTGTGCCCCCCCCCCCCCCCAATAGTACTAACTGGTGCCAGAGGCAGGATGCCAAAATAGGGATCAATGACCAATGAGACAAACCCTATGTTCACTTCCTCCCACTAAATCACATTACCAAGACTATGTTAAGGAGTCCTAAAACGCTAACACAATAATTGCAGTAAGTCTCCTGAACCCTTCTCTACTGAAGGAAGCAAAAATTTAACACATGAAGAGTGAGCTCCAGAGTTCAAACACAAAACCCAGAAATCGTCCCACTGGTTTCAAAATAATTTTCTAAAAGAAAATCCTATAAAGTTGTGCCCTCATGAGAAATGGCTGTGTAGAATACAACCTCCCCACAATTCTGACACTCCAATTTAAACTTAGTGCCTTTCCTGGAACTGGTGAGCGAGCGAGCGAGCGAGCGACTGCCAATAATTAAGTAACATTCTCTGAAATGAAAACTGACAGATCAGTCGAAGAGTTCAAATCAACAAATCACTTCGTCCATCAGCACTGCTGACCTTTCCTCTATATACTGAGGGATCCCTAGAATGACGCTCTGATCAACTTCAGCCCGATTCTGCTCAGCAGCCTCCGAAGCTGCACTAACAATATCTACAAATCCATTGATGTCTCAATTCTCAGCCTCCCAGAGCCAAAACCATTACGTTGTCCAGGTTACAGCACCCAATAGCTGTGACCACAGTGAACGTGCCAAGACCAACCTGTTGGCAGCTGTATCTTTCCTCAATACAGGAGCCTGAGTCTGCATTGAGGAGCTGGAGAGACTGTGACCCAGAACAAGCTCTCACTGTGCTTTATACTCTCTAAGCTAATACCAGGTTGAGCTGACTGTTTATATAATTGCATTTGAATTGCTGCTTTCTTATCCAAAACCAATCTACTGAAAATTCATACTGAACTGTAACGCAAATGTGATTGGAACAAATGTGTATTATAATAGCCTCATGTGGAAACTCTGGCTTGAAACCTAATTACTTTTAAACCCATTTTCCTCTCAGCTTTTTAAATAAAGTGTTGCTTTAAAGATTTTATTGGAGTTTAATGACTACGTGACAGTCACTTCACAATACCATGAACAGACAGCCAACCCGGGGTAGCTATAGCAATGACAGGTGGTTATTTACCCCTATTTATTCTGGCTCCCACAGGCTGCAGTGTGAGCAAAAGCAGACAGACACCCACGAAGCAGTAGCATGCACAGCAGGAACTCAAGACAAAAATCAAGTGAGGTACGGTGATGTGAGCGGCATCATGCCTAACTTTCAGGCGCCTATTCCCTGTACTACGAATAGGGAGAGACAAGCCTCTCAGAATGGGAGTCACAAAAGCCTGCGCTCCAGGCAACCCCATAGCTCAACTAGCCAATGGGAGATGGCAAGGAAAGAAGGGTGTGTCCTAAGCAGTTAGATACACAAGCGCTTTTGTGAACTAGTAAAAATTGGCTTAGATTCAAACTGTAGCTAAGTTGAAAGAAGTTGTCTGTCACATCACCATTTCACATGGGAGCAGGTGTTTTAATCTACCCACATAAGCAGATACAGAAGTTATCTGGGCCCTCAAACTGCTTTGTAAAAGATTAATAGCAACAAATGACTTGGAAATGAACCCTAGCCAATGGGAATCAGGTCTCTAGAAACAGTTGTATGAATTGTAGCTAATAGTACCATGTTAAATAAACGTATTTGGATAATGTCCAGAAATTGGAGCGCTCAGGTCCCAGGGGGGACGGGACAGATCCTGGGAAGTATTGGTGGCTTAAAGGGGCTGGGGGGCTACATGTGACTTGGCCTGAATGAGACGTGTATTGTCATTTACAGTTGGTCTGTTGCCTTCTCCTGCTTCATCAGTAGCCAACTTGCCTGCTCAGCTCATTTATTTCATCCTTAGAGCTTTGCAGTTCTAACTCCACTATTAGCATCCCAGCCTCACTTTCCCAGTAAGCATGGCTGCTGTTTGTGTTCATGAATCTGGTCCAAAGTACGTCAGACAGCAACAGCCCTGTTTCTCCAATCCATTTACACGGACATAAATACAAGCCAATTAAGATTAACTTGACTCTGGTGAGCACATAGGCACTGAACTGGGAAGGAGGGACCCAGTTAGCCCAGACTAGTGCCAAGCTACTCCACTCTCTGGCCCATCAAGTTACCCCACTGCTCTCATCTCAGACTGCAGCACGTGTCCTTTTGTCCTGGGGACAGTTCTCCAGTTATACCATGATGTCAGGAAAACTTTCCTTTTGCCTCACAATGGTTGTGGGGTCTCAAGTAATGGGTTTCTTTATATAACCTCCCAGGAATTAGGTACGACTGTTTCTGGCTTAAGGATATGAATGCAGTATTAATTGTACTCAGTAACATCTGTCCATGCTGCCTCAGCGGCAAAATTATAATACTGATATTGTGCTACTATTACAATAAGCTATTTAACTCTTGCCTGTCCTGATGTAATCAAAACCAAACTAGATATACTGCCTGTGTGGGTGTATGTCTACTTTATACCTGAGCATATGTGCATAAAACTTTAGTTTCAGGGAGTAAGTGCCTGTCTGACAGAACCTAATATTAATAAGCATGCACTACGAGACTGGACATTCTACTGAGATCTGGAAACATTATTTAGTGCAAGAGAAAGCTTATTTCCTCCAAAATTTGGGAAGAGGGAGATCAATCCAGAGAGTGAGACACAGAAACCACCCAGACACCTGTCCTCTCCAATAATCCTGCAAAAGTTAAAGCACTGGCATCTGATATTTGTTACCTTCCCAGTGTGCAGCTATGAAACTAGTGCCTTTCACCCACAGATCTCAAAGCCCTTTATACATAGGAGCACAGGCTATTAGGGTTGTAGTTCTGTCTGTTGGTCCTGACATAAGGAATAAGGATAAGGAATTATTGTGCCTTCAGTGTATGTCATGCTGTTTCTATTTAATATGAGCAAAGGGACAGCCGCAACCAGAAAAGCATACACTTTGTTCTTCAAAAGCGATAATTTCCCAAAGATAACAAATATAATGAGTGAAACTGACAGGAAGAAAACTTTTAGACAGACACATGAATGAAAATTGGTAGTTGCTTTCGAAGTTGTTACATGACCAAAAAGCCAACACAAAACACAAAAGAGGCAAACTTGGGTTAAAAGCCCATACTGGTTAAGAGGGGTTATAAAGGGAGCAATTAAAAATATCCAAACAAATGGGGAAACAAGAAGTTAAGAAGCAATCAATTTAAATGGGAAGTAACGAAGTATAGAAAAAAGATAAAGGAAGCTAATGACATCAGGGAAAAATCCCTGGTTAACAGAAACAAGGTAAAACAAAAATCCTCACCAAGGAGTGGGCCTATTCCTAGATGGAGACAGTAAGTTTCTTAATAGCACTGAAGAAAAAAGACAAGTATTCAATTAGTATTTGTGTTCTGCATTTAGCAATAAGGGTAATGTATTGGGATCAGATGAGAAGTTTAAACGGCATGTAGTAGGGATAAATACTTTTAAAATCAGCAGGCATGGATACCTAGAGAATTGGTTGAGGAGTTCTCTGGTCTACTAATGTTAATTTTTAAATATGTCATGGAATACTGGAAAACAGCTAATGTTGTAACCATTATAAAAGTTCAAGCAAAAGGACCCAGGTCACCATTAACCTGGTTAGCATCACAGCAGTCCTGCATAAAATTATGAAAAAGCTGATACTGGATTTGATCAATAGAGAAATAAAATATGTGCATATAGTTAATTGCAATCAACATGGTTTTATGGAAAATAGATCAACTCAGGATTGTTTTAATGAGAATACATATTTGGTTGATAAAGGTAACTTATGCAAGATATGACTTAATCCTGCATGATATTCTGATTAACAAATTAGAATAATACACGATGAATAAAGCAAATGTCTGGTGGATTCAGAACTGACTGACAATGACCCAAGAAATAGTAGTTAAGGCTTTTCAGGAGCCCAAGGCATAGCTAAAAATATGAACCAAAGCAGGCCGTGTGACAATAGTAACATTAAATATTATGTAACACCGTAAATATTTTTGAGAGAATGGTACAGGAACACACAGACCCCACATAAAATAGAGGGAATGACAGGAAAATGGATGAGGATGTTTTGTTTGAACTAGAAAGGAAGAAGAACAAGGATGGTAACTAACATCAAGAATGTAATATGCAACTTATTAGTATCAATGTATAAACGGAGAAGTCACAGGAAAGGAAGGTTGCTTACCTGGACAGTAACTGATGTTCCTGGAGTTGTGTGTCCCTGTAGGGGTGCTCCATTCCAGGTGCCTATGGAGCAGTTCCCTTATGGAGGGAAGGTACTTTGGAGCTTGTGCTATTGTCCAAAGTACTTTGGTACCTAGAACCAAATCTGCTTTGAGTGTCTGGTCAATAGCATAATGCCTAGAGAATGCATACACTGAGCTCCATGTGGTGGTCTTGCAAATGGCCATTAGTGGAATATCTAAAGAAAGCCACTGTTGAGGCCATACCCCTTGTAGAATGGGGTTTTGCTCCCTTCTGGGGGTATTAGTTATGGAGTGAATAGCATGTGATGATGCACTCTTATCTACCTGGAAAGTCTCTGGCTGGAGACTGCCATGCCCTTTGAACCTTCTGCTCTAGATAAAGGTTATAGAGTAACCATGCTGGATAATTTCTAAGACCCATCTGTCCAATGTTATAGACCTCCAGTTGTTTATGTATGTTGGAGATGGCCAAAAGGTGTGGTTGTGTAGCTCGCTGGGGTCAGGGAGGTTGTTGAAACCCTCAACCAAAGCTTCAAAAACTGATATCTCGGATGATGGTGGTTGAGAGGTCGACTGATTAACGGAACTGTTCTGATGTCTTCTCATTGACCTGTGTCTGTTGCTGTCGGTACTGGTTGTACTTGAGGTTAGACGGTTGATGTCTGTATTGTCTTCATCTTGGGGCAGGTGTATATATGCCGAGTGTTCGGAGAATGGCTCGTGAGTCTTTCATCGTATGCATGGCATCCGTCTTCTCTCTATCCAATGGAAGATGCTCTATGACCAATTGTAGATCTCTCAGAAGGGCTGTGGAATGCACCCAAGAGGCTCCATGAGTAAGTGCAGTCACTGTGGTTCTTGCTGTCTGCAGCATTTCAAACAGCCTGCAGGGCTGTTCTTGATACAAGTTGGTCTTCCCCGCTGAGAGATTTCAACTGTTCTTGGCCGTCTGCAGGGATGACATCCAGAAAATTGGCAAACCTGGAGTAGTAGTTGCGATTATAATTGGACCGCGTAGTTTGCCACTCGTAGTTGTAGGCTCGCTGACATGTACACTTTTCGGCCACATGAGTCCACCCGTTTCCAATGTCTATCCTGTGGGGCCGATTTGTTGAAAGGCTGTTTACTTCACTGCTGCGCCACCTCTATGAGTGAATTTGGTGGAGGGTGTGCAAACAAATATTCATTATTTTTCAGTGGTATATAGTACTTCTCATCCTTCTTGCTCATTGGAGTAATAGTCGCTGGTGTCTGCCACATGAGGTTTGCCGTGTCCATGATTGCGTCGTTCATTTGCAATGCTACCGTGGAAGGAGTTGATGTTCCTAGGGTCTTTAAGAGCTTGTGCTGCACTCGAGTCTCCTCCTCCAAGATGTTGAGGTCCTGTGCCACCCGCTTGAACCGTTCCTGGAACTGTTTAAAACCATCTGCACTAGTAGATGCATGCTGGATGATAGTTTCGTCAGGGGGTGAGAGAGGTATAAGGTACTGCTGCCTCATCCTGGTCAGACTGGATATCCATCTCGGATGAAGCCTCAGGCTGTGGTCCTGCTGAGATATGGGAATGGCCCAATAGTGAGGGTGATACCACTTCCCTGCATGAGCCGGAAGGGGGGGGTCTGCCATAGGGCCTCATGTACGAGGATCACATATCCCAGTTGTGCCACTGCATTGGGTATAGCATAGGAGGAGCCATCCATGGGGGTACGCCCCATAGATCGCTTATGACACCCTGTGGTCCTGGCTGCGCGATGATGACCATGCCCTCCTGTGTGAACATCGTGGGGAGAAGCTAGTCAGTGTCTCCTGATCCTCATCGATGTCAGAGAAGGGCGAGAATGGTGGTGAATCAGAGTCGTCTGGTTCAATGTGACAGGTCTTTTGTTCTCTTGCCCGCGGGAGCAGTGGAGGCAGGAGTCCCCTGTGCGTGTGACTGCGGAGTTAGTGCTGTGGCTTGTGCAGTCTCTGAGCCAGGAGGGTCAGCAGGGAGCTTCGGCACCAAAGTGGCCGTGAACTCCGCAAGCTCCGGTGCCCTTTCAGTGACCATTACCAGTGCATGGCTTGGTACCCATAAGCCATTTTGCAGCTAATACAGAAAATGGAATGGTAAATAATGAAGATAAGGCTGTTGTATAGAGATCTCAATCACTTGGAAAGTTGGTTCCATTCATATAAAATGTGTTTTAAAATAACCAAATACAAGGTCACAAATCTCAGAGTGAGTATTTCCTATGTAATGGGAGACTGTTCCTGGCAAGTGGGAACTCTGAAAAATAGACATCGGGGACCAAGACCACCACAAGCTCTCCATTTGACATTGTAGCAAAAAAGGCCAACGGGAGCCTTGGATATTTAAATAAGGGAGGAGTGAGTAGGAATATAGAGGTGATTTGATGGTTGAAGGCAGACAAATGCAAATGAAAAACTAGTTCTACATTTTTAAATGAATAATTAACTATTGGAACAAGCTACAAAGGGAAGTGGTGGATTCTTTATCTCTTGACGTCAAGACTGAATGCTTTCCTGAAAGTTGTTAACCTACCGGGCTCCATATTGGAGTAATTGGGTGAAATTATTTGCTCTGTTATATGGGACAGGCTAGATGTCTAGTGGCCTTTTGGACTTCAATTTTATGAATATTTTCAGTTTTTAGGGAGCCATTGCGCAGAGCCTGGCATGGTGCTTGAAGAGTGGTGG
Source organism: Pelusios castaneus (assembly GCA_007922175.1). NCBI lineage: Eukaryota > Metazoa > Chordata > Testudines > Pelomedusidae > Pelusios > Pelusios castaneus. The sequence continues at coordinate 257,494 of ML686183.1, forward strand.
AGCAAAATTCAGCAACGTGTCTGGCCGTAGCTCTGTGGTGTATTTATTCACTAGAACTCCATGTGCTGACCCATGATTTTTTCCATCTTGCTATCATTGGGCTCAACTCTGCCTGAAGCATTATCAGACAGGATACAAGTCTGCTGTCTTCTCAAAGACTTACACAAGCCACTAAACTGGTGGAATGCAGCCTTCATCTGTGCAATTGACTGTGCCGTTTTGGTTAACAGAAAGTTCAGAGAAATAATACAGTGCAACTGTCACTGAATGCAACTAAGAGCTCGAGGGCTGCAGCAGCCAGTGAGAATCTGTACAACTGCGCAGGGATCAGGTCAACCATGGCTCAGGAGCATGGGTGAACTGCCTGTTAAGTTAGGCTAGCCTATGACCCCACCTGTTCTGCCTGAGAACACTGCCCTCTCACTACTACCTGGAGCTACCCCCTACTTCAGCCACCCCAAACCCCAACTGGGCCACCCCTGCACCCCCAAATGCCGAGTCTCCTCCCGATGGCCCCAGCCAGCCCAAGTCCTACCAGCAGCCCAAGCAGTGGCCAGGCTGCAGGAGCTGCTCAGGGGCCCAGCCACACAGGAGCACCAGCCAGGTGGCCCAAGTGCCTGCTAGCCTTGTTGCTTAGTTGCATTCAGTGACAGTCACACTGTGAATGATTTATCTCTAACCTTTCTGCTAACCAAAACAATCTGTTCTCTGCTATCAGTAATCCACACCTTCATGAAGTCAAAGACACTGCTGCTGCACAGGGAATGTTTGAGTGATCGGAACGGAAAGAACCAATAATGGAGAAAATTGTGTCATTTGGTATACAAGATTGTCTGACAGATTCCGGTGGGCCAAAGATTCTATGTATTTAAATACTGGGCATTCACTCAATCATTCTACAACTGAGACCAATCAATCATGTCAAGATAGTCAGGAAAGAATGTCAGAAGCGAGGAAGGAGGCAGATGGAAAGCTACCTTAACAAGAGGAGGCAAGGATGGAAAACCTTGTAGGGGTGATGAGCAGGATAGCCCACAAGTCAATGAGAGCAAATCCATTCTTCCTACTGGGATGTAGGATTCTACAGTTTGGAGTTTAAAAAAACAAACTTCTGTTTGCAGATAATACTGGAATTGGAGACAGTCAACGTTCAGGAGCAAGGCAACTAGATCCGAAAGTAGTTGGATAGTTTAGGTAGGGGAGTGGGGGGAAGAGAAGGACAATATCAGGCGAGGAATACAATTATGGTGGGAGAATCAGTATCTGCCCAATACAGAGCTCCAGTGACAAAGGGAAATAAAATCCAAGTAAAGATGGATATGGCTGTTAACCTTAGCTTTTGCATTTAAAACGCATGTGGCTGATGAATTTGCAAGTCTATTTGTCCATCGCAGGCTCTCTTTAATCTCCTCTAATATTTCCTTCTAGCTCTAATCTTTGGTAATCATAGATTCACAGATCACAGTTCTGCTCCTCCGCTTCCAGGATTAGCTGCAGTATTTCCTTACCAACCAAGGATTTCAACACTAATACACTCTCTTCGTTGCATAGCATATGATAACTATCTCCATTTAGATATTGAAAATACAACATAATCCACTTATTTTTTGTTTATACAGGAAAAGCACTGTGTGCAGCCAGAATACTGGAATTGAGGTTTTAGCCTCGTCTACCCAACTTTTCTTCACTGATCACAGCAGTATGTATTTATATCTGCTGTCAATCATCCATTCCTATTGCACATCAATGAGCCCAGAGATAGCAGGCTGCCAATAGAGTAAACTGAGCCTGGGAATTTCTATGGCTCTTGTGTATTAATAAAGCTACTTGCAGTTTGACTTTCTTTTCATAATAGCCACCCAACTTCAGTGGAATGTGTCCCCCATATTTGGATATTTTATGTGCATACGTATTTGGGGAGAATGGGACAGCCAGAGGCGGCTTTTGGGGTTGACAAAGCAGGCGCACGCCTAGGGCCCCAAGCTGTAAGGGGCCCCCTTGCCAGTCCCAAAAGCCGTGTCTGCCTCGGTTGGCAGCAGGCGGAGGAGCTGGCCCGTGTCCGGGGTTGGTGGGGTGAAGCTGGGGCCAGCAGTGAGCTGGGCCTGCGGGAGGGGCAGGGCTGGCGACAGGTGGCCCCCGTGGGCCTCTACGGGGCCCCACAATGTGCCTTCGCCTAGGGCCCCCAATAGCCAAAGGCCGCCTCTGGGGAGAGCACACCTCTTTCTCAAGGACAAGCTGGGAATACCAATCAACATTCATGTCTCCTTCGGACCTAGAAAACCTAGGCAGATACAGGTATTCCAAGCCAGGATTGCCCCTGAAACCTGTTTATATGCCTTCTTGCTTTCAGATGCAACTGGGAATATTCAAGAGCATGACTGTAGAATTTCTCCGAGAAGTCTTCTTCTAGTGGTCTGTGCTTCCTGTCTTTCTATTAACCACTTAGCTTCTTCCCCAGTTGGGACTTATCTCTAGTTGGGTCTAGTTGGCTTCTTCCATCATCAGGAACTTAAGGCCCTGACTCCTTTCCTTCTGGGTCTGAGGCTTGAAACTCCTGCAGATTGTGCCGCACTCTTGGAGATGGGACTCACCCAAACACTTGAGACAAGAAGAGTGTGGGTCATCCCTGGACATGGGCTTCCTGCAGGACTTGAAGTCCAGCATGTCCTGGCCCCAGGGCTGCAAAGATCTAATCTTGCTAAATAGGAACATTTATCTAACTTACCAAGGGCTCATTGTCCTGCTCAGCCACCAATGTGATTTATGCCATCACGTGCTGGAAATGCCCCTCTGCCTTATATATCGGACAAACAGGACAGTCTCTGCGCCAAAGAATAAATGCTCACAACCTGATGACAGAAATCGCAACACTAAAAAAACAAATAGGGCAACACTTCAATCTCTTTGCTCACTGCATTGATGACTTAATAGCAGTGCTCAAAGAAATGAACAAATTGCCACTTCAAAGACTAACTGCAAAATTGGAACTTCCACATATACTCAACTCCATTGCCTCAGGGTTAAACAGAGACTATGGATTTTCCCTTTCTAACAGGTGATTTGACCTCACCTTCCTCTATGTGCGGTTCCCCAGTGTTTGAATCCCAACACCTATTCTGATTTGCTGTTAGAGCCTGACCTGATCCTGTCTCATACATCTCCCTGCATTTAATTTCCTCCCATTCTGTAAGTTACCCATCTTCAAAGCGTCTGACGAAGTGGGATTTTTCTCCCACGAAAGCTCATACGATAAATAAATCTGTTAAGTCTTTAAAAAAGTGCCACAGGACTCCTTGTTTATTTCTCTGCAATACACTAACACGGCTACCCCTTTGGAACTTAACTATTGAAAAGTTATCATCTATTTACAGGTACTCCAAGAACAGTACAAGAAGGGGGAATAGCTTGTGGAGAGAGAGAAAGAGACACAGACTCCTTCCAGTGGCTGTCACAGGCCATAAGAAGGAACTGAGGAGGGGAAGGTCAGTAGGTGGAAGCCCTATATAGCACTCTATAAAAGCACCACTCAAAGGGGCTCCACAGACAACTGAATGGGTACCCCTGGAGGAAAAACTTCCCAGCAGATCTACCTACTTGGAATTGACCATAGCAATCACGTGAAGAATTTCCAGGTTTCATCAGATTGGGTCCAACTAGAATCCCAGAAACTGGAAGGGACCATGACAGGTCATCCAGTCCAGTCCCCTGCACCCATGGCAGGACCAAGTACCCCCATTAAACCATCTCTGACAGGTGTGTGTCTAACCTGCTCTTAAAAATCTCCAATGTAGGAGATTCCACAACCTGCCGAGGCAACTTATTCCAGCGGTTAGTCACCCTGACAGTCAGTAATTCTTTCCTAATGTCTAGGCTGAACCTCCCTTGCTGTATTTTAAGCCCGTTGCTTCTTGTCTTGTCATCTGTGATTGAAAATTTTTCTCCTTCTTCCTCATAACAATCTTTTAGGTGTCAAAATTTATATCCCTCTCAGTCTCCTTTTTCAGTCCCATCTCCGACAGCGATCAATAGCAGTATCAATCTGAGCTGTCAAGCGACATGGTGACAGTTAAAATTTGCCAGTCATTTTATAGCATGTAAGCCTTTTATCTACTAAAAATCTATCCAGATCTTCAGATCTGATTTTTTGCCACTGCTTTTCAGATCCTGCGGTTTGATCTAAAGTACCTGAGAAAGCAACAAGGCCTCTTTTCCATTTGTGCCATGAACGAAAGCGGCATGTTAATGATTTACCTAACTGAGTGTTATCGAAACAATGTTCAATCCGTGAATAAGCTAGAGAAGACTGAGTACTTTACACTACCATCAGTAACGGATGTTTTCTAAAACCAGGAAGGAGACACTGCTGGTAAGTTCATTTTTCCTTTTCTTTTGCACTCAAGGTATTAACAATATTACTTTGAGAGAATGAGCCGAGAGCAGTGGCCTTTTGGCAGGAGGGTTTTTCAATATGAAAATGGCTTATTTAGTTCCTGAATCCAACATAGATATATGCATGTAACCTCTGCCAAAAAGGCTTTATGCTCAGTTTCTCTCCCAACTGGTTAGCCTATGATGGATTAAGATGAGACCCCTAGCCTTAAAAAGAAGACATATTGGGCAAAAACTTACCACCACAAACAGCATCCTAAGCCCAGAGTTGTTTGTTTGGCTTCAGTATCAGTGAGAGCAGAACTTAGCCCTTTATCTTCCTATATACTACAGTGTGTCATACTAAATAAGGGAACACGCAGTCAAATCTGTTTTTTACTTGCAAGTTACAAGCACCAGCTCACAATTCTGAAATGGATTCTTTTATATTAAATATAATTTATTGCAACTTTAAGGCCCCTTCATTCTATTAGTGGTTTAAAAATCATCTTGGTGTAAATGAGATTCAGTACACGCTGAATCTTCTTCAGAGGAACATAGGTGTGAAAGATGTAAACAAAGTTACAGATTATCAAATTCACACCCTTCTCCAATTTTCAACTTTTCTTGTTGATTTTTAAGATATACAAATCCAAAGGGAAAAAAGATGAAGGAAATCAGATAAATCTATTTTAGCTGAAAAAACAGGCCGTTGAGAACAGGATGTAATACATACTCACAGAAAGTAAATGGCCCCTGGAGTCTAGCAATAACGATCTATCAATACTGCAATTATGGCTTTGTTAAATTCACTGTCTCTCTCATTTAATTCCTGTACCTTAATTTTTTTTTTTTAGTCCTTCTATATTTAAAAGTTGCACTAAGTATTAATTTTTCTTCTGGGTTTAATTTTGTCCTTTAACGAACTATCATGTGCTTTTTTTTTTTCTTTGTTTTAAACTCATTGGCTGTTGCTGATCAGATATTGTTATTGTTGCTAGCAAGAAGCTTTAACACCTAAATCACATCTGAGGGAAAATATATCTTTTATATGAAGAATGTAAAGCTGTCTCTAAGCCTGAAAATCTGTTTTTAAAACCTACTGGTGACACTAAGTTATTTTAACTACCAGCATGACACAGACCCAGGGACGCACACCTCCCTGTAATATTACCAGGCTAGATTCAGACCGGTGAACCCAACCCTAGTGCAGTTATCACTGACTAATCTCAAAACTCCCCTGTTACCATAGTCACATCTTAGTGTTTCACCCAACCCCCCAGGGAGTGTAGTCCAGAGTCTGAATCAACAGGAACATGCTAAGAGTACATCTGTTATTCCGAACTACCTGCAGGAACAAGTGCTACCACGTTTCATAGGTTAGGTGAATTCTGAAAAAATGTATTTGGTAAGATCTGTTACGATTTCCCTATTGCAGCGGTTTTCAACCGTTCTGGCTCAGATATCATTTTTACAGCCCTGAAGAGCCACCAGCCTCCACCCCTGCCCACGAAAAGCAATCATCTCCTGTCTCCCTGGCTGCAGCAGGGATAATGTGTACATCCTGTAGCCTGTGCACTCCACCTGGGTCCCCCGGCAGTGGCTCCCTTCTGCATGCTGGGGGACAGTCCGCAAGATCTGTGCTTCCCTCCCTCTCAAACCAGCAAGGACACCAATGCCTATGGACATAGGCAGAGCACTTTGCCGTGCTCCCTGCAATACCCAGGGGTGGGGAGCCCTTATCTCCTATCCCTTCGGCTGCAGCAAGGAGCCTGCCTTGGTCTTCTAGCCCCAAGCAAACATGCTCCACCTGGGTCCTTAGACAGTGGCTCCCTTTCTGCAGCCAACGGGGGGAGCCAGGGGCCACTTTTGGCCCACAGGCTGGGCAACACTGCCCTATGGCATTTAAAAATTCCACTTATTTTGAACAGGACAGCAGAGTGTGTGGAATGTACTGGCATCATTAATGTTGAATCATAGCTATGGTTCACCTGGAATTACTTGGACATGCTTAGCCTGCACCATAGTATTAAGCTCCTGAAGTATTTTATATTTACTTGGAGTCTGTAAATCTGAGGGAGGGCGTTGGGGGGGGGGGTTTAAACAGCAGTTCTCAACCCATTGCCCCCAATGTCTTTCAGCATAGCCCATGGCTCCCCTCCTGCTGGCTGCAAAAGGCAGCTGGGGCCCAAGGACCCACGCAGGATACATTGCCAGCGCAGGCTCCTTGCTGCACTCAGGGGCAGGGGTAGATCTGTGCTCCTCTCCATCCAGCTGCATCACAGAGCAAAGTACTCAGCCTGGGTTCCTAGGAGCTGGGTGCTTGCTAGACCTGAGGGACGGGAGAAGCACTCATCTCCCCACCTGCTCCCTGCAGAAGGAAGCACACCCTTTCCCTGCTGCCCCATAGGGAGCACTGCTGACAGACCAGTGGCACTCCAGGGTTGGAAAAATCCTATTTGTGGCCCTTGAGCCAAAAAGGCTGGATCCACTGTCTTACAGTTATCCCAACAATGCCTTGTTTCGACTTACACTGTGTAGTGTTGCGTCTTGTACTACATCGGCTCTAGTTTATTCTACTCATTGGTTTATTTATATAGCATTATAGGTCTCCAGAGTGCTTCTGCTCTAAGCAATATGTTTAACAGAAGAACAAAAGGATGGTTACTGACACTTTGTAACTCATCTTCCTCAAGGTGTGTCGCTCACATCTATTCCCATTAGGTGTTCATGTACTGCATGCACAGTCACGAGAATGTTTCCCCCAGTGACAGCCTCACTTCAGGGCCAGCTCTGGAGTCCCATAGACTCATGCCTTCATGGCACCTATATAGGACTCTGCCAACTCTCTGCCTCTTCATTCTCTTCTTTCTGGCAGACTCCAACAGAGGAATGGGTGGGTGGGTTTTGGAATTGACAATAATCATTACAAAAGGTCAGTAATCAACTTTTCTTCAAGTGCTTGTTCATTTGATTCCAGTTAGGTTTCTCCCGAGTAACTCCTTAGGACATGGGTCAGAGTTCAATGGGCAACTGTAGTATTTCTCTACTAACTGCCGAGTTATCTCTAGCCTGCTGAGCATAGTGTGCTAGGAAGATGTGGCTGAATGACCATGTTGCTGCCCTACAGATGTCCTGGACTGGGACTTTTGTGAGAAAAGTTGATCACATGGGTTCTTGTCAAGTGAGATGATCATGTTGGAGACAGTATTGTCACCAGTTAATAACATGCCTTGATAAATGACAAGATCTTTTGGGAGAAGACCAGGAGAGGCCCTTCATTCTGTTTGCTGCTGCAATCAAAAGTTGAGATGTCTTTCTCAATGGTTTTGTCCCCTCAACATAGCATGCTAACGCCCTCCACACATCCAGGGAATGGAGTTTCTGTTCCCAGCTGCTAACATGTAGTCTGGAGTTAAATACTGGGAGAAAAATGTATTGATTGAGTAGAACTAAACTATTTTTGGAAAAAAGGACTTTTAGATGAACTTTTTTAAAAAACCCAACAAAACCACACAACTGTTCAAGAAACAGAGTCCTGTGGCACTTTTAAAGATGAACAGACTTTTAAAGTGCCACCGGACTCTTTCTCTACAATCGACAAACTGCTACCCCTTTGTAACTTGACAACTGTATAAGGAGGCTCTTCAGTCAGGGCCTTGAGTTCTGAAACTTTTCTCGCTGATGTGATTGCAACTGGGAAGGCTACCTTCCAAGAACGGAACAGGAGGGAGCATGTTGCTAATGGCTCTAACAGTGGTTTCGTCAGTGCCAACAGTACCAAGTTAAGGTCGCCCAGGGGAACCAGTGGGTATGTTTGAGGAAAGAGTCTATCAAGACCCTTGAGGAAGTGAATTACTGTGTGATTTGCAAAGATCGAGCAGCTAGGCACACAGATGGAAGGCTGAAATTGCAGCTGATGCGCAAGACCTTGATGTTTAAGGTCTAACAAGTAATCCTAAGGAATGAGGTAAAGATGACAAGTCCCACTGGAAAAAAGCCTTGCAGCGACGGCGCACATATCACGCGCCCATCTAACTGGAATCAGTATCAGCAAGCACTAGGACAACTGATTTACTCTCTTACATGAAGCTTTTTGGTGCAGTGCTGTCCTTTATATAGCACCTAGCAAATGGAGGCCCAACCTGGCTTAGGCTTCTTGGCAGTAACCCATCTTAAATGAATGAATAAAATAAAATGGTAATAGGAATTAGAGCTGAAACTCAATTGACAACATAGCACAAGTTTAAACTAAATCCCAAAATCCCATTCTGGACTACATCAATAAAAACCGAGATCATAATTTTGCCATAATAGGTAATATTCCAATTTTCCATGCTTAAAAAGGCTTGTAGATAGGTGACAAATATAAACTACATTGATCAACATTTTCATATTTCCACAGCAACCCATGGTAAACAAACTGGCTGACTACTGGTAACCATTTTCCATGTATAGTCATTCATACTTGTAGCCCAATATTTGCTTCAACTGTGTCTGCCTTAACTCCTCCTCATTTTCTAGATACGCAGAAAGAAGTTCACTAAGTATTTGTAGAAACAGCTAGTTTTAAGTGAATATTATTGGAAAGACTGTTTGCAGAAACAAGTTCCAAAAGGGGAAGCCATGTTAGTTTAGTTCAGCAAAGAACACAAAAACAAGGAGTCCTGTGGCACTTTTAAAAACTGGCAAATTTATTTATTGCATGAGCTTTTGTGGGAGAAAATCCCACTTCACTTCTTCAAAGCATCTGACGAACTGTGATTTTCTCCCACGAAAGTTCATGGAGTAAATCCATTTGTTTGTTTTTTTTTAAAGTGCCAGAGGACTCATTTATTTTGCAGCAAGTTACTTTGCAATATTCATGCGTGGGTTCTTTGAGATATTGGGGAGGGGCGCCCGTGCTCACCTGTCAAGTCATCACAAATCCTCTTTAACACGGTTATAACACTGCTTTTATTTTTACTAATATCTAAAGTCTCCCCTTTTTCCAAATGGTATCTGGATAAGTATAAGTACACATACAATTACAAGCAGATGGATTGGTTCCTACTTGGGTTTACCTTCGGCAAGTCTGGTTCCCCACCCGATACCTGTGGACCAACCAGCCTACCCCGATGACTGACCCAAGCTTACCTGCGCACAGCTGCTGCTGCCACAATACCTTAACCAGCAGGGATGCGAACCCGGGCAGGTTCCATCTCTGGCCAGGAGTTCCAATTGGACAAGGATTCGGTCCGATGCACCGCACCATCCCCTTGGGGCGGCAAGAATTTGTACAGTTGTTTGGCCCTATTGCCCAGTCCCGACCATTTTGCTTAGTTCCTTCCGTGCCCACATCACTCAGCTTCAAAACTACCAGCGCTGCTTTGCCCATATAAGGTTGTTTGCCGCTTTTGATTTTGAGTCTGAACTTTTTAGGGTCACAGGAAGGGCACCCAGGTTTGCAGAAGGTGAACTGTTGTTTTGGCACATAGCAAGACCTCCCTATACCGCAAACCTACTGATCGGTATAGTTACCTACTTCCCTCGAGCTTCCATCCTCGACACACCACACGATCCATTGTGTACAGTCAAGCCCTAAGATATAACCGCATTTGCTCTGACCCTTTAGACAGAGACAGACACCTTCAGGATCTCTACCAGGCATTCTTAAAACTACAGTACAAACCCACAGAAGTGAAGAAACAAATTGACAGAGCCAGACGGGTACCCAGAAGTCAACTACTGCAGGAGAAGCCCATGAAAAACAACAACAGAACGCCACTGGTCATCACCTACAACCCCCAACCCAGACCTCTTCAACACATCATCAAAAATCTACAGCCTATTTTACAAGATGATCCCTCACTCTCTCAAGCCTTGGGAGACAGACCTCTCCTTGCTTTCAGACAGCCCCCTAATCTTAAAAGGATACTTACCAGCAACTACAGATCACAGAGCAGAAACACTAAAGCAGGAACACAGCCCTGCAGCAGACCACGCTGCCAACTTTGCCCTCATATCTACACTGATGACACCATCACAGGGCCTAATCACGCCACCTACTCCATCAAGGGTTCGTTCACCTGCTCATCCACCAATGTGATTTATGCCATCATGTGCCGGAAATGCCCCTCTGCCTTATATATTGGACAGACAGGACAGTCTCTGCGCCAAAGAATCAATGGACACAAATCTGACATCAGAAACTGCAATACTGAAAAAACCTGTAGGGGAACACTTCAACCTCCCTGCTCACTCCCTTAACAACTTGTTAATAGCTGTGTTGAAACAGATGAATAACAAATCACAGCTTCAAAGAGAGTCTGCAGAACTCGAACTTATATGCAAATTTGACTCAGTTGCCTTGGGGTTAAACAGGGACTATGGATTTTTCTCGCATTACATCAAGTGAATTGACCTCCCCCCTCCTCTATGTGCTGTTCCCCAGTGTTTTGAATCCTAACACCTACTTTGATTTGCTGTTACAGCCTGACCTGATGCTATGTCATACACTCCCCTGCATTTAATTTCCTCCCACTCTGTAACTTTCCTATCTTCAAAGCGCCTGACGAAGTGGGATTTTCTCCCACGAAAGCTCATGCGATTAATAAATCTGTTAGTCTTTAAAAGTGCCACAAGACTCTGTTGCACATATACAGTTCACTTCTCTTTCTACACAATTCACTTTAAATTATTTGCTTGAACTTCACACCTTAATGAATTTTAACTTTAACAAATGTGCTGCACACCTAGTCGCTGGCCCCAAAACTGGGGCACCTATGTGTGCAGAACAGTGGGTCCCCATTGCTGAAATGCTGCCTTTACCACAGACACTTTTGGCCGTGGCAGTCACGAGGGCAGAAAGAGCTGTGTGCCACTGAAGGCTTTTGGTGCCAGGGGTTGCTCTTCCCCCTCGAGTACAACCGTGCAGCTAGGCACCAGGGTACAATTGCTGGACACTATGGCAACCTTGAGCCCTGTCTTAATCCATTCTGTCTTGGTTGAGCCCTGTCTTAATCCATCTTTCCTTTCCTGAGTGCCCCTGTGTAGGCAAGCAAGGCCTCAAATCCCAAATGATGAAGTCCAGCTCCTCTAGCAACATCCCAAACCGCTGCAGAAACCGGCCCAGATATATGAAGTAAATTCATGTTGCTTACCTTTGCTTTGTTTGTATATCTGCACAGGGAAGGGCAAATCTCCAGCTGAGCAGGAAGAGTGAGAAGCCATAATGGATGGGACACATGTGCGCATCATGCTCCTTTTGATTTGTCATATAGTGGCGATGGCTTCTGTTTGGGCTGCAGGTAACTCCCCCTCAGTGACTGAAGCCATACAGACAGCAGCAACATCCAATGGATCTCAAAATACAACCATTTCTACAAGCATTGTAACATCCACTATTTCAGAAAAGGAAGCAGTCAATACAACTACAGTGCAGAGTATAAGTGCTAGCTGGAATACAACTGCTGTGACAGCAAAGATTACTAGTCCATTCACTTCAACTTTGTCACATTTTGCACGAAGCACTCTACATCCTCCCAATACAGATACTAGCAGCCCATCAAATATTACTACAAGATTCAAGACTGTGGTGACATCACCTATCATTTCACCCTTTAATCAAGCAACTGATAAAGATTCTAATCCCAAAAAGTCTGCAATCACATTGATACCAATATCCCAGCATTCTGCTGCCACACAACTAAATACTACCAAAGGTCCGGATTCAGTTCCTATAACACAAGCTTCAGGTAGGTGTAATTACATTCTATAGTTGCAAAGAATAAAAATTATACAGAAAAGGAAGAAACCATGGTAAGGTGGAAAGCAGAGACAGGAAGGTCAGAAATGAAGATGTATGCTGAGACAAGGTGTTAAGGAGTAGACGAAGAGGGCCACCCATGTCTCTTGGAAAGTATGCATAGATTGACGCAATATGAATTAGGAAATTTATGCTAGCCACAAAATGAAGACAAATAATCACATAAGCCAGTGTGGGTGACCTCAAGTCAGGGCTGGCCCAACCCTACAGGTGAACTAGGGAGTTGCCTAGGGCACCAGGCTTTAAGGGGCACCAAATGAGACAGAAGAGAGTTTTTTGTATACGTTCTCTTGTAACATGTGGACGAGAGGGTAAGAAAATCATAGCTTGCCTAGGGCGCCAAAAACCGTTGGGCCGGCCCTGCCTGAAGTTAGACAAGTTTATCCTTATTTAGGGTCCTTACGTCAAAATGAACTGATTTTCAAGGGCTCACCACCCATAATTCCTATTGCCTTCAGTGCAAGCTGGAGGTCCTCAACCCCTCTGAAAATCAGGGCATTTTAATTTAGGCACACAAGTATGGATTTAGTTGACTAACTTTAGGCATACAGATTTTATAATTATTGACCTTGTGCTGTATCTTTGATCTGCTCTTATATTTTTTATAAAAGGTCAAACCTAAATTGAAACATTTAATTTGAAAATTTGCCACAATAATTAAATTATCAGCCTTTACTACAAGACTAACTTAAATAAACAGCATCTTGGGCGTACTGCTATTGGGTTGCTCATGGCACTTAAGGATTCTTTTTTAAGGGAGAGGTTAGAATCCAAGTCTAATATTTAGCACATGAAAACTTACTGTACTGCCAAACTGTAATCTAGCAAATGAGATTTATTGTTTCACTAGCTGTGAAATAAAAAACATCATTTTATTGAAACAGGAGGAACTCACCTAAGGACTTCAGAGGCCGTTCTGACCATTAGTTTCAGCAGCATCCTCACATTTGGTGTTCTAGTGATTGTCATATGCAGTCTTGATAAGTACAGGAAGAAAAGAGCCCAGTATTCCCACCACCCACTATCTGACACCTCTTCTGAAACAGGTTGGCATATATTTTTAGCATGGTACATCATTAACAAACGTGCATTCTCTATGTGCATATTACAATGTTACAAAAAGGTCGTCACTTCCCCCGGTAATGAAATGCAGCAACCCTTAACATCGAGTGGTGTCTTCGCAGCATAAAGTAATGTTACACAACGATATACATGCCAGCTCTTCAGTGGTTGTAGAGCAGTATCCTTCTAATGATTTCAGTGGAGCTACACCAAATGTACGTCTGCTGAAGATCCATCTTTTCGGCAAGACAAGAGAAAAATATTTTTCCAATTACAATATTTTTCCAATTACAACTGCTATGGCCAATTAGGCTGGTAGATTTTGGAATTTGCCCAAGAATTTCTACTACTATACTTAATATTTATGTATTTGTTTTATGTTTAAGTAAAAAAATTGTTAAAAACCCTTAAGCATGAATAGCCAGATTTTAAAATGGTATTTAAACACCTGATCTGCCTATCATATTTAAAGTACGGTATTTCATTAGATACCCATCTAAATCTTTAGATGGTCAAACCACAAGTTTTGAAACGTTTTTTGCTAGGACCCCCTTAAAATATTTCAGGCCCTGACACCTCCCTCTACGCAATGCCATCCTTACTTGGGGGGTGCTTGGAGCAGGGCTGCCTTCAGAATTGGGCACCCAGCCAGAAGCTCAAAGGCTCGGGCTGATAGCTGCAGCCCCACTATGCATGGAGGCTGGCAGATTGCAGGCCCCCTCAACTTCACAAGCCCCTCCAGTTTGAGAATCCCTGAGCTAACCAAATTCAGACAGGAAACAGTTTTACTGCAAGATAAACTAGCGAGGTTAGCATTATACACCCTCATGGATTTGACCTTACCTAGTTTACCATACAGTAAAACTAAAGGTGTCCTATTTTTACTGTTTATAATCAAGATAGCTTTATTTATCACAAGATAAAACCAAACTTATTTTGTGATAAAGACAAGGCCACAAAATGCCTAACACATCCCCCCCCCCCCCAAGTGTCCACTTTAGTACCAGTGCTTTTACAGCAGTAGGAACAGCAGTAAATTTGTCTGTCATTTAGGCAAGAAGAAAGTACATGGGTCTGATGGTCCTTTGGTTCCAGAACCCTGCTTTACATCCACTGGAGCATTCTTCCTGGAAGGCTCATAGTGCTATAACTCTAATTAAGTGGGAACTAAAGACAGCTAATGCCAGTTTTGGCGCGATTAATCAGTAGTGTTTAATTAGAGAGTCTTCAGTGCTGCTGCTGACATTGACAAGCCAAATACTTTGTACTGCTTCATCTTCCACCAGTTCTGGAAATATGTCAAGATAATGTCCTGAGTTCTTTAGCTTACAGTAGGGATGCATTAGTGAGAGAATCCCCAAAACAAATTTTTTTCAGTGAGTAATCCAAATTACCTACCAAAATATTGGGTAAAATTCTCAAATGTATTATCCAAAAATAAGTTGCTGGTGTACCAAGAAATATACCCTCATTTGCATTTGTCACCACTGCTATAGTTAGACAAAATACATAAGGAAGTATTTCTTATTTAATATCTGCAAGTACAACGGGGTAATAGTTTCCCAACTGTCTCGTAGTTGGTGAGATGCTTTAGAGGTCAGGCTCTGAAAAACCATATCCTCAAGAGCTCGATAGGTGGATTAATTTCACTAATAAATATATAATGTGTATGCGCTTGAGGTCTAATTTAGCTGAGTTAAAAAGAGGTGAATCACAAATATGCCTCAAAATATCAACCGAGTCACTAATATACATTTGAATTAAAAAAAGCCATTGATAATCATCCTCACTTTCTTATACAGCTAATACATATATAGAAGCATTGAGAGAACAACAGCTTGAGCTTATGTATATGCTTGTGCTGCTTATATGTGCATATAATGCTAGAAAACAGTTTACCAGGATTGTATGGGATTGGACAGAACAGGTATCTGGGGTAACAGCAGAATTAAGTCTAAAAACTTAAAAAAAGCACAGGTAAACGCAACAATACTTGAATAGTCAAATGCTTTAGAACCATAAATAACCTATAAAATTGTTCTATTTTTCTGACTAAGCCAAGACAAACCCAAATTCCCATGTAATATTTTGTACTATAACATCTTCCAAGGACTATTGAAAAAGTACTGGGCTATCAATTAAGGATTTAATAAAATTATGTGTTATTATACATCCAGATCATCTCTCGCTCAGGTCTTGACTCAAGAAATATTCACTGTTCAAGTTCTACATGTATCATACCCCCCGCCCCCCACCCCTTTTTTTTTAATGCTACTCACCCAAAACAATCTGGCACTCTTCAGTTTTTCTTGGCGCTTCTATTAGCCCTTTGATTTAGAATATTAAGATTCTGATTAGCTTCACACTTTGTTATAAAACATTAATTTCTACTAAGTTACCTGAAGTACTGACCAATTCCAAAGGAGTAGCAGTGTTAATGTACAAACTAAAAACCAAGATTATGAAGAATCAGAGTCACTAATTTTTCATTTACCATTTTGGAATTTGCCTCCAATGGTATCTGGTTTAGTGCAATGATGCTTGTCTGTATTTCCATTTTCATTTTGAGATATAACATTGCAGTATCATGTGAAAACATCTTTGCACATTGAAGATTTTAGGTCAACTGATTTGTTTAAATTTGCTACCTTTCTCCACTTAATACTTTAATAATGCTTTCTGTATTTTACAGTTGATATATACACTGCTCCAGATGATACACTGGTGATATCAGGAGGACTCTATGATGCACCAAGAGCATATAACCCTAGTCTAATTGTACTGGAAGATGATGAGGTTCAAGCTGAATATTTACCATCTGGCTCCAGACCTGGGCAGTTCAGACTTGAAGTTTTACCTAGTGAAATGGAAAATGGATTGTCCCCAACATTCGATACATTTCAGTCACCATCACAAGTCTCAATGTAGTAGTAATGCCAGTAGTATAAAGCACTTTGTTGAATTAGTAGTACCAATATTAATGAAATTATTTCAAACTAATTCACAAAGGAGGCGACTTTTGTTATCCCCATTTCAAGGATTGGCAAATTCCATCACAGTGAGGTGAAGTCGTATCAGGACTGTGCTAAAGCCACAAGTCAGTCCCAGGTCTCCTGAACTTTAGTATGTGTTTTCATTGACGGTTTTGCAGCACTTGAGCAGGTAGTGGAGATCTGTTCAACTGATTCGAGATGTGCTCACTGGTTGACACTAATTCACCTCCCTGAAAGGAGTACAGCTGCATTAACAGGAGGGCAACTCCCATTGATTCAGTGCCATGAAAACATCGTGGTATGGCAGCATAAGTATGCTGACAGTAGATATGCAAGATACATTATGTAGTTTGCCTGTCTCCTGTCCACCCCCATCTACAGCTTTCTATTTTACATCTCCCTTTCCCAAGCTTCAGTTTCATGCCCAATATTCTGATTGATACATTGTTACATGTGTACGTTTGGTTATACATCATGCTGGAGTTATTTCTCATACGAAGTATCATTCCAACACTGGATTAAGCCTTCCACCACTGCAGGTAAGTATCCAAATTCCTGGTATGCAAGAACATGTAAAAAGTAAGGTTAAACATATATTTTAAATCTTACTGCTGCAAAATTAGGAAATCCAGGGATTTTTATCTGCTTTACAAGTGAGATAGACCAACCATTATACTTAGTTCATAGCAAAGGGAGTGAGTAATTAAGACCAATTTTCGAATCATTCCTGAATTTGGGTACCTCTAAAGAGATCAAAAATGGCAGTACTCAAAGCTGACCATTTTGACGTGAAATGGCAATTAATGGCAGATACTTGGACCCCTGGGTGAAATCCTGGGCCCATTCAAGTCAATGGCAAAACTAATGGGCCAGGATTTCATCACTTGTCTTTAAGGGGGAGAAATTAATATTTTGTTGCAGAACAGTCAGTGTAGCAATACCAATACCCATTCCCATGGGTGATTTTGACTGTCAGCAAATCAAGTGACTGCAAGGTGACAGTTGATTTTGAGTCTCAGCACATGGGGTTCTAACAAAGGAACTGACATTTGGCAAAGGTTAAAAGCATTTTATAATATTTAAGGAGAACACTCACTGGGAAACAGCTGTTTGAGTTACAGGGTCTATGAATTACCTTTAATATATCTTTTCAAAAATATACATACTGCAAGTGAACTGAGGAGGAGACAAGTCACTACTCTCCACACACTATCCTAACTACTCAGAACTTAAGGCATCCCCTATATTCCTTCCATAAAGTTCTGAATGTTTTGTACATTTTTTATCCCCTTCTGGGGAATGTTTATGTGCTTCAGCTATATGCACTAGAACAGTTATTATAATGCACCATTGCTCAATACACATTAGTACCAAAGTTTGCACCTAGTTTTTAGACACAAAAGAATGAAATCCAGATCCCAGTGAAATCAGTAGCAGTTTTGATTAACTGCAGACAGCACCAATATCTTGAGAGGGCCATTACCTGTTTCCTCTGAGTCACAGTTGTCTGTTGGTCTGCACAAGTAGGATATGTCTAAAACAGGGGTCAGCAACTTTTACTGAACCCCATGCCAGACCCTTCTCCCCAACCCTCAGCCAATGTCAGTGGCCCGCTCCATTAAAAAAAAAACCCAGCTGCCACCGGAAAATTTGGCAGCGGCCATGGCTAGAGGTGGTAGAGGGATTCCCAGGCACACCCTGGAAAGGAGCCGCCTGGAGCGGCTCCTCTCTGCATCATGCCAGGAACAGGAGTCCCCAGGCACACCCCAGAAAGAAGCCACCGCAAGCTGCTTCTCTTCATGGTATGCCTCGAGATGGGTCCCCAAGCGTGCCCTGGAAAGATGCATGCCAACTGGCTCTTTTCCACAATGTGCTTGGGGACCCCTGGGGCACCGCTGCCCAGTTTTTGAAGGCAGGCGTGGCACTATCAGTGGAGAACACTGTGTGCAGCTCCAAATTGGCGTGCTGGGGGTTACTGACCCATGGTCTAAAACTCGCCTCCCACTTCCATCACCTTAACTCTCTGCAATCCTCCATTGGCTCCCCCTTCTCTAATGCATCAAAGAAAGGCCTCTGTCTACACTTCCAAAACCTTCATAGCCTATCGCAACCCTACAAAGGAAGCGACAGCTTGCACACAATACACAATCACTGAAGATACTGAAGGCCAAAGCTAACTGAAGAATTACAAAGGGATCTTATAAATCTGGGTGGCAAGGCAACAAAATAGCTGACGAAATTCCGTGTTAATAACTGCAAAGTAATACACACTGGTAAACAATCCCAGTGATACATAAAAATGATGGGTTCTAAATCTGCTGTTACCACTCAAGACAGACACCTTGGAGTGATTATAGTCCTCATCAGAAGCAGCTAAAAAGCTTATGAGAGAAATACATTTGTTAATCTTTAAAAGTGCCACCCGACTTCCTGACTTATTAATTATCAGGAAAGGCATGGGTAACAAGAAAATAATGCCACTATGTATTCAGGGTGCATCCACACTTACAATACTGCATGCAGCTCTGGTTGCCCCGTCTCAAAGAAGAAGATCAGAACTGGAATCAGTACAGAGAAGGGCAAAGAAAATAAAAGATTTGAAAGACGGACTGTTCACAGCTTGAAGAAAACCAGCTGAGGGTGGTATGACAAGTCTATAAAATCATGAATGGTGTGGACAAAGTGAATTGGGAAGTGTTATTTACTGCGTCGTATAACGAGAACCAGGCAGTTTTAAAAACAAACTTGAAGGAGTACCTCTTGACCCAAAGCAGTCAGTCTGTGGTATTGTGAAGGCCAAAAGTACAACTGGTTTTAAAAAGGCATTAGCTAATTTTACAGAGGATAGGTCCGTCAGTAGCTATTAACCAAGACCTTCAGGTCTCCGCCCCAGGCTCGTGTCCCCCAAAAGCTCAAACTGCCAGCAGCTTACACTGGGCAATAGGGTACAGATGACAAACTGTTCTGTGCTGTTTACTTCTTCTGAAACATTTGGCAAGGCTACAGTCAGAAGACAGAGCTTATATGGACCATTGGTCTGACCCAGTATGGAAACTGGCATGTACTGATCTTTCATTCACTATTGAGACGTTGGTTCCTGCCTCCCATCAGCCTATCAGACCAGCCTCCGCTTGTCACTTGTTGAACATTCAAACAAGTGCCTTTATGCTTTCCCTCATGCATGCTGCTCCTCACAGTAGGGGGAGCTCCCCATAAATATCCTCAAAACTAATACGTCTGAAGCTCTCCTTAAAATCCCTCTATTAAACAAGCACTACAAAAAACCCTTGACAGATTGCTCACACCACCCCCTCTCATCTTGACCATGTACTCCCACCTTTTTGCACCTCTCCATGTGCTCTTTTTATACTAAGGTCTGGTCTACACTGCTGCAGTAGGTCAAACTGAAATACACAAGACAAGAGTCCTGTGGCACTTTTAAAGACTAACAGATTTATTGAAGTGCCACAGGACTCTGTTGTCTTTCTACAATAGACTAACACGGCTACCCCTTTGGAATTTGAAACACAAGTTACACTAATTACCTTAGGTATCTCACACTAGCATACTTGCGCACTCAGCACGGTGTCTTCACAACACTACATCAACAGGAGAGCATCTCCCATCAACACTGCCTTCTGCCTTTCAGGGAGGTGGACTAAATCGAGGTGATGGGAGAGTGCACTCCATCAACTGGGGAGAGCTACACAGACCTGCTCAATCAATGGTGCAGCATCAATGCCTGCACCACAGCAGTGTAGACATGACCTTATATTATTAGCTCTTTACAGCAGCAGCCGCCATCTTTTTGTTCTGTGTTTGCACACTGCCTGGCACAACGAATGATCCTAGGTGCTTCAGCAAAACACAAACACTAAAATGTCTAGCCAAGTGAAATTATGGTCCCAGCAAAGTCAATGGCAGTTTTGCAATTAACTTCAATGTGACCAAGATTTCTCTCAAGATTTTTTCCCTTATTGTCTGTGGATTTATTTACAGAGCCCTGTGCATATACAAATATGTGGATCCACATGCAATCTGCATCTGCTGGAATAAACTTTTACTTAACTCATAACCCAATCTCCCTTTTAGACTGAACCTATCTGCACATCAACTCTCGGGCCAGCAGCTCTCCATCAGCTTTTGAGTCCCTGCAACTTCTAAGAGCTGATGAGCCCCACCTGCCAAACAGTTCAGCTGTTGAGCTCTGCCACCATCACTGCACCCCTGGCTGGCAGCTGCTCCAGCCCTGCACTGAACCCCATGATCATCTGACTCACATCACAAGAAATAGTGTGTGGATATAAAGCAGATACTTGTTGATTTGCAGGGCTCTGTCTATGTTCTGAGATCAAATGATTTGCATTTTTTCCTGAAGTTTTATTTTTAGGCTTTGAAGCCTCTAATGTTTTTACAGTAACAGATTTATCCGATACCAAACATTTTTTTAACTTACTGTATGCTAGTTTTGTTAAGAAAGAAGTTCTCTGGGTAATTTGGATTAGTCTCTGCTACTTGAATATGAATAATATTTTTGCTTTAAGACCTTTTTGGTGCTAAATTGACAACCCATGAGCTCATTACTTTATAAAAAAGCATTTAGTCCAACGCTTTCTCAGACTTTTAGATAACCATTTAATGACATTTAGAAATTGTATTTTCAGTTATCTGGAAAAAAGTTTGCATATGGTATTTATAATAAATCTGCATTCCTGAAAAGCAAAAGAAATCAGATTTGACTCAACTCTTAAATGTTTCAATAACGTTACAAACAAACAAAAACAGGCTATTGCCTCAACCAACTACTCTAGAAGAATATTTTTTGTATTTATTAAAATTCAACTATTTAGTGAAATCAAAGTATTTCAACAATCACACTAATAATAAAACAGTACTCTTACAGATAAGATACTGCAAAAGTGGAACAAACTTAAAGGACTTCAAACAGTTTAGCAAAAAAATTTACCTTTAAAAAAAACTATTATTGTTCCTATCAATTTTCAAAAGAACGTGCCAAAATTATTCCCAAGTTTATGTTGTTTTATGATGGTGTAAACCCAAATGTGAGAAGTCCCTCAATGGGATGAGGCTTCATGGTACAAAATGAAGTCAAAATGAGTTCCGCAAATGTAGCTCTTTCTGCATTTAGCTTTAAGTTAGTAATATGCCTGAAATACTAACTGTCAGATAAATTATTTCTACTGTAAACAGTTTTACATCAACAGAATATTGTGAGGCGATTAGTCAGTTTTAGTTTTAGGCGAAGAGTTTTTCAGATTCTTTCACTTTTTTTTTCCTGTCCATTTTAGAAACTGCAGTCCATCTAGTCTCCCGCATCTTTCTCATAGCTGTAAATTTCAGTGCAGCACCAGGTAGTGTTAGGGTTGAGGGACTTGCTATCTAAGAACAAAAATAAAGCCATCCATTTGTTTTTGTACTCAGATCTGTCAAGCATGTAGTTTGATTTGAAATAAAATTATACCTTTTTTGGTGTCATGACAGGTAAGTGAGACGCTTGAGGACAAGTTTTGTATAGTTTTTTACACGTTTCTTCCTCAGATACTATGCTCTTAAATTAAAAGGAAATTACATAATCAAAGTCATAATGAACTATGTTTTCTATGTTTTATTTTATTAACATACCATAAAATATTAAAAATTACTATAGACCCTCATAAGTTAAATAAAAATCAGTCAAATGCCTGGGACATTAGAATTTAGTGCAACTGAAAAATACGTTTGCCGGTAAATGCCCTGATCACCTTCTAGGATTGTGTACATAAGCTAAAAATTTGAGTTATTCATTAAAAATATACACATTTTAATATTGTACAGCATGTGATACCCTGATGGTAGACCAGCTTTCTGAGATACAGCAAAGAGCATACACAAAATAGTGATAGCTGTTATTCATTTTGAAATTTTTACCAGGAGGTCATTGTGTTCCGAGCTATCGGATTGAGGATCCAGTTCTAAAAGCACTTTTCTTTTTTTCTTCGTGTCTTCTTCCAAAAGTGAATTCATGCTCTCTCTTTGCAATTTATATCTTGGAGGAGTCTTCACAGTATATGTCTAGGGGGAAAAAAACCCAAAATATTTAAAACTATGGTTTAAAAGAGAGTACAGAGTCTGAGACCTATAATGATCTCCATAAGTGGAGTCAGAGGGCTCATGTTTCCCTTCTCAGCACTGTGATAGGCACTCCTTTGAGGATACAGCCATTAGAGAGAGACAAGAAAGAGTGAACTAAAGGAATTGTGAAGGGTACAGTGGCATGAAGGTCATATGAGCTGACTATGCTGGAGACAAGTTATCCGAAAAAGAGGAGCCATCTATGAACCAGGAGACAACACCCAGAGACAGCCTACAGCAATACGGAGAGCACATAATGCAATGACAGAACACTATACAGAGGGAGTCAAATAGCCAGTTCTGGTATGGTTGCCTCTTGAGAAGACCAAACTATCTCAAAAGACTATACAACCAGCTGATTCTATGATCAAGACAAGACTACGTGCTAGTAACCGCCAGTCTAGAGAACACAGGGTAGGAGTCTGGCTATCAATTTATATAAAATGTTTGTAAAATAGGGTTTAAGCAGCATGGTAAGTAGAACTGGAGCCAGGAGGGCTCATGTTCCCTGCATGGATTTTTATGGAGGGGACACCACGAAAAGAGAAGACAGTTACTAACCTGTAACTATGCTCTTCAAGATGTGTTGGCCATATGTACTCCATAACCCACCTTCCTTCCTCTGTCAAGAGTTTCAGCCAGAAGCAACTCAGAGGGAGCAGTGCTAGGAGAGCTCTGAATACTGATGCATACCTTTGCCATAGCAGAGGGCACTAGAGCTGGCCCTAAAGGTATCACTGAGGGGAAAATCTCTGGCACCAATGCATATAGTGTACACACACCTACCTACCCAAGCATAGTATGCAATTGACATGAGCAAGCACTTGAAGAATTTGAGGAGTTGGGCTGGAACCAAAAGTCACATGAGCCCGTCAGGGCTTGGGGTTTTAAAAAGTTTCATTTTTTCAACTTAACCCACATGAAGTTTCACTCTGCTAATAAAAGCTGAGTAGCCAGGCGAGGTGCTAGCCAGATGGCATGGAAATGAATCCTCCCATCCACCGCATGCAGCAGTGAGGTAGGGCAGTTGTACATGGCAGCAGATTGTGCAATCAATCCAACTCAGACTTTAAGGTCAGAAGGGGCCTGTATGATCATCTAGTCTGACCTCCTGCAAAATGCAGGGCCTCAAGACCTCACCCACCCAGTCCAGCAATAGGCCACCTGTGACGCTGTCTGGATTTAGGGAACCATTTATGATATTATTTTGTATTAATATTTTATAATTGTTATAATCCATAGGAACTGTGCCATGTTTGGTGTCAATAGAAAGGTAATAATTTGTGGGGAATGATTATATAGTGTATGTGTAGGATTTGTACTCATATTAGAAGTTAGGAATATGATTGTTATATTTTAACTTGTGTAAGGCTGGGGAAACTCCCCAGACTGAATGTCTACCTGGCCATTGTCTCCTTAATGGCCCATTAAGGAAGCTCCCCAGTATAATGGGCCAAAGAAGAAAACCTGTTGAGCCACTGGGACTTAAACATGTGACTCAACTCCAGTTTGATTGGAGAGAACTGCACACAGCATGAAGAAGGCCAGAGGTGATAAAAGGCAGCAACCCCAACTCCATCTTGCTCTCAAGTCCCCAGTCTACAGCCAACACCCATCTCTGGAACTATTCCTCTGAGACTGAACAAAGGATTGAGGCCCACCCTGGTGCTGGGTGTTTACCAGAGGAACAAGCCTGCAAACTCCAGAGGAACAAGCCTGCAAACTGCTTTTCATGAACTTTAAATCATTTGTATGTATGTGATTTGCTTTGACCATTTAACATCTCATACTTTTCTTCTTTTCTTATATTAAACCTTTAGTTGTAGTTGCTAAAGGATTGGCTACCAGTGTGGTATTTTGGGTAAGATCCAAACCTATATTGTTCTGTGTGCTGTGGCTGGCCCTTTGGGGTCAGGAGAACCTATATCTTTAAGGGACCGTGCGGCTAGGTGGGAGCCAAAGGAGCTGTAGTGCAATAAAGGGAGCTGTTTCTATTTTGGGCAGATTTCTTGGTACCCAGTGTGGGGAACCAGAAGCCTGGTTGTGACTGATAGGGAGACTGGTTTAAGTATCACCCATCAGTGTGTGGGGAGTTTGGCTCCCCGTTTTGCAGCTTGCCCTGATTTTTGCATGTCCAGGAGGATATCCCAGGAGGCCCCGGTCACACCACCAACCTATGACAGTTATTTACCTCCTTAAATCATGATTTAAGGACTTTAAGATATAGATAATTCACCAGTAGGTGAACCATGCCTGTGCTACAGAGGAAGGCGAAAAACCCCCAGATCCCAGGCCAAATCAGCCTTGGGGGAAAATTCCTTCCCGACCCCAAATATGGCAATCAGTTAAACCCTGAGCACGTGGGCAAGTCTCAACAGCTAGTTACCCAAGAACCAATTCTCTGTAATAACTCAAAACCCACCTACTGTAACCTCCCCTCTTAGGCCACTTGTATATCCACCACACAGCCCAATACCAGTCAATCTCCTTTGTCTTGCCACATGCAGAGCTGTGCTTCACAGCCCATAGGGCACATCCACTTCAATCCCCTCCATCAAACCTCAGTCCTCACTTTGCACTGCTGAGCTATACCGACTACAAAAAAGGGCTAGAGGTGTAACTTAGAATGTAAACAATATGAACACAATGAACATATTTAACCAAAGATTTTTCAGAAGACAGTATGTCAATACATCTTAGCCCCCTTTTTATCCTGCAGTTTCATTATTATGGTAAAATACATTCGATATTTATCAGAAAAGGAGAAAAGGGTTTTTTATTCCTTTTATAAATTGATTTTATTACTGTTTAATTTCTAATAGATTTGTTCAGCATAAACTTATCAATGGTTATTTACATATTTGAATTCTGTTCAAGTGATTGAAAAATTTCCTGTGGGTTTCTCCCTTTTTAAACAGTATTTTATGGCTATCACAGCAGTGAACATTTGAACACTATTATAGCCATACAATTGAACTTTTTTGCAATAAGTAGCCAAAGATTTCTGCTGTGCAGGACAGCCCTTTCCATCAAGATGATTGTAACAAGAGTTCCTTGACAATTAATACCTCAACACCCTTTTAAAATGGGTTTTGCTAGCCCCCTTTTATAGATGGGTAGACAGGCAGAAAGGAGAGATGTGATCCATCCATGGTCAAACAACAAGCAGGAGTTAGATAGAATCTTGGAGCCCAATCCCCTTTCACACCTGTTTTTCCCCTAAATATCAATATATGCACATGAAAATACTCTTTAAAAGAACATTGGCTTTCCATAATCAAAAGTGAAAAAACTTCTGGAAACAAATTAGTTCAGCATGGGCCCTTCAAGTTAAGGGAAAGGCACATTTTAAAAAATTAAATACAAATAAAAAAAAGATACACTATCCTATAAGCAACAAACCTTTAATGGAGTGCCCAGAACGTTTTTAGCAGATGTCCAAGATGACACTTCTTTGTTTTCCAAATTGTTCTCTCTAAAAGGTGTGAAATTCTGGGACAAAATTTTTTTTGAATTTACTGGTGCAGAGGCAGGGCATAAACTGGTTTTAGAAGTCCCCATATAGGATGTTAGTGTTTTCTAAAAATTATAAATGAAAAATATATTGAACATATTGAGAAATGCCCACTTGACAATGCTTTTAGCTACCATGAAAGAAGTTTGAGTGAAACACCCCTGCTAACCTAAGTCATAACATTAACTTATATAAATCAAAATAAAAAGTCACCTTATGCTTTTTTTCTTTTTCAAAAACCACATTTTCTCTTGCTTCTTTTGCAAGCTTTTCCTGTTTAAAAAAAGTTGTATAATGGGTAATAAATGCTCTATTTGCAAATATTTTGAATGAATGTATCTTCTGTACAGCAACAGGTAGTATGCATGTTCAGTAAGTTGTAAGCACATAGACCAATCAATGTACAAGCAGAATTTAGTTAAATTTCAGACTTCACTTGGCATTAAAAAAAGTGCCAACAGGAATTAACACTCACTTATCTTAATTATATATGGGAAAGGATACCTCTTTTACTGTGCCTACATACGCCTGTTTTCATTAGTGGTCTATTTATGCAGAGTGACAGAGAATTCTGCTACGTAGGGAGTTTTGTCCTCTATAGTTAGGTAAATACAGCAAAAAAGTATTCATGAATATTTGGTCGGATATTTGCAATCCATTTATTCATTAAGGCCCCAAATATGCAAGCACTTATGCACATGGAGACCCATTAATACAGTCCATTGACCAACTGTACAAGTAATAGAGAATTTATTGACATGAGTGATCTACCAAACAACTGCAAATAGTGAGCCAATATATAAAAGTCAACCCCTTTGTAGATGAATCATTAACTGAACAAAAGACAGTAAGTTCCTTAAATCATTTCCTGCATACTGATTGGCCCGTTCCGGTCTTGTGCTAGTATGAGCCATTTAGTGACAATTCCATGACAGGGCTTGAGGTTACAATACAAGCGTGTACAAGGCTCAACAATCGGTATGCCAAGATTCAGAACCAGCAACATTTCTCCTACAGTGTGTTTGGATAAGAAAGGCTAAAATTCTGGTTCCAAAACAGGCTTTCGAATTTCACGTCTGTACTGGTCTATGCAACACTAGTAGAATAGTAACTGGATTTCTTCTGAAGTAAAATGGAGTGAGGATTTCACCTTAAAGTCAAGGGGAATTTGACAAATTCAACTGCTGACTTCAGAGAACATGTAGCTCTTGAGAGCACAGTGAAACTTAGGACACGTCTACACTGAATGGCCAATACACCACTGATATTTGCAAGATCAATAAGTCAGTAAAGAGACACAGTTGATGCGGCAATTGACTAAACTCCTTCCTCAAGCAGCATAGTGCTGCAACGATGGGAATGCACTTCCTGTCGATGCAGCTCAGTGAGGACTGCTCACTAAAAGTTACAAAGTTGACAGGAGTTACGCAAGCTACTCTGTGCAGCTTATACAACTCCTGTCAACTGACACAGAAGTTTGCTGGCAGTACAGACTGGGCTTCCGTCTACAGTACACTATAAAGTTCTGCTAGCATTGACGTGAGCTGGGAGTGTAAAACATTTAACCCCTTTACCTGAAACAGCTATACCAGCAAACCGCCCCCCCCCCCCCCCACTATATTGCCAGAAGAAAGCTTTGTCTGCACACCTGGGGGAGGTGATGTAGGAGCCAGCAGGACTCCTTTTGCCAGCATATATTGTCTCCATGTGGTGGCTTTGCTGGCATAGCCCTGCAGAATAATTATATGAGCCAAAACTCTTTAATGTGCACAAGTTGTGAGAGATAGGAATCAACCAAAATGTTCTTCATAGCACTGATTGCCATTGCCAAAGGGCCTAGTCAAAATCTTTAAAATGTAATGCTACAAGACATACCTTCTTTTCAGTCTCTCTTTTAAACTGCTCCTTAAGGGATAACAGTTCATTTTTCAGATGAGATACCTCAGTTTCCTAAAAATTCGGAGAGAGAGAGTTTTCTGTTAAACTTGAAAAACATTAGTCCAAATGAAATCTTACTTCATTTTGGTATTTTAAAAGCTTCACAAATTTATTTAACGTACTACTAATACTGTTGAGCTCTACATTATACTAATGACAGAATTAACCCTAAAAATGAAAAGTTACTCGCCTTGTGCAGCAACAGGTTCTTTGAGATGGTTGTCCCAGAGAGTGCTCCACTTTGGGTGTCCATGCACCCTGTGCCTGAGAGCAGAGATTTATGGTAGCAATACCCAGTTGGGTCACACATGCACTGTCACAATCACACACTGTTATTGATGGTTGCAAAGCATCTTACCAGAGCTCCCACAGGGATGACCATCGAGAAGAAGAAAAGGTTACTCGCTGTGTGAAGTAACTGCTCCTTGTTCGAGATGTGTCTCCTTGTGGGTGCTCCACTATCTACCTTCCTCCCCTCTACTTCCGAGTTTCTCTCTAAATACTTTACTCTGCAGTAGAGAAAGAACTGAGGGTGGCAGGCACTAGCAAATGCGCCAACGGCCTTCACGAGACATTGTGAGCACGTGCGTTGCCCGCACCGATAAAGTTGTGAAGAATCACCGATCGAGGGTGATGCGGCATAAGACACTATCACAAGTGGAACACCATCATCTTTAAGAAGCAGTTACTGTACAAGTTGAGTAACCTTCTTTGAGCAAGACTGTCCCTGTGGGGTTCCAGTTTAGGGGACCCTTGCACAGCATCCCTCAGTGGAAGGCAGGGGCTTTGAAGTTATGCTATGTACCTTTGATAAAATCATGAGGTTGATTAGGACATCTGAGGCCGATTGGTGTTTTATAGCATCGTGTTTTGAAAATGTGTGTTTCGATGCCCAAGTGGCTGCTTTACAAATGTTTCTAATATCCATTGTTAAGGAAGGCAAAGGACCTTGGACCTGCTCTTTTAGAATGTTTGCAAGTCCCACTTGCTGTCTGTTCTGGTAACAAGTGAGTACCTCCTGATATCTACGTGGATTCGTTTCCTTTGGGGATGGTTTCGCCCTTTGATCACTGTGTTGCACAGATGAAATGTCTTGGTTTCCTAAAGCTTTTTGCGCTATCTACCTAAAAGGTCAGTGCTCTTCTGACATCAAGAGTGCGGAATGCTGCTTCTCATTCATGTGTGATCTAGAGAAAAACCCAAGTAATGGGCTCATTTTAGTGAAAAGAGAATGAGACTTTGGGTAGAAATTTTGGCTGTTGACTCAAGGTGACCTTGTCTTTAAAGAAAATTGTGTATACGGGACAGGCAATGATTTCACCCAGTTCTTCTACTCGCCTAGCCAATGTGATGGCAATGAGGAAGGGGACCTTCTTGAAGAGGGATAGTAGGAACACATGGCAAGTGGTTCAAAAGAAGGTTCCCATGAGTCTGCATAAATTTAGATTAAGGTCCCATGTAGGAACTGGGGTTCTGGTCTCTGGTAAGTGTTTCTAATGCCCTTAGTTTGGAACATGTTGGAAATGGAGGTTGTTCGTAACTCTGAACAAAACGTTTTCAAAACTTTTACAACCAAAAACATTGACTTAATACAGCTTTGGAACATCACTATGCAGACGAAAAATGCCACTACCTTTTTTTTAGTAGTTTACAGTTAACAGCATTATACTATATTGGGAGGTA
Organism: Pelusios castaneus; assembly: GCA_007922175.1. Classification (NCBI taxonomy): domain Eukaryota; kingdom Metazoa; phylum Chordata; order Testudines; family Pelomedusidae; genus Pelusios; species Pelusios castaneus. Next base: position 286,991 of record ML686183.1, read on the forward strand.
TTTTTTGTTTTGAGGGTGTTTTGGTTTCTGCTGTTGCCTGATTGTCTACTTCCAGTTCCAAATCGTGTGTGGGGTTAACTGGTCAGTTCATAACTGATGTTTGTATCTCTGAGATCCAACTGTATTAGGGAGGCATTTGTGGCGAGTGATGTCATGGTCCTTTGAGAAAAGGACTTCTGCACATTCATTCTTCAGATGGATCCACTATTTTAAAGATTGCTTTACTTTGACTTTAACGCTGTGCCAGTAAGGTGTGTAAACTGTTCCAAGTCATAAATGTAGACCTCTCAGATAAAGTCTGGCATGTTTGGCCAAAGTTGACGACCTGTGGCCTAGCCTTTGTAGGCATGTTCAGGTGTATATAGGACTCTGTCACTGTCAATATGAGATTGACTAGAGTGATAGAACACTGAAGTAGCATGGCTCTGGCTTCTGATTTGAGGTAAATAAATGCTAATTTTTGCAAGGATACCATGGTTGATTTCTGTTAGTTTATTTGTAACCTGAGATTGGTAAATAGGGTTATGCTTTGAGTGGCCTCTAGTGCTTCTTTTAGAGTCAACACCCTTAGACACTCATCTAAATACAGGAATATCATGATTCCATGTTTTCCTAATTATCTACCACCAATGATAGAACCTTTGAAGAGATCCTCTGTGTAGTCGAAATCCAGATGGAGGTACCCTGTACTGAAAGCACTGGCTTCGTAAAGTGAACCTCAGAAATCTGCCATATGATGATATCTCATGATGTGATAATATGCATCCTGGAAGTTAAGCGCTGAGAGGCAGTCACCCTTCTCTAGCACTGGACTAACTGTTGGTAGCGTCACCCCCTTGAAATGTTGGGTTCTGACAAATTTGTTCTTTTCTTAAATCTTTGACACCTTCTGTGTTAGAAAGTGGTGTGAACAGGAGTAGCAGAACAGGTTGTACTGCACCTAGCTGTAACAGGCACTCTCTCCTGTTTAACAGGTTCTCATGAGAGGCCCCTAAAGAGGGAGGAGGAAGACGAGTTGGTAGGTGGGAGAGATATAAAGGGAATGGAATAACCACTGTCTGTAATTTCAAGAACCCATCTTTCAAGATGTTTTTCCAGATCTGTTGAAATGGTTGCAGTTGGTCTCCAAATTTTGTGGAGACTGTTTCCAGTGATAACATTTTGGGGTGGCTCATGTTTTCGACCACACTTTCAAATTTGTTGTCTAGGTGTGGATCGATGAGGCACTGAAGGCTGATTTGGTGTATCCTGTTTCCTGGTTTGACATTGTTTACATCTCTGGTCATACTGTCTATACAGCGAGTGGACTCTGAGCATAAAGCTTGCCCTTTTCCTTATCTCCAGGTGTGTGGCTTCCTTATGATTTTAATGGTACCTATGAGTCTTTGAGGAAGAAGAGACTTTTTCAGCAAATAACTTTGGGCCTTCAAATACCAGGTCCTCTACTGTTGACCATTACCGCTTTGGGAAACCCCAACAGATGGAGTCATGACGCACAACACATGATTACTGATGTGGCCATGGAACATGCAGCTGTGTCAGCAGCATCAAGCAAAGCCTGCAAAGCTATGCAGGTGATCCTGAACTGATGTGTCTTCTGGCAAGTCAATAATACGCACCAGTTTAGAAAGAACTGTGTCGGTTTATTTCTATGCAAGTGCTTCTTAATTGGGTATTCAAAATTTTAGCGCTGTGGAAGAACATGCCTTGTAGCTGAAGGGGTTCAGTCTCATCCAATCATCAAAAGGGCAGAACAGTCCCATATGTTCCCCTTCTCAGACTACAAAACGGACTGGTGCAGGGTCTAAGAGTAAGAATTCATGGCCTTTGGAGGGGACAATTACTTTCTCTCCAACCTCCGACACCAAGCCCATTCTGTTCAGGTTGTCTGCCAAATAGTTTTGGCCCATTCCAGGATGGAAGCAGAGAGAAACATACCCACTTATAAGAAAGTAGTCCTGTGGCACTTTTAAAGACTAACCAATTTGATACTTGCTTACACTTCATTTTGAAGCCCTCACACGTTAACACTTAAAAATAAGCAAGTATGACAAAAATCACAGGTCTGACCTTCATTGTACTAACTTAGAATATAAAATATACAGCTAAAACAGAAAAAATTGTTCTCTAGTAATGTTACTCATCTGCAGCTTTGGAACTAATCAATTGCAGCTGGTCCTTTTCATTTCTTTGTAGTTATTCAGTATTAAGATTTAGCTCTTACCAGGGATCTTTTTATTGACATTTGTTCTTGTTCTTTTATCTTACAGAGTTCTAATTCTGCATCTTTTTCTTCAACCATTTTATCATATTGGTGCTGCATAAAAAGAGACTCATGTAAGTGTGAAATAAAAATCACCACTTAGAACAGCTAGCATTAATTTTTTATTCAGCAGTGACAAATGTTTAATTTTTTCAGACACAACTAGTTTGAAGGCTCCAAGACATATCTTAACTCCTTCTCCAGATCCCACTCACTTTTCTCCATAAAATAATTTTCTGTGGGCTCATTTAAAAGCATTTTTTGTCCTCAGAGAGGAATCAAATGTTCCTCTCTGTAAAAGCTGGTTATACTGAAGCAAACAACATTCATGAACCTATTCACTGAAAAAGAGTGGTACAGAGCTCTTCAATAAAATATGGAAAACTAAACTACCCAAGGCCAATAAAAAGTTAGGGTCCTTACAAGAATGCGTCTGAAGTAGTACTGAAAGAAAATCTGGCATGGGAGAATGGGACTAAAAGGAATCCAAAATGCCAGAAAATCATTTCAGTATCCTTCCTCCAGCACAGACTTAAGCACATTCAGAATTCTAAATGACTAATATTCCCTTCTTCCATAAAAATGTGTGCAAGCATACTTCCACAGTTGCAACCCCCAAACAGCTCTGCGAGAGCTGCATATCTGTCACAACTATCAGGGCTTGCCAAATGCTGCTATTCCAATTATTATAATGCCTAAATACAATGAAACAATATTAAAGAAATGTCTCCCGTCATGAAGCATTTCATACTCTATGTTGAGAAACTGAGCCTATTTCCCTAGATCCATGTCCTTACAATGAAGCTCCATTTCCTACTTCCGGGCATTTGTCTCAACTGAGCAAAATTGCACAACCCCTCCCCAGTGTCACGTATTATATATATCCAAGTAGCAAAATCAATTTACCTTGTGCTTTTCCATAAGTGCTACCATTTCAGCTATCTTGTGCTGACATCGAGTATCAATTTCTTTTTGAAGTATCACTGCTTCTTCTGCCATTAATCTCATCTTTTCTACCTGTTAATAATATTTTCTTCTAGTATGTGAGAAACATTGAGTGCAATATTTTAATATAACCCCCAATTCTAGATATTGGTTTGGTTTTTGTTACGACAGTGCAACACTTAGATGGGTTTCCATTAGCTCAAAAGACAGCTGGTTCTTTATAAGGCTCATCTGCCATGCTGGCATCACAATTGCAATGTATCAAATTGTGAGACAGGCAAAAATTTGTGGCATCAAGTACAAAAATAAAGTAAAAAGCTAAATACATAAAAAGTTAGACTATACAGAAAATGCTTTTTCCACAATGGACTTGTGACCATTGTCTTTTATCCAATATGAAACCAAAACTATTCATTAAATAAAACAAGGTACATTCTAAAGTTATTCTAAGAATTACAGCAACACTGATGTATTTGAAGTATTTCTTTGTGCTATGACCCGAAGTAGTGAAAACTAAAAAAGGACTGGCAAAAATTAGTACAACTTTTTTCCCCCCACTCTTAACCCTGGTGCTTTTTAAGCACAAAAATTACTGTGCAATTGTTTTTAAAACTGTATTTTAAAAGCTTCCTGTACGACAATGCACATTAGTTGAAATGCAACTTAACCAACTAATCACCTACATTTTCAAACTTGAATGCCTGAACTGATGTGCTACACCCATATTGAGGTTCACTTTTTTTTTTTTTTTTTTTTTTTTTTTAATAAAGTGCCTAACTTTAAAGACCCAAATATGAACTTTATCATCTACAGACTCAGTACTGAAAACCTATACTCAGCAACATTTGTAGTTCTCACCCAAGTAGCTCCACTGACTATCACAACCCTGGTCAAACAACCCCTACTCGATACTTGCCACACTGGACCCATGTTTGAGTCTCACCATACTGGACCAATGTGCTCTTATAATTCTCGACTCTGAACAGAGTCCATTCTTTCCATCTCCTACTCTGGATCTCTAAGCATATCCTCTGGCTAGAGATCTATAGAACCCCTTCTTCCTGCAAGGTGAGATCGCATGGTCCAACTTTCTAGGCACTGAAATTAGTACTGGCTCCCTCTTAGGCTCCCCAGGAGCTTATTCACATCCTTTCTCAGAGCTCCAACTCATTGGGCACTCTGGTTTACAGTTTCTCCCTTGGTAACCGTAGTAGTTGAAGGAAACCCACATAGGCTTTGCAACAGGATTTTTTAAGTAATTACTCTTTATATTGGCACAAAAGAAATCCAGATAATGCAAAACAAAAACAGCTATATGCTATTCCCTCATCTCTCTCCTCTTCAGCATTTTCTGAGATTGGTCAGACTTCTTCAGTGTCTAACTTCTCCTCCAAATCATGTAGGATCTTTTTTCTTTCCTCACACTGGCTTTGATTTTGGTTGGTGGTCTCCCAAAGACAAAGAACTCCCCTTACATTCCAAAAGTGCCTTTGTTCCTCTTTCTTCATCTGATTCTATGCTCCCAGATTGTTTTTAAAAACAAGCACTAGTACCTTGGTCCTTTGTTTTGCTCTGAGGATTTCCCACGTTTCAAACCGCTTTGCAGAGAAGTTGGAGAAAACATTCTCCAAGGCGTCAGCCATCACATGATCTAGAAAGTGATCTCATTTGAATGGGACCCATTCACCTTTATGATTTCATTGCTTTCTCCCAGCCCATAACTGACTTACTACAAATTGAGGTTTGGAGTTAGAATTCAATCTCAAACCAAAGTTATCAACTGTACAGAGACAGCTTCCTGAAATGGTAATGTGTCCACAGAACTATTTAAAGGTCTTTCAGGATCAGCCCTAAATAGCTTTACAAAACATATTAAACTCTGATAAAGTTTCAAGGGAGTTCAAATTAATAGCAAGTTTTAGCAACTCTTACCTTTTCAAGAAGCTCTTCTTCTCTTATATTTTTGGCCTCAATTTCTTTTTGGCAACAGTCAACTGTTTCCTTATGTTGCTTATTTACATTTTCGAGCTGTAGTTGTAATTTATTCACCTTTTCATAAAACAAAATCATTTTAATTAGCCATTCATAGGTAATTTTAATATGGTGATTTAAGTGATTAGTACCCACCTTATACTGGAGAAGCAAGTGAGTGACGTAGTATCTTTTATTGGCTTAACTTCTGCACTAAAGCCATTTTTCTATAAAATTTCATAATTTGTTTTGTGATTGTTAACCTTCTATTCAATATTCAATTTTTTTGGTACAAGGAGCTGAGCTATTGCCTTTCACATTTTCTCCTGATTAAAGGGAAATAGCAATAATTTCAATCAAATCACCCCATTTCATGGAAGAGTTTACAGAAAAGGAAACATGGAACTTAAGAGTTTAAACTAAAACCAACAGAAAGTGTTGTGGGCTCTTAAACTAAAATTTCTTCGAGCATCGGCTTTTGCGGGTTGCAGCCCACTTCATCAAATGCATCCTAGGACTGCATTAGCTTTTGCACCACAATCACATCGGTGGCTCACTCGTCCAGGTCCTTCTCCTCCATCACCTCCAACTGATACATCCAGATGTTACAGGAAAAATGCTCGTTATTCATCCCTAAATAACCTTGCACTTTCCACTCTATTCCTATTACTCCAGTTTACAAGGTCATCCAGATATTCCTATACAATACCCTGATACTTCTCTGTATTGGCAACACCTCCGAAGTTTATAGCATTTTCTCACTTTCTGCGCCACGGTCAATAAGGTTAAGAAAGATTGGTCCCAAGACCTGTCCCTGAGAAACTGCAAGAGTAACCAACGTCCCTCCAGCATGACAATTCACTTTTCGATATGACTGCTGTTTCCCCTTTAATGAGTTAGTTGCTCCCACTCTATTTTCATATTAATACCAGTCTTCTCCAATTTAACAATTCCTTACGTGGAACCATATCAAATTCCTTCCTGAAATCTAGGTAAATTAGGTCCACCGCATTCCCTTTGTCCAAAAACCCCCCACAAAACTTATCTTCTCAAAAAGAGATCAGGTTGGCCTGTCATGACCCATCTTTGTAAAGCCATGGTGCACTTTATCCCAGTCACTGTTAACCTCCATGCTCTGAACGTCTTTCACTTTCAGAACTTTCTCTAAGACCTTGCACACTCCTGAGGTGAAACCAACAGCCCTGTAGTTACCCAGGTGACTTCTATGACTTTTCTTGAAAATAGCAACTTGGCATCGGAATTGGAACTTCCTTACTTGAGAAGCACTCAAAGAAAAATATTTTTTCCTCCGATTTCTAGAGTCCATCTCTGATCTGTTTTCCCAGATATTCTGAAATGAGGATAGGGGGGTCTCCAAAGGATGTGGAGATGGTGAGTGATTTCTGCATTAATATGTTGGGATGGGAGACAAGGTTCTGGTGTTCTCAACTTATCCTTCAAAATTGTCATCTGGATGAGATTTCCTGGCTTATTAAAGGTTTATTTGACGCTGAGCATCTTCTTGTCTGACACTGTTGGTGTCTGTGGTGGAAGTGCCTATTAGGTTGGGCATAAGTTAGTCAAATGTGTGTGTAAAACCTGCCTTGTTTGTTTGTTTCCAGGTGAGCAAATTCCCAGAAGCCCATGTGGATACAAATAGGTGGATCGGCATCCTATCTGCATCCACAAGAAAGTGATCTGCAGATGTCATGTGGATATCCATTGATTTGCAAGGCTCTACAAATTCACAATGATCTAAAAGTTGCCTCAGTCTTTGAGCGAGTGGAGAGACTCATCTGTCTTCCTTCAAATGGCAGGTCTTTCTCTGATTATTCCTTCCGGAAACCCTTAAAGATGACATGACTAATCATGTGGCCATGGAACGAGTTGCTGTACCGGCCAAGTCAAGTGAGGACTTAATGCTGTGAGCATAACACAGTGGCCTTCAGGGATGTTAGCTTTAAATTCTTTCCTTCAAGCGAACTATTAAAGTTTCAAGTTAGAAAAGATTGCATGGGTGTATTTTGACAGGAAGGCCTCATAATTGGCTATGCAAAATTGCAATGAAGTGGGTGAGTACACCTTATGTTCAAAGAGATCCAATCTCTTCCAGTCATTACAAGGCATTACTCTGCTTTAATGGATTCCCTCTCTGGTTTACAGCCTATACTACTGAAGCGTTCAATACAGGGTGGGGGGGGGAACCTGATCCTTGGAAGGGTCAGTATTTCTTATTGAGCATGTATATGATGGCAGTATAGTGGCACATGTCAGCTATGCGGGTTTTGCAGGTTCCATAATTGTGTCACTGATGGACAAGGCTATCTTAGAGGATGCAGCAGGTTTTAATAGACTGCACATATCATGTGCCTCCAGTACCTCTTCCAGTGATATTTTGAGAGCCTCCCACACCCTTTTCAAAAAGGTCCTGAAATTGTTTGAAGTCACCTTCAATTTTGGGTGATAGAGGTATATAGTTTTGTTTGGAGAAGACAATTCCAGAGGAAAGGCATCCTCATCACTCCTGTGTACCATCTGAGTCATTAGCTTTCTCATGTCGTTGGTGGAGCAATAGTTGCCAAGGGAGATGGTAATACCCTTGACCTTGGTGGACTTGGGGTCCTTGGGTCCTGGAGCCTACATATGGCCCAAGGGTCCCAGTATTGCCACTAAGATGGACACTGAATGGGAGGTTACACCCGCAGATGTCTATTCCAGCTAGGGGCTTGGGATGTTGGGTGGTGGGACAGGCCACTTTGGGAGCGGCACAGTGAATGCATCTCATCTTTCTCCTGCTCTTCTAACACCACTAGAGAGTAACTAGTGCTCCACAACTGCTCCAATAACTTGGCTTGGTATCAAATCCATTAGTGCACCATTGGTACCAAAAAGTAGGATTCTGGAGGTGCTAAGACTACCAGATCCATAACCCAGAGGAACTCCTGCAGTCAAGCAAGGTCTGCATAGCTAGAATAGGTATTATTGCTGTCAGTGCCGAAGATTTAAGTGGCAACAGCATAGCTGGTGATGACTATTTTCAGCTCTGTGGGTGGCACCTCTCTCTGAGCTTGCCCCACCAGGGTCTGTAGACAGTTGCTGTAGCTGATGGTACCAAAGTCCTGGAGTCAAGTGCTCGGTGCAGTCAGTACATGACTAGTTTGAGGCCAAGGAATGCATCTTTGATAATTTCCTCTCAAGTGAGCCAGCAGAGCGCTTTTTACTGGTCTTTTTTACCACTCTTCTGTAGCCATTTTTGCAGCTAGACTTGCGTCAGAGGCTACTGAGGGTAACTGCTGGCTCAGAGACCAATTCAGGCTCCAACGCTGGTCATAGTGATTTCTCTATCAGAAGGAGTTTCAGTTGAAGGTTTCGTGTCTCCCTTGTTCTCACTTACCAGCTGTGATACTGCAACCACTTCTCAGGAATGTGCAATTCCCCCAGACAGCAGACACTACAATTCACCATCCAAAAGGGGAATGAAAAGGCTGCAGGTTAAGCACTGCTTGAACCCTTAGAAGCCAAACCTGGCCAGGTTTTGGTGACAGCCTCATCTTCTATTCTCTAACTACACTGTAGGAGGAACTGGGGTGGGAGGGTGGAGGAATGCAGTAAAATAAAATAAGAATGGTTTAAGATATAGCAAGAAATAATGGACAAAAATTGGGGTTTGGTAGGTGTCTAATGAGAACTACCACCAAGTATTAACCATTTAAGAAAAAGGGCACTGCTCAGGGCTACAACTCAAGCCAAAAGGTGGCAGAGAAGAAACAGAGGGATGGCTGGTCACACAGCACTAGGTAATAGCTGAAAAAAGGAAGTGAGATGACAGCAACACATGTGCGACCTAACTGGTCACTGCTACCATAAGCCTACAGTCTCATGCACAGGGCACTCAAGACACCTTAAGTGAAGTAAGCACAGGGAAACTCCTCAAAGATTATCGAAGCTCAATACAACAAAGTACACAACAGTCTGTCCCTGAGCCAACAGTACAGTTAAATGTGGTTAACTTTTAACTATCTAAGTAATTTCACCTATAAAAAGGGAAATACAGGCAAGTCAGTGAATTATAGACTAGTCAGTTTAACCTCCTTATCAGGAAAAACAATGGAGCAAATAATTAAGGAATCCATTCACAAACATCTAGAGGAGATTGAGGTATTAAGTGAGAGCATGGATTTGTCAAGAACAAATCGTGTCAAACCAACCTGAGAGCTTTCTATGACAGGGTAACAAGCCTTGTGCATAGGGGGAAGCGGTAGATGTGGTATATTAATGCTTTTGATAGTCTCTCATCAACTTCATTAACCAACTAGGGAAGTACAACCTGGATGGAGTTATTAGAAGATGGTGCAAAAAGGCCCATCCCTGGGCAGGGGGTGAGCAGGATGACCATCCAAGGCCCCAGTTTCACACGCCCCTCTGCCCTGCTGCCAGTGGGTCAGCGCAGGGCCTGTGTGCTGCCCACCCACTGCCACACTGTACGCATGCCCCCCCCCCCACCCCACCTTTAGAATAATAGGGATGGAAGGGACCTCATGATGTCATCTAGTCCAACCCCCTGCTAAAAGCAGGGCCATTCCCACTAAATCATCCTAGCCATGGTATTTTATAACCGGACCTTAAATATCTCCAAAGAGATTCCACCACCTCCAAAGGTAACCCATTCCAATGCTTCACCACCCTCCTAGTGAGGAAGTTTTTCCTAATATCCAACCTCGACCTCCACAGCTGTAATTTGAAACGATTGCTCCTTGTTCTGTCCTCTGTTACCCTTGAACAGCCTAGCTCCCTCCTTTTTGGAGCACCCCTTCAAGTAGTTGAAGGTTGCTATCAAATCTCCCCTCAGTCTTCTCTTCTGCAGACTAAATAAGGCTAGTTCTTTCAGTCATTCCTCATACATCATGTGCCGCAGCCCCCTAATCATTTTTGTTGCCCTCTGCTGGACTCTTTCTAATTGGCCCACATCCTTTCGGTAGTGGGGATCCCAAAACTGGACGCAGTATTCCAGATGTGGCTTTACTGGTTCTCAATAGAGGGGACTAATCACATTCCTACATCTGCTGGCAACACTCCTCCTGATGCAGCCCAACATGCCATTGGCCTTTTCAGCAACAAGAGCACACCATTGGCTCATATCCAGCTTCCCGTCCACCATAACCTCCAGGTCCTTTTTTAGTGCTGCTACATAGCCGATCGGTCCCCAGCCTGTAGCAGTGCATGGGATTTTTCTGTCCTAACTGCAGGACTTTGCTCTTATCCTTGTTGAACCTCATGAGATTTCTTTTGGCCCAACGCTCCTTTGCCTAGATCTCCCTGAAACCTGTCCCTGCCCTCCAATATGTCTACCATTCCTCCCAGCTTGGTGTCATCTGCAGATTTCTGAGCATACGCTCTATCCCATCTCTTCTTGTTACTGACATACTTGTAGAACCCCTTCCTGTTATCCTTCACATCCCTTGCCAGCTGCAACTCTAATAGCCCTTTGGCTTTCCTGATTTTACCCCTGCAGTCCTGAGCAATATCCTTATATGCCTCCGTAATCACCTGTCCAAGCTTCCGCTTCTTGTAAGCTTCCCTTTTATGTTTCACCTCAACACAGAGTTCTCTGCTAAAGCACACTGGGCACCTTCCACATTTGCTATTCTTTCTATACAAAGAAAGCAAGAGGCAGGGAAGGGAAGCAGAGCCTCGCCTGTGGGCAGGCCTCCCCTGTCCCCGGGGGCAAAGTGGCCCGGTCCAGGGCTGGGGTGGGCCAATTGGAGCACAGCCCACCTGCCCCTCCAAGGCACGGGAGGAGGCAGGGGCCCTGCACAGGCCCAGGGCCCTGTCACCCCCCCGCCCACCACCAGGTATGGGCTTTGGGTGCAAAACTGGTTGGATAACCACTCCCGAAGTGTAGTTAAATGTTTCACAGTCACCCTGGAAGGGCATAGTGAGCAGGATACTGTAGGCGTCGATTCTGGGTCTGGTTCTGTTCAATATTTTCATCAATGATTTACATGGCATCATACAGATTACACTTATAAAGTTTGCAGACGATACCAAGATGGGAGAGATTGCAAGTGCTTTGGAGGATAGGATCACAATTCAAAGTGATTTGGACAAAGTTGGGAAATGGTCTGAGGTAAATAGAATGAAATTCAATACAGACAAGTGCGCATACTCCACTTAGGAAAGAACAAGCCATTGCACATCTACAAAATGGTCAATGACTGCCTAGGAAGGAGTACTGCAGAAACAGATTTGGGCATCAGTGGACCACAGGCTAAGTAACAGTCAGTGTAACACTGCTGCAAAAAAAAAAAAAAAAAAAAAAAAAAGCAATCACCATTTGGGATGTATTAACAGGAGTTTTCTAATTAAGACACAAGTAGTAATTCTTCCACTCTACTCTGCCCTGATTAGGCCTTGCCTGGAGTAGTCTCTCCAGTTCTGGGCATCTGATTTCAGGCAAGATGAGGACAAACTGGAGGAAGTCTAGAGAAGAGCAACACAAACGATTAGAGAGGTCTGGAACACTTGACTTATGAGGGAACATTGAAAGAGCTGAATTTAGTCTGGGAAAGAGGAGAGGGGACAGAGCAGTTTTAAAGTACATAAAAAATTGTCATAAGGGAAGGAGAGAAAAATTGTTCTCTTTAACCATCAATGCTAAGACCCGAAGAAATGGGCTTAAATTATGACAAGGAAGGTTTAAGTTGCACATTAGGAAAAAATCCTTAACTGTCAGGATGATTAACTACTGAAATAAGTTGCCTAGGCAGGTTGTGGAATCTCCATCATTTGAAGTTTTTACGAGCAGGTTAGACAAGCAACTGTCAGGGATGGTTTAAGAGGGTACTTGGTCCTGCCATGGGCGCAGAGGACTTGACTCTACCTCATGGTCCCTTCCAGTTTCTATGATCCTATGAATTTAATGACAGAATCACCACCTTGAACTCCTTGTCTTTCTTTGCATATACACCCACCTTCCCTTCATAAATACTGGATTGCTTGCTCTCTGCTGCAATTTTCTTTTTCAACTCTTTATTCTGTTAAAACCAAAATGAATGTTATATATACGTATTTCAATATTTACATCATTTTAACATACTGGAGAATTGCTTTGCTGCTTCAGCAGCTAAATTTAGTAAAACGGAGCAAACTGAAGTTAGGTCATCTTCAGATGCCCATTTACAGCAGGTTTCTGCCTACTGTGTTGCCTCTGCAGCAGACAGCAGTCAGAACTGAGACTAAAGATTAATCCAGTACCTTTTTTTTTTTTTTTTTTTAAACTACTACAAATTGACATCCCATATCAGACTCCCTGACATATGTACAGAAGATCTAAAGTACCTCATAACTGTTTTTACTTTTTCCAGATCTTGTGGAAAACTCTTCACTTGGTTCAAGGTTCATATGAATGACATGGGTGGAAGGAAGAAAAAGCAGGAGGTCGAGATGATATGCATCCCGTCCTTTGGAGCTTCCATAAAAAGTTAACAGAGCCAGGCTGCTCTACGAAACAGCCACCAGAGGGCCAGACCTGATGATGTGATACAGAGGCTCCAAGCAGATGGCCCAAGTTCCTTGATGGCTTTTCTGCAAGGAAGCAACTCCACTACGTGACAGGGTGAGATAGGAAAATCTGACAAAATTTTCACTGAGATTTCACCACTGTTGTGGCTTCTAACATGACAGAAGACCATCTGAGCTCTGATTTTTACTTTTCTTCTTACTGATCATTGAAATATATCAAGTGTTTATTTAAAGCATATTGACACTATCAAACCAATAACTAGAAGTCATAAATATGCTCTTCCTAAAACATTTCACTAAAATCAGCTGTTTTAAGATTTAAAAAGTTTCCTTCTAAAGAGAACTTCCTTTAGATGTTACCTGAATAAGACTATCATAGAAAAGAGAAACTTTGTAATTTGACATTTGCAAAGATTTCACATGTATTTAAAATCCTATCTAACTCAACAGTATTGCGCAACACAAATGCAGTTGGATTTCTATTTATTCCACATTCCTGTAACTTTTAAAATTCTACATACCTCTTGCTGCAGTTCTTCATTGTGTACTGTTTTATTTTCAACCTGTTTCTTTAAACTGTTAAACTGAACAGATTTCCAACAATGAATCATTGCAAAACTTTAACTTTGGGTTTTTTTTTTAAAAAAAACAGTTCACTAGTTTGATTGATATTTTAGGAAAAAAGATGTTTATCTTTGTAATTGTCACAATTCAGAAAAAATGCTAAGCTTCAATAACATAATTAGCCTCATTGATACTCAGAATCATTCATAGCCCCAATTCAGCAAGAAACTAAAGCACAAGCTCAAGTATCTCTATTTGGTACAACATGTGTTTAACTGTTTTCACATGCATATACCCCACCAATTGCAGGGGGATGTAAACACGCTTAAGCATTTTGCTGAATCAGGACTCAGAGCACTGAAAGCAATAATGGTTTTGCTAGTCTAGTGGTATCAAGTAGAACTGCAGTAGGATAGCCATTAAAAGCTGTAATTAGAGCAGAGCAAAATTTCATAAGAAATCACCTTTTTTCTGTTCACAAATTGCATATGAAACATGCACTGAACCCTGTTAAACTAAAAAAAATGAAGTTCTTTACAGTTCAGAGAATAGTAATACACTCGTACCTTATTTTCTAGCACTTTCAGTTGCTTTTCCTTTCTTAAAATTTCACTTCCGATGTTTCTAGTCTGAAATATATTTAAATCTGGCTAAAGAATCAGGTATTTATTTTCATCTCTTGCAAATAAACAGACATAGGGTCAATCTCTTCCCACTGAAATCAATAGCAAAACTACCACCGAGTCCAATGATGCAGTATTGGGACCACAAGTTGCCCCAAAGTATGTAGCTAGCTTTCTTCTGCTATTTATTTATATTTACAGAAACAACAAGCAATCATCCTGTGTTCTAGATATGTTTATCTAGTTTAATTTCACAATAAAATTACATGAAAGACTGCTTGGCATGTTTCAAAAATAAGTGTCCATGTACCAGAAAATAAAGATTCTCCACATCAGGTATACTAGTGTTAAGAAGTCATCTAACACCCTATCTACCACTCCCCAGATGGCAAGATAAAAAAGGATGGCCTCTGTCCCAAAAAGATTAACAAAATCTTGTTTCCAGGGGATGAAAAGACAAAATTAAGAAGTTGAAAATACCAGAAAGAACACACCTCCAAGTTCCCAAATTTAAAATTGAGAGGACCTGGCCTGTAGACCAATACTAATCAACAGTGAAAGTAGTGCAAGGAAGAGGAAGGACTCTCCTATGATTAGGTCCCAAACCACCACTTCAGATTTTAGAGTAAAATCAGTGAGAGCCTCATGATTTCAACTGGCAGAGGGCAAAGGGATACATAGGGGTACAGGCATACATAGGCGTATTGGGATCCACTGGGTTTACCAAATGGCATCCTTGTATGGTCTCTATTAATGCATGGGTCACAATGATCATTCTAATCATTGTGAGAGGTACATGTAGAGAACATACAAGGTGTAATGCATGATGAAAGTTACTTTCCCTAGGCCTTGTAATTAAAGGCAGGCCATTGAAAAGGTAGAGTATCCTGAGACAAATTTCTACAGACCCAAAGTAGGAGACATCTCCCCCTAATGGACCACTGAGCATTGTGGCTCTTACAACACAAGAAGAGTGCTTTAAGGTGAAGATCAAAGGGCTGGGCTGGTACAGCTGAGGATGCAAAGACACATTCTGGCATCTTTGTATCTGAGCAGGCAAGTCACCAGTGGCCTTGATCTTAGGAAAAAAGTCTTGGCTGAAAATGCTGGAGGAAGAACATCGGGTCAATTATCTTGTAGGAAAAAGGGCAATGTCCTGCAAATTAAATTTAAGCTCTAGAATGCATTTGTTTCCAATAATCTGATTTTATATCGTTTAAATCTTGAATCTTTGATAATAGATATATTTATAGTGAAAATAAGAAGTTTAAGTGCTGCATGTTAAGTGGAGTGGTGATCGTGAATTAAAACCATCATTAACCTGTACAGACAATGAAAGGCAGCACTTGTGTCAAAGGCCCTTGCATCATGGGAGCTGATTGTCAGCAGATAGAGAAAGATGTCCTCAAGTTAAGAGCAGGTGGTATCCAAGTGCCTCAGAACCCCGTGTACTCCTCGCATACACCACAACCAGCCCCTTCCTACACTACTATTTCCTCCTCATCTATTTCCTGTGGACACTTCTGTTGGTGTTAACATTTACTGTTGTAGTTTTTGCTTAAGACTTAGTATTGTCTATATGCCATACATTTTCTTCACTTTCATCCAGTTTATTTTTAGCATCTTCATAGCTCTTTTTCATCTTCTCCTTCAGAGACTCCAACTCATTTCTAAATGCCAAATTAACAAATATTAGTAAACAATTAAAATTGAATCTTTCTTTCACCACCACTAACAAATCACACATTAGCTCAAGACTTGAAAGGCTGTTTCATGAGCTGATCTTTGAAGATGTCCTTTTAAAAAGGTACAGGGCAGAGATCCAGGCTTTCACTTTTAAGCTATACTTGTTTTTCACAGACCTCCAAAGTCCTTTGCCTCCAGTAAGGTATCTACCAGACTTTAAATGATCTTTTGCCATAATATTCAAATCCACATTATACAAAGCAGATTAACGAGACTTGACAAAATATACATTTAAGACACAAATTTAATTGGAATCCTTGTCTGCATAATAAATATGGTTGTCATTTTTTTCTACATTTAACCAGTAACTTTGTAAATACTATTTCCTTTGTATTATGTACAATTAGAAGCATCTCAGAAAACTGAAAAGCCAACCTTCTAATGTATTGAGTGAAAATTAATGATATAGTATAGCTCTTGATGAAAACTGTGCAGCAATTACAAAAAATATAACTAACAAACTGCTATGACAATAACTTGGGTCCACTTTGAGAGCCCTGTGCGCTACTTAAGTAGTGCTGAGTAGTTTGTGAGAATGAGACAGGCAGAGGATGCCTTGTTCTTTCCATACAACTCTCACCTCAGACCTCACAAGATCACTACAACACACACATCTTGCAAGACACTTACCCAAGAATTGCATGTATGCTATCTACACAAAGCTAGTGACTTATCAAGAACTCATGAGCATTACAAGATGAATGTGTCAATAATATTTAAGGCCCTATATGGAAAGTGTGCTTGGAGCACAAGTTTGTCACCAGAGGATGAGTCTCAGTGATGGCCTGTTTGAGCAGGTGGGAGTTGTCACCCTGTCAGTGTTAGCCAGTGATGTGACGAATGGCTTCCTAATCTAGCCTTGCTTCATCCCTAGACTTCCCATGAAAAATTATCAGACACAATCACAAACCATTGAAAGGACCAGAAAGTAAGAGGGAATGTTACAACCGATAAAGAATCATCCTGAATGAAGACAAAAGACCATTTCAATAGAATACAGAAGGGCAAAGGTACATGGTATTCTTTCACTTAAGACATCTTGAGGAGCATGAGTGGTTTCACAAAAACCTGGATCCTGCGAAGGTAGTCAGCTCTGCAATTTGCTCAACTTTGGAAGGGGTGGGGAAGAAGACTACTTTATTAGACAAGGAAAGTAAATATTAACCAGTGTAAACCCAGGTAAATGGTTTCCTTGTTTTACTTCACTTGTTTTCAATATACTTATTTCTAGCAGAATTGTTATCCTTTATTAACTAGACCTTATTTGTTTTATTACAATGCTGCGTCATACAGGAGGGAGTCTCAGAATCTACGATTTCTATGAGTAGCCAGAGTTAGGGACTCAGTGTCACAGAGGAATTTGGGCATGCTTATCATTAACTTGCAAGGTCAAGTCAAGGGTGGCATGGCCTTCAGGAGAGTGCTTGAATGGCTGACACAAGCCAGCCATCACAGGCAAGACTCCTGTTTAGTGATTCTCAGTCCTGGGTGCCCCAGAAAGCAGCACAGAGGAAGACAGACTCATTTTGTTAACATATAGCCTAAAGACAATTATGTTAATCTGAAGACAGGGCATAAATGCTTTTTTTTATATATCTATATCTATATATCTATATACACACACACACACACACACACACACACACGTACATATATACAAGAATAGTAACATCAAAATCTGATGTTCATAACCGAATCAAGGCTTTTTCTGAGTATTAACTACTTCAATATATTTTTTATTTTCTTGCCTTAGCTGGCTGTTTGTTTCTTCCAGGTTTTTTACTAGCATCTCAGTCTTTTCTTCTTTCTTTCTGTTACCCTGAAGAAAGATGCATGTATTCAGTTATTTATTGTGAAAGACATTTAAGCTGGGTGAACAGACAGGCAAAAGCAGTATATATGCCTAAGATAGTTCTAGGCATAGGGCAAATTTCACCCTTTGTATTGTAAAGTGCAAAAAACCCAGAAAAATTGACATGAAAATGGCCGTGTCATATTTCAATACAATATATTGTTTATCATCTTTAGCAAAAAGCATCTTCCAAAAATAGGCAAGTTTACATCTCAACTTGCCTTATGAACTTCTTGTAGTTTCTTCAGCTCTGAAACAGTATCACTTTTCTCTTGGGTTATTTGTTCTTTTTCCAGTAAAAGCTTATTGCAATGCCTATGTAGTTCCTCATTCTGCAGCCTATTGAAATAGTTGGGAGATACCAGTAATTTGTATTCTCAAATTTCACTTTCAAATCAGATCATGACAAAGCTCCTTGAACACAGGTAACTGAAAAATTACTGACTCACCCCTGTACAGTGAGTTTTCGTTTCTGCATACCCCTGCACAATGACTAGATTAAGAGTTAACTGATTTGCATAAGGTCATTATTTCTCTGTGACAGTACAGAATGAAGATAGCTGTGCTCTAAGGTCCTGATTCTGCTAACTGCTCAGCTGGCTCATCTAATCTATACATTTAAAATTACTCGGCGCTGCCAAATTATGTACACAGCTAGACTATGTAACCATGTTATTCAGGAATGCATTAGCAATAAATAAATAATTCTTCTACTCTACTTAGCACTAAGATCTCAGCTGGAGTCCTGTGCCCAGTTCTGACCACCACATTTTAGGCGAAATGTAGGACAAATTGAAGGACGTCCACAGGAGAGCAACAGAGATTATTAATGACTTAAGAAACATGACCTATGAGGAAATATTGAAAAATGCTTTTGTTTAGCCTGGAGAAGAGAAGACTGAGGGGAAACTTGATAACACAGTCAAGAAGAGTGGTAAATTCTCCTTATCCACTGAGGACAGGAGAGGTTTAAATTGCAGCAAGGGAGATCTTGCCTAATTGTAAGATTAGTTGGGCACTGAAACAAGTTATGAAGGGAGATGGTTCTCTCAATCATTGATGGTTTTTTCCCCCCTTTAAGAACAGGTTAGACGAACACCCATCAAGGATGGTCCAGTTAATACTTCATCCTGCCTCAGTGCAGCAAACTGGACTAGGTGACCCATCAAAGTCCTTACCGGTTCTTCATTTTTATAATTCTAAATACTATAAAATTACTGTGGTAGACAACAGATCCTTCTATATGTTTGTGCAGTGCAGAGTTTATCCATCATGACTAAGACCTCAACTGTAACAATACTAGTCAAATGTTTATCTTTTTAAAATCCACATGTAAATACATAATTGTTGTGGGGGTGACAATCTATTCAGATTTTAAAGTACTGAACAGAAAAAATACTCTGGGGAGCAAAAGAGGCGGCAGGTATCAGCATTGGTTGCATTTTGATTTCCTTTTACAAACTTCAAACTTGACATTTTCTACAGTTTCAGCAGTTTTCCATGGTTCTTCCTGAAGACAACTCCTTTCCAGGTTTAACACTTCCCCCTTTGTGCTCCCCAATTGCAGTGAGAGACAAGGGAGGTAAGTGTGACAAGAAAGATACATTGTACTTTTTAGTAGTTACAGTATAACAAAATAAATTACATTATAGGCATGTAAGAATTGTGACCTTACTCTGTTTTTTATTAGAAAACAAAATTAGATCATATTAAGTATACATTAAAAGGAACAACAACTTTAAGGGTACCACTCATTAAAAATAAGATCCTACATCTCTCTTTCGACCTCCGCATTCAGCGCTGTAATCTGCTTTAAATTATTTTGTTCATTTTCAACCACACCAGTTAACTGTACTTCCAAATCACGTACTTCCTTCTGCAGAAAAAATGGCACAAGTGCTTATACATTTATAATATACAGTTTCTGAATACTGTTGCAAAGAAACAGACAACCCAAAACCTCAAATAAACCTACAAATATCTAAGTTAGCCAGAATTCCATGTACTACTAAGATATTAAATATTTGTATTAAACATTTCATATAGATACATTAGGCCAATCCGCTCCCCAGCACATAATCAATAACCAGCTGCTTGTTTTGTTTAGGTCCCCTCTTGCACGCCTCATAAACAACAATGGGACTCAGAATACAAAGAATTCAGGATTGTGCCTTCAGTTAGGGCTGCACCATGTTAGGACACACAAGATATGCTACATGTGGCCATACCCACATAGCAGCAGCAGCAGCAGCAGCAGCAACAAACTCTATAGTAACTTGGGTTCCTTTAGTTCTCCATATGGATTCTACTCAATATGTGGACACACCCAACTCTCCATCACTGGAACTTTAAGTCTCAAAAGCTAACCCTAGTGAAAAAACCTATGGTATGAGACAAGGAGCTACTGGTTAACAATGCAGCTTTCTAGGCATGAGCCTCTAGAAGGAACCTGGTTCCTGCTCCAAGTCCTGACAGACCATAAGAACCTGGAATGCTCTGGACTGCTAGACATTTTATCCATTGGTCTCTCTTTGCTCACTTGTCTTTTGTTTTAAGTTAACTGCTGCTGCCACGATAAGGGAAGACATACCTTCCACCACAAAGACATATCTCGAAGCTGGCAATGAGCTCTTTGATACTGTGCTCAAGGCATCTAGCTTTGTCAACAAGATGATAATAGCACTCTGATGTTCTTCATCAGCTCTCCAACAATACATTCACAACTCATATCTGCCAAACCCTGAGCTATAGGAGTACCTGATCTGACTGAGTTCTGACTAGAGACTGGCTTCCTCCACAACAAGTTACAGGTATTGAAACTGTCATCATTTGCTTCCTGCAGGTCACTGTAGCCAATTCAAGACCTGGGGTCTCGTCTCAAGAGGCATCTGCTACCCAAGACAAACTTCTGTCAACCATTATCTTGTCTGCGATCCTGTACCCATACCAAAAATCTACGATCCTAACGTCTCTTCCAGTCTCTGCCTACAGCTCTGCAGGCTTGGTCTACAATATCAACAGACTTCATTGCAAACTGCAACACTTCCAGAAACTCCATCCTCCTTGTCAACCTCCTAACCAAGATCTCTCTTCATTCCACCCCGCACTGTTCCTACCATATGGGAGATGGCTTCTTTCTTCTTGGAAAACCATTTTCTGCCACTATATCTATGGGCATTGTATTGGACCACCGTCCCCGTTTCAGCTTTTGATTCTGCCAGGAATTTCAGACTCCCTGGTATCAAGTCTCTCACTTTGTTTGCCTATCAACCAGACTAATCGACAAACGGAAAGGATCAGTCAAATCCTGGAGCAGCATTTTCACTTTTTCAGTTAACAATACAACTGACGTCCTCTGCTGTGCTACACCAATTTGCATAAAGCAATATATACCTGAAAAAGTTCATTCTTTGCCAACTACAGCTTTCACCCCTGCTTCCATCCAGAGTTACTCAGGAGTTTCCCAGTATGGCAGCTGCTGCAGGTTCAGTCTCCTACCTACACTAGGAGCTCAAAGAAAACCTGCAGTCCGCCACAGCTGCCTGCAAACACTATGCAGACCAAGATGGACCCTTGTTCATTACAAGAACTTATTTTCTTACAATCACCAGTAAAAGTGACCTTGGCTGAGGTGTTCCAAAGGCTCTTTGCAGAGCATAAACCATAGTTAAAAAGCAAGATAATTGCCTCCCTAATTCTTGTAGACAGTATGTAACTAAAGATGTCAGATAGTTTATGACTTTTCTCAGATTACATTTGTCTTGACAGCCCATGTATCTGCAACTCCAGACAGGAGTTCCGGGGACATGCAAAAATCACCCCAAGTTGGCAGCAGGGCCAGGTTGATACCCTCATCAAGTGAGGAAAAGAATTCCTTGGGTATGGACGAAAACTGGACCGTCTCCCTTGCGTGCCCTGTAGGCTCTCCCTCCTGCTCTTCCAGTTGCAGTAAGGTAGTTATTGCTATCAGTGCCCAAAGACCAGGCTCATCTCCTCCCTCACGTGGAGGTTTATCACAGCCCATAAAAATGGTGATACTGGGTCCAACCAAGGATCTATCTAACTCAGGGGTGTCAAACTCATTTGCTATGGTGGGCCAGATTTGACTTGCATATACTTCAAGTGGGCTGTACATGACGTAAATCCAAATACTACACCACTCAGAGCATCGCGGAGGTCTGTGTATGCGAAACTGTGCTCCATGATAACTGTCTTAGGGAGAGAGTGGTCTCAGAGCGCAGTCTCACATACCCAGAGCTACATGATGTCATGAGACCTGACATTCTTGCATGATTGCACAGAGCTGGATATGCGAGATCACATTCTCTCTGTTAAGGAGCATTTTGTCCCTCAGAACGCAGTCATGGGCTGGATAGAAGAGATTCGCAGGCCACATTTGAGACCCCTGATCTAGCCCAATAGCCTGTCTTCCAACAGCAGCCAATGCCAGATGCTTCAGAAGAAATGAACAAAGGACCATTATTAAGCAATCAATCTCCTGTTGTCCACTCCTACCTTCTACCACAGTCAGATTTATCAACACCTGGAACAAGCCACTGCATCTCTGACCACACTAGCTGATAACCATTCATGGAGGATAGCTCCATGAACTAAATGCTTTTTTCAACCCCGTTAGACATCACCACCTAACAATGAATTCCACAGGTTGACTGTGCATGGAGTGAAGTACTTCCTTATACTTGTTTTGGACCTCCTGCCTAGTAACTGAGTTGCATGCACAATAATTTCCACAAGTCACTAATCATAACATTCAAGCACCTAAATTAATTATATCAATAAAATATTTGGCAGGCAGGAGAGAAATAAACCTTACTACAGACCTCTCTGATTTGAAGACTATCCTTCATCTCTTTTTCTCTCTTTTGTAATTCCTCAATAATGTTCTCAAGATGTTTCTTTTCAGACAACAGTCCTTGAACTTGTTCCTGATTAAGAAAATTGAAAATGAAATTTACAAAATTAGGGCTCAAACTCACAAAGAATAAATGTAATTGGTTAAATTTTCCCCCAGTATCAATGGGCACATTTGTAATTGGAAACTATAAAAACCAAACAATCAAATATAAGACTAAGTAACATCACTGTTTAATAAATATTTTAGAGCCAAAACAGACTAATAACAGACTGAAGACAAGGACTGTATTAAAGGGTGTGAGGATTTGGGCAATCTGTCTATGTACAACTTAGGAATTTTGACAAGTTCCAAAGAGGAAGCTATGTCAGTCTAATTCAGAAAAAAAAAAAGCCACAAGGAGTGCTGTGGCACTTTTAAAGACTAAAATTTGTTTATCGCATGAGTTTTCGTGGGAGAAAATTGATTTCATCCCACAAAAGCTCATCAATAAATAAATCCTTTAGAAATTTTTGTTATGTTATCAAGTTGCTATAAACTGTTGCTTTGTGGCAAAAAGAATCCATTGTTTTCTGACAGGGACTGAAGCATGCCTCTGCCAAACCAGGGACCATGGTCAATCATTAAATCATAAAACTGTTGCCTACTGAAGTGGAAACACCTAGGAACAATAGGCTGGGAGAAGTCAGTCCTTTCCTTTTCTCTCCAGTGAAGGGGTGTGGAAAATCCACAGCAGTAGAGCAAAGGAATCAGGTATTGTTGGTACGCCAAACAAGACAGGCTCATTGTGAAAGAAACAGGAAACTGGCAGTAGTGAAGAGGAGGAGGACAGGCCTTCACACTGGAGAGGCAAGTGGGCCAGTGATCAGAGAAAGTTAGCTGACCTAGCACTGCTCCACAGTGACAAGATCCTAGATACCCAAGACAACTCTGCCCACACTCAAATAACTCTTCGAAGTGATTAAAAAAAGGAGGCCAGGAAAAACAGTTGTGCTCATTATTTTGTCTAAATCAGTCTCTCTCTGCTGCTGCTGAGGAGTAGTGTTCTACCATCTTGTGCAAACATCTTATCTGATATCTTTCACTGCCACATGTCCCTGAAGGGATAAACTAATCTCAAAGGCTAATGCATTCAGTGGATTCTAGGGAACAAGCAAGACTTGCTGGGAAGGCTTGCAGGACACAGCCCTATTTTCAGGAGCTAGGCAGTTGGACCACAGCATCCCCACTGCCAAGCTTTGTCAGACAATGGGCCAACCTGGAGCATAACCCTAGAAACCCGAAGTCGGGAACAATGCTACACACCACCCAGCCCCAGCAAGCTAAAGGGGATTCACCATTTGGATCCCATCACTGCAGTCCGCTGTGTGCCCAGCACAGGGAGCCTAACCAGCTGTCATGGAGTCCATTCTAGCAGAATCAAGGATTCACAGGGCATGGGGTTGGCCCTATGGTGACCAGGTAGCAAGTGGGAAAAATTGGGACACTTTTTGTGAGAATGTGGGGGGGGGGGGGGGGGGAGAAGAGTATAGCTGCATATGTAAGACAAAGTCCCTAACATTGGGATGGTCCCAATAACATTGGGACATCTGGTCACCTTAGTTGGGCCTTCTGTCTGTTCTAAGGAACCTTCCCTACCTGATTAAATGATTGGGAGGGCAACTCCAGTGAAGGAACTGAGTCCTTTATATAGTTTCAGACCCTTTAATGTTTTCTCTCTAAAGGGGCACTTGCACTGCTTCAATAAGCACTGCTTTCTACAGTTTGCCAACCTCTATGGGCCAGGGGTGTTCATCATTTAAGTGGGAACCTACGTACATGCAATTGTTATACAAAAACTTCTTCTCTTGCGAGGGAAAAATCCACATTAAACATCTGTAGCTTCTGAAATAGCTAACTGAAGAGACAAATAAAATGAATTTTAAAGGAAAAGTGACAAGAAAAGCCACAACTAATTAAGATCTAACCTTAAACTCTGAGCGGTCAGAGTCCCTCTCTTTTATTAATACAGTTTTTTCTGATTTTTCAGACACTAGCTGCTGCTCCAAGTCTTTTTGAACTTTGACTGACTTTTCCTAAACAGTAAAATAAAATGTTTTAAAAGATATTACACTAAACAGATTAAATATCTGGGTTATTTTCAGTAGTATTTTTACACAAAAACAATACATACTACTTTTCCCATTCTGCTCTGCTGATCAGATGCTGGAAGTGCCTCAGCTCATGCTTGGGCAAACCCCACAGATGACAGAACATGAAGGGAATATGAACTGTACTATGCCCATCTAATAGAAGTGAAGCGAACTCAAATATACGATAAGCACTGGTTTAAGACACTATTGGATACAAGGCAGCTGTGCTGACAGTGTCATAAAGTGACTGCCCCTTTTTAAGAGGGGATGGGTGACATTCACCTATGCCTTCATTAATTAGCTCCTTCGCAGGCTAAGAGGTGATAAGACGGGGGGGGGGGGGGGGAGGAGAAGACAGACCACTGGTTAGCGGTTCAAGATGCAAGGTTCATATCAGGGGTGACTAACTGCTGGCACTACCACAGCTACCCTCTGTTTTTAGCATGCTAGCTTGATAAGAGCCAAGAACTTGTAACGAGTGGCTAGCCTACCATGCTGCTCATGCCAGTGCAGCTACATTCTTCGCAGCATATTAGCTTTATCAGAAATAGCCTGAGTACATCTCCATAGCTATGTCTACACTTGGTAATTTAAGTCAACAAACTACGTCGACTTAGTGTGTCCACACAAAAATCAAGTCGACTTAAAGGGGAACTTAAAAAGTCGACGTAGAGCATCCACACTGGATGCCTAGGTTGACTTCTAGGAGCTTAGGGGGACCTAGGGGAGGTCCACGGGGTAGGGGGTGCACCCCTTGCCCAATGCCAGGGGGCTCAGCCTTTGCCCCATTGTACCTAGGTACAACAGGGCAAAGGGGGACAGGGACCCTGGCAGGGCATAAGGGCAGGGTGGGCAGGGCTCTGCCCTGCCAGGTGGGGGGCATGCCAGGCTCAGTCTGTGCCGCCCCCCGGCAGGGAGGGCATTGGTGTAGCCCTAATTTGACTTAGGGCTACCCCACATCTACACTGGCTTAAGTCAACTCTAGGGAGTCCACTTAAGCCTTAGGTCTACTAGGAAGGTGGTTTTATAAAGGGGACTTAAGGAAACTGTAGTGTAGATGCAGGGTAAATTAAGTCCACTTAAGCAAGCTTAAGTCCACTTAATTTACCAGTGTAGATTGAGCCCGAGTTGGAATTTATACCTGCCAGCTCCAAATGTAGACATGCTCTTCATTAACCTTAACGTTCTCAAAATTCTATAGCACTTTGAAGGTCCAAGTTTAACAATCCACACTGAACAACAAAATCGACACAGTTGCTCTGAAAGAACTTACCTTCTAATTTTAGAAACTGAAAGTTACAGAAAAAGGGGAGAAGGGGAATCCCAGAAGGTGGCATTAACTTAATACTTTAACAAATTATTGGATCTCATTTCATACTCAAGCCTCAAGTGTCATGTCAGAGGATTTCAACAGGGATACGAGTCTGCAGACTTGATAGAATCAATTCATTTTTAGAAAGGTATCTGAATGAACACAGGTTGAATTGCTTGACATAAACTAGTCAAATTAGTCAAACTAGGTCATTCCATCCATAGAAAAAGGTGGAAACAGTCCAAGAAAATGATTAGGACAAAGATTCATATCACAGCTATACACAGGACAGAATGTCCAAGACATAGGTTGGGGTGGAGTTGTGGAAAGTCAGGGTAACAGGGAACCAGCAGAAGAATTCAGAGACTCCACAGAGGTGAGTGAAATAGTCCAAGAGATCAGTTAAAAAGTTAAGTTTAGCAGCAGCTTTTGATTAGATTGGAGAAGGTCATCTGGGTCTCCAAGAAGCCTCTTGCAAGGGATGACAAACCCCAAGTGAGAAACTAATGTCTTTAGACTATTAACATGGAGGATTATTTCTATTTACCCATGCTTCTGTCAAATCTTCATATTGTGTTTCTTTTTCACTTTTCAGTTTGGCCATCTTTTCTATAGTAAATAGAAGGTAGAGGTATAACACAAAATAAATACAATTTCATATTAGTGTATCAAACAGTTTGGCCCCCCAAAACCTTTTACAACCCTTTGTACAAATGAGTGACTTAATTGGCACTGCGTGTGCTCCAAAAAATGTACTTAAATATGATGAATCAGGGCCGAACACATTGTCCTTGCCTTTTTAATTTCAAGTCATGCATGAAAATTTATATTTTACAGTTGACTTTTTTTCTTATGGAGCTCAAAACATTGGCTCAAATCCAGAGATCTTCACTCAACTCTATATTCTGTTTTAAATGATCTCTTGATATCAGTTTAAAAAAAGCCTATCTGCATAAATGCCACAAAAACTTGTTAGTGAACATTTAAATAAAAAGTAATCATTCACTTTAATGGTATTCACAACTCTTAGTTTTCCCACAAACAGATCCACACAGAGCTTTCCTCGGGGGTCTTGTAATTTACAAGGGAGTGGAGGGTGTGAGGACCAATTTCCAATTGGTATAACAGTTACTAGCTGGGGGTGTGTTGAGAAATCCCATCATCCACAAGTTAAGAAGGTAAAGAAAAAGCTAGTTTCAGAATACTTATGCAAATATCTGGTTGGACAAAAGATCTGGACCAGGACTGTTCACATGGCTATCCTGAAATCTCACTAAAACCATGAGTCCTATGGCACCTTAGAGACCAACGGATTTTCTTCCGCATAAGCTTTCGTAGGCTATAACCCACTTCATGCATCTGACGAAGTGGGTTATATAGCCCAAGAAAGCTTATGCCAAGGAAAATCTTTTAGTCTCTAAGGTGCCACAGGACTCATTGTTTTTGCTGTACACAGACAAACACGGCTACCCCTTTGAAATCTCACTGTTTTTCCTCCTCCTGTTTAATAAACGTTGCTGATATTTAGTCTGGAATAAATCCCACAGTACAGTTTGAGGCACCAATCACACACCACAAATAATGAACACAAATATTCAAGACAAAGTTCACAAAAACCTTTTTTGCATAAAGCATGTGAACAGTTATAAATATATTAATATGCAAGTAATACAAATCTTAGGGTCAGCATTCTGGGTCCATTCAAACTCTGCTTAGCACAGGATATGGGAAAAAGGAAAAAATGTCTATCAGGTGGCCATCTTTCCACTTCCTGGCACTGGTACTCAGTATAATTTAGACCAGTCTTAAAAAAAAAAAAAACACAAAAAAAAAAACCAGCAGACATCAACATTACCCACCAGAGGATCTTGCCACTCTGATCATATACATACTACATCATGCAACAAAATACATGACACTGGAATTGGTATTATACAGACAATACCAACCTTCAGAGAACAAAATACTGATATTTTTACCTATTAGCAGCTCTTCCCAAAAAACTTATTTTTCACATCTCTTACCCAGTTCAATAGATTTACTTTGGAGTTCTGAGGCAAGTATTTCTGACTCCTCTTCAAGTTTCTTCAATCTATTTAAAAGCATTATTTTTTTTTAAAAAGGTGCTTTTCCATGTAGGATTCAGCAATAAAGTAGTGACGTGTAAAGGCAGTAAATCCTATTTCTATTGAAAATTCAGAATGTCTGCCTGACAACCAGCAAGCAAATAGGTAAATACATTATGCAGATCAGCAAGTAAGCTGAGAAATATTTAAGTACAAAACCCTCTACCAACTTGTTTCTTGAATAGCAGGCATCAGTAAACAAGTTAAAATAAACTGATAGAAAGATTTAAATAATTTTGAATTTTGGGAACTTAAGTAAATGTTACTGTTTTTCCTTTCCCAAAAAATCATTATGGCCAGATTTTGTCTTTAGTTAGGCCACTGATTCTGGTGTAAGCACCATAAAGTTAATGCAGTTACTCCAGATTTACATCAGTTTACCAGAAACCAAATTTTAGGCTCGTGGCCCTTGCATCTCTCCTAACTTCTACTCATGATGTTACAACATAGTGCAAAGCAGTCAAAAAAGCCTCTCCGGAAAAGCTACATTAAATAAAATACCCACTTTAGTGATGTAGTTTTACTGAGAAATTATAATCCATTACTTCTTGCCAAAAAATTTGTAAAATGTGAATGGAAATGAAATAGCAGTAAGCAACACTAAATAATAATGCTATTATATACTACTAAATCTCCATATTATTACATTTAGTATTACTGAATACTTCCATCACAATACTCCCTACAAATCCCAACTTATATTAGGGCCACATTGTGCTGATCATAACATGAACACAACTATATTGCCCTTTTACTCTAAGTTTAGGAACTTTAAAAACCTATTTTGTCCTCTTTTCAGCAATTCTTTCACATTTGAAACAGCAATTTCTAATTCTTCAACCACTGATGCATGCAAAGCACTAGTTTCTTTAAATCCTTCCGTTTGTGCTTCTCTCTCTCCAATGAGTTCTATTAAGGTTTTCACTGTGGTCCATAATTTGATTTCTAAACTCTTCTGAGCAGTCTAAATGGAATGAAGTATAAAAACAACATTTGTCATAAATGTGCTGAAGCAGGTAATTACAATTAAGGCTTCAGATTAAAAGTACTAATAATTTCTTGTGCAAATTACTCATTTGTACTGCATGTTGATTCATAAAATGAAGTTACATCAGGCCTCGACAACTGTTCTGCAAACTTGGGCGCCTTGGTGTATGGCCCATTAAAGGAACCTCCCCCGCCACCACCAAAAAGCCTCGCTGCTGCTCCAGACAGTTGTGGCACTGCTTCAGGACGCAAAAGCCCAGCTGCCACCCCAGACTCTCGCAGCACTGGTCCAAGGAACCAAACTCCCCAGTTGCCAAAAAAAAAAAAAGCTGCATGCTGCTCTAGGCACTGGCGACTTTTTATTTTTATACCACCAGGGCAAGCTCCATTCCCTGCAGCACTGCAGCACAGCTAAGTACCAGGGTTCCATTCCCAGGCAACATGGTGCCCAGGTTTTGTTGAGCTCCAAGTTAGATCAAGTCATACCTCTGTTTTCTGCAACAAAATTTTAGCTTCTTCCAGTTCTCCCATCAAGTGCTCCTGTTGGCTCTGAGATTCTTTCAACATTTCGTTTTGCTGCTCTAAACAATTGTTACAGGCAAGATACAAGTTACTCTTTCTAAACATTATGTCACATATTAAACAAATTGACTGCACTCTACACAAAATATAATTTGCACAATATATGCCAGTTAATACATTTATGTCCACTTGTTAGGCAACAGCACTTCAGATACTACTTTTCATTATGTAAATACAGAGTACCTATACATGTATAAAATTTAATTAAAATGCACCCATCTTAGGCACAACATGGTAAAAAACTACAAAACATACATACCTCCAAAAACAATGACTTATTCCTCATCTATCCAATGAATGAGGACTCACCCCACAATTTTACAAAACAGAAATAACCTATTGTAGTAACTTACATTAGTTGTCAGTAATGGATTTGTGTCAACCACTGATAACGTACCTTTTTTTAAATTAAGTACTATATTAAATGGCTAATTAACACTTCTGAAGACTGAAGTTCATTTCTTTCCTCTTTGCAATCTTCACTTAAAATCTCAACCATGAAATGGGAGGTCCCTTTTAAAAGCAATTCAATTTCCCATTCCATTCAATCCTCTGCCTTAGACAGGGATGCCAACGCTAATGTCATCTCTAATGGCATTGTTGGAGATGTGCAAACATGTCGAGTATAAAGAAGAGTGAAGCCACCATTTATTTTGTGGGCTATTGAACAACCGCTGGAAGCCAACA
Source organism: Pelusios castaneus (assembly GCA_007922175.1). NCBI lineage: Eukaryota > Metazoa > Chordata > Testudines > Pelomedusidae > Pelusios > Pelusios castaneus. The sequence continues at coordinate 317,175 of ML686183.1, forward strand.
GCTTTCAGTAACCAGTGATCTAGGGCTGGTAAAAATTGCATTCTTTTAGCTTAATCAGTATAGTTAACATGGAAAGACTCCCAGTGTGGACACAGGTATACTGCTATGAAGGTATAACTTATTTCTCTTAGGGAATAAGCACTAACTGTCCACACTAGCAGTAAAAAAATTACACCCCAAAACAAAGTTGTATTGTTTTAAAACGACACGTACACTATACTGGTACAAAAATTGCTCAAGTATTAAACAAAACAGCCTATGGTGCTGGCGAATAACATGTCTTTTCTTGTTCTTACCCATCAGTCTATTTTTAGCCTTTTGTTTAACACTTAGATTATGAGACTTTTGCGGGCGGGGGGGGGGTGGAAGGACTACTGTTTTCCTTTTTATACAGTCCCTAGCACAACCGGGTTCAGGTCCATGACCAGGGCTGCTAGGCACCACAATAAATAATAGACCAGGCCCTAAACACGGAAGCTTGAACATACTGTTATGGCATGAGACACTAACGGTTTTGTTCATTAGGGTGTCACTGATGTATTAAACACCCAGGCCCTGGTTAGAGTGGGTGAATTAATGCTCTAGGCTGGCAATTCCTTTCTACTGCAAGGCAACTGAACAAAGTCAGTGCTCACTTTTCCAGGCCACCTGGGCGCAGTGAGAACCCTTGGAGTAAGGGTTTCACAAGTGTAAAACACAGGGCATGAGGGGAAAAAGAGAAGGTTTAAAAGTAGCTGGATTTGTTAGAGATTTGATACCACTCTGGGGAGGGAAAGGATTTCAAGACAATTGCTTCTAAGGCCTGGGGCAAGGATCTCTTGCCCAGGTTTCTACAAAAGGTAGTTTATCAGCTGTTGGTTACCATATCCATGCAAGAAAACAGCGTTTGTGTATTTTTGTAAATATCACATTAACAGAAGAACTAAACCCAGATCAGCTAATTTCTGCTTCATAACAGGGCAGTGACTGGCCAGGCTCCAAATTCCACGAGTGCTCAGCAGAATACCACCACCATGATTAAGCTCTAACTTCTGTCTGTTGCACCATTACAAATGCTATTTAAAAAGTAACTATTAAAATTCTTACTTGTTGCTTCTTCTAAAATAATAATTTTACCCTTTGATTCCTGTAACTGAATTGTGATGCATCTCATTTTTTTATCTTTTTCACCACTTTCCACAGTCAAATCTGACACCTAATAAAGTGACAGTTACAATACATAAATAGAAGTCTAAAAAGACTACACATTACCACATTGTACATAATGCTCAGGTTAGCATTTCCTTGTATGGCTGTAGAAAAATGAATACCACAAGAAAAAAAAAGGCATTAGATAAACGTCTATCAAAAAAGTACTGCAGTCTAAACACAAACCAAAAAAAAAAGTTTTCCTCCCACAATACAGATGACATTCTTAATACCAGCACCCTAGTCTGTTCTGTTAGCAAGCTCGTGCCTGGTAATGGGAACATGTAGGTCACAATTTAGTATTTCTTTTGTGGTGCTTTGTTGGGGGGGGGGGGGGGGGAAGGAAAAAAACCACCACCCATTCACATTTTAATTCAAACAGCAGAAAGCAAGAAAATTCAACTATACCATTAATTTTCAAATTTCCTTCACGAGTAGAAAATCTTTTACAGACAAGCCAGTTTTGAACACTTGTTTTTTCTGCACTCCAACTAAATTAGTCAACAACATACAATCTTGGAAAATTAAAGTTGGAAGGGGCATTAGGAGATCATTTAATTGAACACCCTGCTCAAAGGAGGACCAACCTCAATAAATCCCAGAAAAGGCTTTGGCAAACCAGGCCTTAAAAACCTCTAAAGAGGATTTCATCACTCTGAACACTGCATTCCGGTGCTTCACCACCCTGCTAGTAAATCAGTTTTTCATAATATCCAACCTAGGCCTTGCTAAATTCAAGGTATATTATGTGCCCTGCTTCCCCCACAATAAAAAAAAAAAAAATCAGTCAAAATTTGAAATTTTTGCTCTATACATTGCAAGTGATAGTCCTATCAAATAAAGAAGTAAAATTTTCACTTCACACTAACAAAACAAACCTGCTTTTCCTTGAAATTTATTTCCATTTTGTACTCTTTTTCAAGCTGCTCTACTTTTTCTGCTGCTTCTTTTACTTTGGAAATAAAACAAATACTTATTCTTCAACTAAATAGACTGCAGAAAATCAAAGTGTCATTTTAAAATAAATGTACCTTTGTAGAGCTTTATCATCACAGATTTACTTCTGAGGTTACGTATGTAGCTTCAAACTACTAAGAAAATAATTTTTGCAACAACTCTTCATCTATTTATTCTAATATTACATAAAATGGGAAGTTAATGACAATTCCATATATAGAAATGATGCAAGACTGGGCACTTAAAAGTGTAACGAACCAAATAATGAGCTATACACTTTTTGCTGGTATAAAACAGGGCAACTTCATTATAAATCAAGAAGGTAATTACAAAGTACAAGTACAGTGGGGACTCGTTAGCATGTGGGCGGTTAACAGTTTCGATTAACATGCGGTAGGGCCACGTCCCCCAAACCTAAAAAATTAACATGCGGTTTCAGTTAGCACGCGGTGTATAAAATTAAACAGTGTATTTTTGGAAAATATTGGCTTTTCACAGAGACAGATGAGCCTAAAATAGTTAGAGGGACTTGTCAAGTGTGATATCGGCTGTTCAGTTCTGATTTGGAAGTTTTTTTTAACAATTCCATTGTCCATTTATACAGTTGAGACTCATTAACGTGCGGTCCGCTTAACACACGGTTATAGTTGTATGGCCCCCAATGACCGCATGCTAACGGGTCCCCACTGTAGCGTCACTGTATGCTAGACTCCATAAGAAGTGTCTGCATGGTACTTATGGTGATAGGTGGTCAATGCAAAAACAAAATTTAAGTAAAACAAGAACAAACCTGACAGACCAAATTAATGGCTACAGTGTTATTTTAGCCCTACTGAAGCATATGACACAAAGTGGGTGAGGTAATATTTTTTAATTGGACCACTTCCCTGTGAGCACGAGCAGCTTTTTCAAGATGCACAGTGCTCTTCCCCACATCTGGGAAATGCATTAAGTGCCCCAGTAACAACTATGTAGGTGAGACAATTGCTGTGCTCTCAAATAAACTTGCACAGCAAAGTGATAAAGATGAAAGTACCCCATCATCTGCAGGGGAACACTTCAAAAAGCAGTAGCTCCATCCAACCTACCAGTCCTCATCCACAAAACCTGCTAACACCTGTCTTTCTGAGGGAGGCCGTGCCCCCTTGCTACTCATCTCCTGCCATTGCCAGGGCAGGCTCAACAAAGAGGAATTTGGAGGGGGGCAGGAGTCCTAGCCCCTTCTGCAGGAACACAGACCCACTTGCGGCAACAGCCCCCTGCCCTCAGGCAGGGTGGGCCGACAGGCATCTCTAACCTTCAGCAGGCAAGTCAGCAGTTTATAGTTGGCCCTTAGACAGGGCAGGAACTTGCAGTGCAAGCAAGTAGTCTGTAGCCCCAGGGAGGGTTTTATAGGCCTGGATCAAGCAACCACCCCAGGGGTGGTGTGGGAGAGAGGGAGGGGGATTCAGGCCCTCCCAACTCCACTGAATCTCAACCCAGGTCCCTATCAGTGGCAGAGTGGTGTAGCAGTGTGTGCAGGGCTCCAGCCACAACGCACTGACACAGCTGCAGGCCACACAACCACTGCCCAGCTCCCCAGGCTACTTTCTGCCCCCTCTTAATATGGTCCCTTATCCAGGGGGCCACCCTCAGCTTTGTTGGGGCATTCTGCCAGGGGCAGATTGCACAGCCTCAATGCTAGCAGCAGCTGGCAGCTCCAGTCGCTTCTTGGGGTCAATGGATGGTAACTCTGCTAAGTCACAGCCATTCTGGGACTTATCACAGGCAGCATCTTGGTTACTGGCGGTGAGCTGCTCTGGCAGTTCCTCAGGGCAGCAGGCAGCTCCCTTAGATCACCAGCAGTGGGCAGCTCCAGCAGGTCTTCTGGGCCCAGGCAGCCCCCCAGAAGGGCAGTGGTCTGGCCAGCGATCCAGAGGGACAGGAGAGGTGTCCTTTCCTTCTGGTAGCTCGGGCCAGACTGAGCTCTAGGGCTCCCTCCCCCCCTTATATTTCCTGTCCCACCTCCTCACCTGCTTCCAGTATGACAGGAGAGTTCTAGCTTGACCGATCTGGAAGCAGGCCATCCCTCCTCATCCCTCTCCAAGGGAAGTCACTCCTCCTCATACACACCTTCAAAAGATGAGCACGAGGTCTTAAATTTGAAACTCTGAGATACTAAAAATCATGAACTGGACATTGGATTTATGCCTTGTCACAACAATCTGCAACCCAGTTAACAGCACAATGACTGAGGAAATATTAACTGGTCACTTCATCTTGAACCCTCCCTAGATATGCAGGTTAAGTACTTAGGCTAAACCATGTCACCTTTATTTAGCTTGGAATCTGGGAACACTTTGCAGACCCTAAGCAGAGTTGTTTACCTTAAAAGCTTGTCTCTCTCATCAACTGAAACTAATGAAAGATATTACCTCACCCACTTTCTCTCAGGTGAATACATGTTATTTTCAAGCTTTTAGACTAGAGCATTACAAGTGCCAAACCTATTCCCACTAAAACAATGGGAATTCTCAATGATTTAATGAAATGAAGATAAAGTCAAATGAGTAAAAAGAGTGGGTAAAGATTTCTTCTATGTCCCACTTTATAACCTAGTTGACCTTCCTTGGGAATTGTTGCTATATCATGGAACCAGGTTACACTGCATCTGCTCTTATTACCATGCAAGCATGTCCTATAATTCATTGGTTCTAGTAAATCTCATCACTTCTGACAGGAAGTGCCTGTTACGATATCACCAAGGATAAGAAAGATTGTTCCACATACAGTGTATAGTATGAGTATTGTAAATATTAGGATGAATTCTCACATTGAAAACACATTTCCAATCTGCAATTCTCTCCTTGCACACGAAGTTCCTCAAAAGCTAATATCATCCTCTACAAAAAATAAAAAAAGTGTTCAGAAATAAATTATTTTCCATCACAAAAGAGGAATGTATACATTTCAAAATATGCAGCACTAAAAGCCAATGGTAATATTTCCAAATTAAAATTTGTTAAAATAGTTGTAGAGGGAACCGTTAATGTAAAGAAACATTATGGTAAGCTCTTTAGAGCAGGGATCAACTTTTTACTAGACATTTGTTTAGAGCTTTGCCTTATGGAACTCATACACAACATAGGATGCCCAGGTGCTACCGCAGTACAAAAAAAAATCAAATTCAAAGGTTAAACCAAAACATTTAATTTAACTCCTTTTAATATCAAATTCTCAACCCACAGATAAAAATGCCTCTCCCCTCTCTGAAAAATATTCACTATAGCCCCACTCAACTTCAGGAAAAAACTGAAGGGCAAATGTACTCTGCAAGATTATTGCCGGTCTTATGATTACTTTGTTTAAAATACTCATTTTAGACAAAAATGGTGCTAAAGAGCTTATTTTCCCCCTCATCCTTCACACTCATCTATTCCTCCACAAGATACTAACTTTTCATTCTGCTTGCTGCTCTATACTGTACTTAGAGGTATACATTTACTATTCTTCTATCATGACAATTGTATTGGAATTGTGTTATGCATGAACACATTTCTATATTTTTCAAATAAAGTTTTGAAAAGACCACTGATTCAACAGACTAACTCTTAGAAAGGGTTTTCTTATCAGAAAGACTTAGGCTGCTGGCACCAGCAGCAGCCCATGTATCAATAGCAGGAAATGGTATGGAGACTGTTGGAATTTATGTTGTCTTTTCATGAACAAAACATGACTCAGTTTTACTTTGCTATTGCTATCCATGAGGTGCAAAGAAGTTTACTTCTCCCAGTGCACAGAGAAGACGTATTTAAGATTTGCTAGTGCCCAGAGCAGACAAAGAATCAGCAAGACAGACACTTAGGGCTTGATTATAGTACCACTTTTGTTGGTGTAACTAATTTTGTTCAGGGGGGTGGAAAAAAGGCAATCCTGAGCAACATAAGTTACACCAAGAGCAGGGCTGGTGTGGACAGCACTACATCAGCAGAAGAGGCTCTCCTGTCAACATAGCTAACAATACTTCTGGAGGTGGTTTTATTCTGCCAGTGGGCAAGCTCTTGGGGAGACATGGCCCAAGATAGATTATAGGAGGCCATACAATAATCTGGCAGTTTTCTGGCAATTTAGACTGTCTTCAGTTTTCCATGTTGATTTAAGGTCTCAAATGCTGTATTCCAGCTGACTAGTAAATGCTGTCTTCTTTTGAAAAGGCTACCCTCTGTTATTCAAAATATTGATTATACTGATTCCTGAAGTGGCAGAAGTTTTTTAAAGGAGTATCAACTTCTTTGGACTTGCTACAGAGAAAAATCAAGAGTGCTGGAGTCTAAAGGCCTAGTCTTGGAGTTGTAGAGGTGGAAGGCTCACTTTTGCAAAACCAAAAACAGGAATACTCTAAAGAAATTGTAGAAAGGCTGGGGCTCTAACTATCTAGAGGTATGCATCCTGAGTTAGAACAATTGTACTACCCATGGCTGTAGGAGGCCCTTAGTCTCTGACAATCTGCCACCAGTGAAGACAGGCAAGGAAGGTCAGGACTCCTAGGCATATACTTGACTTGTTCATGCATACTCAAGTACTGTTGTCAGGGCTTTATGAGCAACTTCACAGATTCCTTGTTGCTGCCCAATCAGATCCCACTTTTATCCGTCTTCTGCAAACGGCATTCCATCTCCATCTAGTTCCATTGCTGTCTTGTCCTGTTCCCGATCCCTATCTTGCTCCTGCCTCTGTACCTGATCCTTGCCTCATCTCCAAAGCCTACCTGTATGCCTCGCTCCTGACCATCAGCCTTATCAACCTTGTTTTTAATCCCCAGATTGCTCTCTGGCTCCTGACTCTGACCTAACCCCCAACTATGTAACCCAGCTCCTCTGATTAGGCCAGACCACCTACACTCCAGTTCCTAGCAAGGGCATTGAAGAAATCTGTTCTGTACTTGAAAAAATCTCAGCAACCATGGATTCATAAAAGATGACGTTTGGACAGGACCTCAGGGTCATCTAGTCCAACTACCTCTCACACCAGGACTAACCACACAAATCATCCCAGCCAGGGCTTTGTCAAGCCATACATTAAAAACCTCTAAAGATGGAGATTGCACCACCTCTCCATTCCAGTGCTTCACCATCCTCTTAGTGAGGAAGGTTTTCCTAATATCCAACCTCGACCTGCCATACTACAACCTGAAACCACTACTCCTAGTTCTGCCATCTGCTACCACTGAGATTAGATTAGTTCCACCCTTCCTCGAACCTTGTCAGGTCTTTAAAAGCTACCACCAAGTTCCCCCTCCTTTTCTGCAGAATAAGCAAGCTTAGCTCCCTCAGCCACTCCTCAGAAGGCATGTGCTCTAGGTCCCTAATGATTTTTGCTGCCTTCTGCTGGACTCTTCAATTTGTCCACATGCTTTCTGTTCTGGGTGGGCCCAAAACTGGACCAAGTACTCACCAAGGCTTCACCAGCCCTGAATAGAATGGAACAATCACTTCCCTTGCAATCACATCAGCTCAATTCAGATGTTTAAATTTAAAGTGCTTTAAAATTGGGTAGTCTCTTACCTCAATATTATTATTAAGTGCCACGTACAGATGTCTTGTTTCTTCTGTTTCATGTTTATCTATCAATATAAAAATATATTGAACAAAATTTTACTTTTAAAAACCATGTATAACAATACAACAATCAATGTAATATACAAAGCTCATTAGATTCTACATCAGATTAAAAATACCTAAATTGCCCAAGTAATTCAACACAGTGCATTTCAAATTAAAACATAACCTGGTAATTCTGTTTTTATTTTATCAAAATGTTTGCAAAAATTATGCTAGCAAATGTTATTCAACACAGAAAAAGTCTTCATCCAAGTATCATTCCCGATCAGTTTATATAGTTTCATTCTGAATCCTACTTCTTTGAGACAAAGGCAAACTACTTGTAAATCCAAGATCTAACTGTATATTACTATTACACCAGATCAATATTTGTGCTCTTCCTGAGTACTGACATATCAAAGCTCAGTTGATTATTCCTTGAGTAGCCCCAGTGAAACCCACTGTGTCAGACTGCTTGAGAAAGGAGGTGGCCAGTGGTATATTCACACAATTACATGTGCTCATGCTACATGCAACTGGACATTCCAGAATTACTGGGCACATTTAAAAAATAAAAACAAGGTGACACGCTGTCAGGATTTAAGGAACCATATATGATTTTTGTATTAATATTTTATGATTGTTATAATCCATAGGAACTGTGTCATGTTTGGTGTCAATAGAAAGGTAATAATCTGTGGGGAATGATTATATAGTGTATGTGTAGGATTCGTATTCATATTAGAAGTTAGGAATATGATTGTTATATTTTAACTTGTGTAAGGCTCGGAAAATTCCCCAGACTGAATGTCTAGCTGGCCATTGTCTCCTTAATGGCCCATTAAGGAAGCTCCCCAGTATAATGGGCCGAAGAAGAAAACCTGTTGAGCCACTAGGACTTAAACATGTGACTCAGCTCCAGTTTGATTGGAGAGACCTGCACACAGCATGGAGAAGGCCAGAGGGGATAAAAGGCAGCAACCCCAACTCCATCTTGCTCTCAAGTCCTCAGTCTACAGCCAACACCCATCTCTGGAACTATTCCTCTAAGACTGAACAAAGGATTGAGGCCCACCCTGGTGCTGGGTGTTTACCAGAGGAACAAGCCTGCAAACTCCAAAGGGACAAACCTGCAAACTGCTTTTCATGGACTTTAAATCATTTGTATGTATGTGATTTGCTTTGACCCTTTAACATTTCATATTTTGCTTCTTTTCTTCTTCTATTAAACTTTTAGTTGTAGTTGCTAAAGGATTGGCTACCGGTGTGGTATTTTGGGTAAGATCCAAACCTATATTGTTCTGTGTGCTGTGGCTGGCCCTTTGGGGTCAGGAGAACCTATATCTTTAAGGGACCGTGCGGCTAGGTGGGAGCCAGAGGAGCTGGAGTGCAATAAAGGGAGCTGTTTCTATTTTGGACAGACTTCTTGGTACCCGATGTGGGGAACCATAAGCTTGTTTGTGACTGATAGGGAGACTGGTTTAAGTACCACCCATCAGTGTGTGGGGAGTTTGGCTCCTGGTTTTGCAGCTTGCCCTGACTTTTGCACGTCCAGGAAGGCATCCCAGGAGGCCCCGGTCACACAAGGGTTCATGGATTGTCCCTCAACTTAAGCATTACTAGTTGGCCAGTTTGCAACCATCACGCTGGCAGAAATGGATCTTCAGCGATTTGAGAGAGAGCAGTGATTTTAAAGAAATTCAGGAAGGGCATTCCTGATGTAAAAGACAGCATGGAGGAAAGTGTAAAGACATTTGTGAGAATCAGTCAAATGGATCATCAAGGCTAAATATTGTTGGTAGAAATGAGGGAAAGTTGGGTTGGGAGGCTGGTGGGTGCAGAGTCTCAGGACAGAGCAGCAGTTGAGCACAGGAGGAAGCATGCACATGCCAAGAGGCAGCCTGAGAGCCAATGCACCCAGCCAGGTGGCAACAAATGCTGCAGCAGGCATAATCCTGCACAGGCCTCCTCCTCCTCCCCATGTCACTTATACCTATGCTTCCTGTGGGGCTGCCAAGGAGCCAGGGAAACAGCAGTGGGATTTGCATCTGCCCAACCCTTCCTCCTGTCATGCCCAGTTACTGCCACACAGTAGAGGGGAGAACACCATTGCAGCCAGGCCTGGCATCAGCCCAGATGGTTCAGCTCAGCCATGCTGTCACCAGTGCAGGTTCTTGAGGTTGCTGCCCCACATCTGGACCTGCTGCAGGGAAGAGGCTGACAGCCAGGGCCGGCCCAATCAGATCCGTAAACTAGGTGATTGCCTAGGGCCCCAGGCTTTAAGGGGCACCAAAATCAGACAGAAGTGAGTTTTTTCTCTATTTAAAAAATATATCTCTTATAACATGCTGGTGGAGCACCAAAATCATAGTTCACCTAGGGCGCCAGAAATCTTTGAGCCCGCCCTGCTGACAGCACAGATTCTTAACCCATGGCACAGGTGGCCACACTGCTGCTGCCAACTGGGGAGGCTGAGGCCCTGGTGCAGATGCAACAGAGCACTCTGTTATGTAACACCAGGAACCACAGTCCCAGGACCGGGTCCCCAATGGCATCAGGCTGGGGGCACTACTCTGGGGCTACAGGGAGGGAGCATGATGTGAAGGGGGACCACAGAGTGTTATTGGTTAAATGGCTAACCAATGTAATTGATAGTTTAAGTGGTTACCTTTTTAAAATACTTGGATCCCCAGATCTCAAGTCACAATTCAGGAAGGTATTGAAGCATATAAATACTTGACTTATGAGGATAGGCTGAGGGAACAAAGCTTGTTTAGTCTACCGAAAAGAAAAATGAGGGGAGGATTCGATAGCAGCCTTCAACTACCTGAAAGGGCATTCCAGGAAGGAAGGACCTTTGCTGTTTTCAGTGACAGAGGACTGAACTAAGATCAATGGTCTCTAGTTGGGGGGGGGGGGGGGAGAGAAGAGGGAAGCTGAGGTTGGATATTAGGAAAAACATTTTCACTAGAAGGGTGGTGAAGCATTGGAATGGATTACCTAGGGAGGTGGTGGAATTTCCATCCTTAGAAGTTTTAAGGGCCAGCTTGATAAAGCCCTGTCTGGAATGATTTAGTCAGAGCTGCACCTGATTCAAGCAGGGGATTCGACTAGATGACCTCCTGACACCCCTTCCAACCACATCACCTATGATTCTTCTATATTTTTTAAGTACTTAAATTAGTCCCACCGATTTGGACTATTATGTCTTTAAATTTACATGTATACCTCAATACCTTCTTGGATCAGGGTCTAAATGGGCAGCCAACATAATATACAGATACTAGTGTGATCGGGGGGTTTTATTCTGCAGGTGCTCTGAACAGCTCAGTGTTCCTTACAAAGAATATGCTAAATAGAAAGTTGGAAGACCATACAACGCTTTAACAGTAATGTTACCTTTGAAAAAAATTCAAAAATTTAGACCACAAAATAGATACAATATGTGGCTGCTTTTCTACAGAAAAGTTGGTCACAGTGTGATGACCCATGCACATTTTATCCACTCTAACCTAGAATCCATGCAAACAATGACAGCTTCTCCCATGGAGCAGTGCACATTGACAAACATAAAACTGCATGTAAAGAGTATTTACATTTATTGAACTTCTCTGTGGATCGAGTACAGGTTTCCTTAAGCAGATTACACAAGTGTCTTGTTGCAGTGTTTCTGAAAGAAAAAATTATTCACATGGCAATGATACGTATTTTGCAGAAAAGATTAGAAGGTGCTTGCCTTGAGAAGCTTCACAATTTAATGTCTCTCTCGAACTGCAATTAGTATTTAAAAACAAACTAATTGTGAACTATTCAGCATGAAAACCAATTCCTTTCCATGACATTTTCTCATTACTTACTCTTTTAGAAGATCCTTATTTTCACACATCTCATCCTCCAATTTCAAACTTAGTTTTTCATTTTCAAACTAATTTGATGAGATGGAAATAAAAAATTATTCAAAATACATTTATTTAGCCCCATTTCTTTTTCAAGTCATCAAAAAGAAATCTACTTTTTCTGTAGTGTTAATTTTCCCTTTTATTTTCTCTCTGCACTGTTATTTCACTGTCACTGCAATATTTAGCTCAACAGTATTGTGATCATTTGTATGAAAGAGGATATAAAAGTAACATTTCACTGTCCTCTTTTTAGAAGGTACAAAGAAGTTGCACTTTCATTAATAGGAAGCCTTTTTTCCCCTCTTTCAATACAAACTTTCACTATTGAAAGAGTAACATTTTTACATTTTAAATTGTGAAGCTGTTGGATCAGTCACATTTTTCACCGGAGATCAATTGCTTTAAGTAGTTTTTGTGAGCCATGAAACATTATTAAATTATATTAGAAATCCAAATTATATTTTTACATTTACTCAAAAAGCTTTTATTCTTAGGAATATATTTCAAAAGTATTGTGGACAAAGACTTGCCTGTAACTCCTGAATGGCTTTACGTTGCACTTCAATGATCTTTCTATTTTCTTGCAATTTTCTCTCCTTCTGCTTTAGTTCAGATTCTACAGTCATTTTCCACCTTTTGATCTTTTTAGCTTCTTTGTAAAGTTTTGAGTAAAGCTCATTCATTTTCTCTACGTTCTTTTGAAAGATTTCACAATTTAATTTGAAATACTGTTTAATTAAAAACATCTACACAGACTTGTTTCTTAGAACTAATAGACGGATTCTTATTTTTTTCATAAAAATTGCAGAGCAAGCTGCTGCACCTTCTGGGACCAAAGTTTAAAGCGTTATAAATTTTGCAGCACCATTGATGAACTGTTCTGAAGGCTTACAGCCTTCAGTAAAAATCCTCTGTACCAACTGGTTTCATGGAATACAACAAACAAAGGCATAATTCCAACACAATAAAATAAGGGAAAACCATCCGAATATCCTTAGATCTTCAGACATAACTGAAGACAAATCCTGGCAGTGAGTGAAAGCCCGACCTACTGAATAAATGGGAGTTTTACTATTAATTTCATTAAGGCCCGGGTTTCATCTATTAGGCTTCCCAAAACAAGTTCCAGTGCCCAAGAAGTGAAAGCAGTAGCACCACAGAAACCAACTCCAAGAATTCTGACAACATTTTCCCTGATAATTAGATCAGTCAATTAAAACCCTCTAAGAACTGTAGAGCACTACACAAGAAAGGGTAGATCAATGTTCTTAAAGGGGACAAAGCAAGAGAATCATTTCAAACACAAGGTCATGTCCTCCCAACCCCCTTAAAAAAAATCATACGAGATCACCCAACTTCACATTCTTTCTACAGGTGACTATTTTATTAGCTGCTTAAGCTAATGGGAAGCCCAGTGGATCTAGAAGGGTGTGTGTCAGCATTCCTGATCTGAGAACACCCTGACAGCTGCTGTAGACTTTGCTGCGAGCTGCAACAGAGCACACACAGAGCAGCAAAACAGTACTAGGGAAAATGGGCTGACTGCGCTGTTACTCAGGCTATGTACACACTACAAACTTGTCCCACAATAAAAGCTATTGCGGGACAAGAAAAGCACTATATTTATAGCACTTTGGTGTGAACACACCTGCTACTTGAATCGCAAAGGAGCATTCACCATGTGAACGCACCTTTGCGATACAAGAGCAGTGCATGGTGGGCACCTGTCCCACCATGCACTGCCCATAGCCAGCCCCCTAACTCAGCCCCGAGGCTTTGGGTGGCAGTGGGAGCTGCTCCCACCACCACCTGAAGCCCTGCAGCTCGACTAGGGGGGTGGCCCGAACCAGCGACAGCAGGCGGTTCGTACCACCCCCGTAGCTCGAACAGTGAGAGCAGCCGGTTCGGGCTACCCCTCAGCTAGGTGGGTGGCCCAAGCCGGCTACCCTCCCCCATCCAGCCAGCCAATCCCTCAGCCACAGAACCTGGCCATTTTAATATGTCAATTTCACTGCTCAGCTAAAGCTGTGAAATTGACATATTTGACAGCTCCAATGGCCCAGAGTGGCCCAGTCTGGCACTCTGGAACATTTCCGGAGGCTGTCAACAGCGTAACCAGCGTCCACACAGGCTGTACCACGGAACAACTGTTCTGTGGTAAGCCTCACCACCCTCCTTTGGGGTGGTTTACATGTTGCGCGGCAGGAGGCTGTTGCTGCGCAACAAGAAGCTTTCGTGTGTAGACGCTTTGATTGTTATCACGCGGTAAGGAGCCTTACCGCACAATAATTCTGTAGTGTGTACAAGGACTCAGTCTTTCACACTAGTAAATGATTGGTGTTTCTATAGATTACAGTACTGCATACAAGGGGAAGGTTTATCTGACGGTTAGGGTACTACCCTATGACTTCAGAGACTGAAGTTCAATTCCTTGCTCTACCATCTTCTCTGCCAGACTTATGGTATGTGCACCTCCATGTCTCATCAGTAAAAACAATACTTTTCAGCATCACAGATACATGATGAGGATAAATGCAATAGGATTGCAAGGTGCTCAGGTACCAGATTCAAAGTATGTAAACTTAACTGACCTCTTCCTCTACCTCTGGCAAAAAACTGATTTTCTGTGAAACCAGATCTGAAAAATAAGGATTTTTAATGAGTATTTTTTCTAAATAAAGTTGTGTAACATATAGAACACCTGAAAGCTAGACAGCTACACAATTTACAAGTATCTTCTTAGAAGACTTTAAAAAGTGCATGTAACTAGAAATTTGACTTTACAACAGGATTGAACAAAACCCAGGCACCAGGGTGCCATCACAGCCATGGTCTGTAGCCTGGCTCCTAGCCCTGCAGCAGAAACGCAGCAGAGAAGTGCTCTCTGGTGACTAAAAAAACTGCTGGTGCCTTGCTGGGATCCAGTTGTCAAGCCCTGATTTATGAGACTATTGTACAAAAAGTGATGGCATACCTCTTCTGCCTTACCTGAATCTGTGACTTCACCATGGTTTGTTGTACTTATTACAAAAGGCAAACTAAAATCATCTTCTGTGCACTTATTAAAAACCTGTACAAATTTAAAAATTAGTGGGTTAAGGGTATACCTGAAGACTGCTAATCCCAGAACAATAAAGCTATTCCCTACAACATTCTCAAGAAAAAACCATGTGATGAAATTGCACAACCTAACTCTTATTGCAGAAATCAATTTTTCATTTCTGAAGATCTCAGAAATCTGACCTGAGTATACCTGATTTCATACACTTTTAAAAACTGAGCATAGCTGGAACTCCCCAATACTTGGACACAAGAACCCAATGAGAAAAAAGTTTGTTTTACCTGTCTCTTGCTATTCAATGGAGCATTAAATATTACAGGCCTCCACTAGTACTGAGAGAACATGGAAGAGTGTATAGTCCAATTTATTTCAGTGCAACTATCTGCCAACTTAATAAGGCACCATTCAGGATTACTAAGGATATCTGAACGTAGTACTTAAGTTTTTATCATCCCTGGATAGTTTCCTGTATTCTACATTAGCCACATTAGCTGAATAAACCTTAATTATATACATTTACTATGAAGTTAAAAAGCCCCTTTTCTACATCACTGTCTTCAACTTATTGTAGTTGTCCATAAGAGAATAAAATTGTTCATCTTGTTCTCTGGCCACATGTATTCGAAAACCCTGGGGAAAATGGTTATTTTTAGTTGTTTGGGCTTAGGAAGATTTCTGTCTCAGGCAGGAGACGGCACAAAGGCACTAAACCAGGGATGTCAACTTTAGGCAGGCCCTTATCCCACTCTGGGAGCGCTGCACAGGTCTCCGTAACAGAAACTTGTCAAGCCCCAGTAAAGTGCCTGCAGTTTTCCTTTTTGTTAGCGAAGGGCACTCTTCTGCTAGAGAAATGCAGTGGAAGCATGCCATCTGATGGCAGAAAGGAAAAGCTAAAAGCACCTTTCCAGCCCCTTGCAGACTGGAGGTGGGGAGCAGGTTTGGGTTGGGTTTTTTGGGGCAAGGGGGGGGGAAGAGACACCAGGTGGGCACCTTGCTTTCAGGCTGGGCACCAGTTTTGTTGAGAACTGGCCAAGGCCTTTTAAAATCCACTGCCCTGCACATATCCAGGCAGGGATCTGGCCAGAGAACTGACTCAAGGGGCTGGATTGAGCCCGTGAGCCCAGGAAGTGGGGGAAGGAGGGGCAGGTGCTGGGGCAGGGGTTTGGGACCAGAATGGAGCCCCATGCAGGGAAGGGAGAGGGGAACCAGTGCAGCCAAGGGGAGCCCACGCTGCCCCAGGCGGTGCTGTGCTGGGAAGGGGCCAGGCACAAACCCCCAAGAGGTGCCCAGCTCTCCAGTGTGGGCCCCGCACCGACTGCGTTCGCCAGCTCCGCGCGCAGCCGTGTCTGCATCAGCGAGGGCGGGGAAGCAGGAGACGGCGCCACCACGGAGCCAGCGGCTGCTGGCCGGGCCGCCCCGAGGGGCGATGATGGGCATTGCGGCCACCGCGCTGCCAGCGGCCCTAGCTCCCCTGCACCCCGCCCCGGGCCCCCGCCCCGGCCCCCCCAGAGCGCGGCGCCAACGGCACCAACGGCCGGTCGGGGCGGCCGTTGGGACGCGGAGGCCGCAGGGCGGGAAGCGCCGTTCCCCGGAACAAACGGCCGCGGGCTCCGTGTAACCGCCGGCCCGAGGGCGGGAGCTGTCTCCGACTCACACCCGCCGGCCCTGGGTCCCCCCCAGCGCCCGCGGGCCGGGCCGGGCCGGGCCGGGCCCCTTACCTGACAGGCCGCAGCGTCCCGGGCACTCGCCTGAGGCCTCACGGCGGACACCTGGGTGCGGCTCAGCCTCGGGGGCACGAAGAGCTGAAAGGGCTTTTCCCCGTCCATGGCCCCGGCCGCGCTGCTAGGGCGGGCGGCGGAGCTCGACGGCCGCAGCCAGAGGCGGAAGAGGCGGAAGGCGGCGCGAGCCAACCAGCGCTGTCGGAGACCGCGCGCCTAATAACGCCCGGCGGCCCGGGGGGAGGGGCGGCCCAAGCCGGCCAAGGAGGCGCGGAGCAAGCCGCGTGGTCGGGCTGTTGGCGGGGGGTGGGAGGACTCAATGCGCTGGGAAACGCCAGCTCCGGAGTTTCTTCTCTCTGCTACCCGGCAGTGGAAAGGGAACCGCCCTCCCACCTGCCCTGTTCATTAAAAACTCGGTCGTCATTGGAAACACCTGCTGAGTTGCCACGTGTGCTATAGTGGCAAACGTAACCGGAAATTACACTCGGGGGAAAAAAAGCGGCAATCAAGCCGCAAACACGCCTCAGGTGGTGACCGGAAATACCAGAATCTATTTCTTCTCCCCCGACACAATGTCGAAGTTTGTCGTTCCTATCCCCTCCACAAAGATGGTGGAGTTTGCATTTCCTGTCACCTCAACAAAGATGGCGGAATCAGCATTTTTCCCTTGACAAAAATGGCGAAGTTTGTGATTCCTATTCCCTAGACAAAGATGGCGCTGTTTGTGTTCCTATCTCCTTAACAAATATGGCGGAGCTGGCATTTCCTGTCCCCTTGACAAAGATGGCGAACCTTGCAGTTCCTTTCTCCCTCAACAAATATGGCGGAGTCCGTAATTTTCCCTTTACAAAAATGGCGAAGTGCGGGATAACTGTTCCCTGGACAAAGATGGCGCTGTTTGGTTCCTATTCCCTTAACAAATATGGCGGTGCTGGCATTTCCTGTCCCCCTCGACAAAGTTGGTGGAGTCGGTATTTTCTTTTCCCTTCACAAATATGACAGTGTTGGTATTTCCTGTTCCTTAGACAAAGATGGCGCTCTTTGTGTTCCTATTCCCTTAACAATTATGGCGGAGCTGGCATTTCCTGTCCCCTTGACAAAGATGGTGGCCCTTGCAGTTCCTTTCTCCCTCGACAAATATGGCGGAGTCACTAATTTTCCCTTGACAAAAATGGCGCTGTTTGGTTCCTATTCCCTTAACAAATATGGCGGTGCTGGTTTTTTTTTTCCCCCTCGACAAAGATGGTGGAGTCGGTATTTCCTTTTCCCTTCACAAATATGACAGTGTTTGTATTTCCTGTTCCTTAGACAAAGACGGCGCTGTTTGTGTTCCTGTTCCCTTAACAAAAATGGCGGAAGGCACATTTCCTGTACACTTGACAAAGATGGCCGACTTTGCATTTCCTGTCCCCCTAGACAAAGATGGTGGAGTCGGTATTTTCTTTTCCCTTCACAAAAATCGCAGTGTTGCTATTTCCTGTTCCTTAGACAAAGCTGGCGATTTTTTCCTATTCCCTTAACAAATATGGAAGAGCTGGCATTTCCTGTCCCCTTGACAAAGATGGTGGACCTTGTATTTCCTTTCTCCCTCGACAAATATGGCGAAGTCCGTAATTTTCCCTTGCCAAAAATGGCGGAGTTCGCGATTATTGTTCCCTCGACAAAGATGGCGCTGTTTGGGCCCTATTCCCTTAACAAATATGGCGGAGCTGGCATTTCCTGTCCCCCTAGACAAAGATGGTGGAGTCGGTATTTCCTTTTCCCTTCACGAATATGACAGTGTTTTATTTCCTGTTCCCTGGACAAAGATGGCGCTGTTTGTGTTCCTATTCCCTTAAGAAATATGGCGGAGCTGGCATTTCCTGTCCCCTTGACAAAGATGGTGGACCTTGCATTTCCTTTCTCCCTCAACAAATATGGCGGAGTCAGTAATTTTCCCTTGACAAAAATGGCGGAGTTCGCGATCACTGTTCCCTCGAGAAAGATGGCGCTGTTTGGGTCCTATTCCCTTAACAAATATGGCGGAGCTGGCGTTTCCTGTCCCCTTGCAAAGATGGTGGCGACTGCGTTTCCTTTTCCGTTGACAATTAGGCGGCTTCGGCCAGCGGGGGTCGCCGTGGGCCATGTCTCAGCGCCGCTGCCTGTGGTCGCGGCGCTCCTCTGGCCCTGCCTAGGCCCGGGCGAAGTCGGGCCCAGCTGGCGCACGGCCGAGCCCCGCACTAGGCCGAGATCTGGGCGGGGAGAGAAAGTTGGGTTCGGTGTATTAGGGGGAGTCTGGTATTTACATTATCAGTGACATGTCTCGGAAGATTTGCATGGTAAAAGTTTGACTCAAACTGTATCTAATACATGAAAGTATTCGTACACTTTTTGATCTGACACCCGTTTTTTTATTAACTACCTTTTATAATAATCAAGCAATAATTTACGTTGGCAGAAAATAGCATAATCTTGAAAACATTGGCAAAGAATTAGCTTTCCCGTAAGTATGAGATTTTATTGAAAAACTTTTACAATGAAGGTAGGCAGGTGTCTGGAGTAAAGAAAACGATTCACTAACAGCAAGCTCAGTTTGGAGGAGATGCACACCAGCTGCCTATTCCTCTTTCACCTTTAACATCTCTTATGTTTTGATTTTGTCGAAACACAAGATCATTAAGGAGTAGAGGTCTTTTATTATAATCCTGAGAAAAAGCTATTTGAAAGTTCACATTCTATATCAGGAATGATTTTATGGTAGTGTAGAAATTTTCTAATAAGACTTTATGGTATTTAATACAGCCATCATCTCTTCATTTCTCTCTTTTTAGAAAGATTGGGGGGCACTGACTGTCTGAGAGTCTAGCCACACATTGTTATAGGCAGTGTCTAGCCCTAGAGTGTGGCTGAATGTACATTTCAGTGAGAGCATGTAATTTTCTTTTTAAAAAAGTTTGAGAAATAGATTTTTAAAAATTGCCCCTTTAAAAACGACATTAATGGTTGGCAACCTGGGGGGGAGAGGGGGAGGACCCTTGGGGAGGCACTAAAGATTCCAGGAGGTCCATGAGGCTTCATTAAAAAGCTCCACTATAGTCATGCTAAATACAACCGAGAATTCAAGCCTGAATAGCGGGGCCTTAAGACTTCCATAAAACTTGTGCTACATTTGGTAGCACAAATAAAAATACACAGAGGTAAATCCTGATTCCACTGGAGTCAACTGAAGTATTGTCATTGACTTCAACAGGGAGAGGATTTCACCTAAAATAGGTAAGAAAAAAAACTATATTTCTGAAACTGAATAAGTATATTTTGTTCTTTTCTGTTTAGGAGAAACTATTCCAGAGTGATTCATGAGTAAAAATATGAGCACTATAATCTCAGGGTCACATGCAGGTCACAAATAATTTATGTACTCAGCCTTTCCAAAATTTTAAAATTTTAATAACATTCTGCTTGCAGTGTGTTCGTCTGGGCTATTGTATCCTTTTTCAGAGCCATTTTGGATTATACGTATGGCAAGCTTCTCAGCATAGTGACATCGTTCTTGAAGGGAACATATTGTACAAGTTGACCAGATGCCCGGGAATGAACTTTCCTATCTCATTGGATGACAATACAAGACTCACAATGCTTCACGTTGTACCTTTGCACAGAGATTTTTTTGGTTTTAAATGGAGGATCTGCTAATGTGTTTATCCTGTATTTATGTCACACTGTGAACTTGATTTAAATTCTTCTTTTTTCACATTTGTGGTAATGAAGTCTAAGATGTTTTATATATTTAATATTGGAGCAGTTCAACACAATAGGAATTCTGCATTCTATTTTTGTTTAAAATACAGTTTATTACTACAGATATTAATCAAATATAATACTTTTGTTGTAGACGATTCTGCAGCCATATAAAATAAGTAAAACTTTTAATACACTTTTATATAAGAAGTGTCTGAACATGTGCATTTCTGAAAGATTAAGAAAAAGCAGAGATTTGTGTAATAATAGTAATATAGATGAGCTGTTCAGTGCAAATCCCAGATTTCACAGAGTAAAGAGGTCAGTTTGGGGTCTTTTGTCCTCCAAGTTACGAGCACTTCTGAATGGTTGTGATTGAGGGTCCGGAGTTCGGTAAGCCTCCCTATGAGGCGTGCAAAATGCTGTGGGTCTTCTGGATGATAAATTTTTGAATATTTGTACAAAATTCGTAAAAGGGGTTCTTGGAGTTTTTCCACATGTTGTTTGTTTTTTAGGAGTGGGCGATCTGAAAAACAGCAAATATATTCATATAATTTTGGATCTACATTGCTCACGTTATTCTCAGAGTAATCCCATTCATTTTGGTGAGACTAATATGAATGATAACAGGAGTTGACATAAATGAAAGTCTATTATGATGATGAGAGAAATTGAACTCTCAAAAATATTATACACTGAGGGAAAAGTATAGCAAAGAAAAATACACGTTTCGTTAATTACACGCTTTTCATTGGTTAGGGCAGTGACTAGAGCAAACTGGATTTGAAAGTGATCAGTTAGGGTTTTTTAAGTTTTTCAGTTTGGACAAGAAAGAGAGTTCTCGGTTGTTCTTATTCTTTACCTGAAAAAAATACAATAGTTGCTACTAGTAATGCATATTCCGTCTCAGTCACATTAAGTTCTCCCATGCTTCTGTAGAAGTAAAATAGCGCAGTGATAAATTCCTCAGTGATACCTTTAAAAATAAAACAACATTCTGAAAAGCAATCCAGAAGGTAACTTGTGTTGCTATTGTCAATTCCTGTTCCCAAAAACTTTGGAGTAACTTTTAAATCCTCAAATATTTCCTCTCAGAATTATTAGCAAACCTAGCAAAAGAATGATCGTTCCAGAGTTAGTGAGAGCTGCTTTACCTGTGGTAGTTGTGGAAGTTGGACTGTCTTCGCTGCGAGACATTTCCATGGAGTAAATAGTACCTTTATTGATGTCTTGAACATGACAGTACACAGCATGATCAGGAAATCTTACATGATCTAGAACACGGGAAACAAAAGTCCACCAACGAATTTAATTTTACTTTGTTTAAAAATTGGTTTGCAAATGAATCCTAGAAAACAGTGTACAATTTGTAAATCCAGTACAGGGGGGTAAACAGTACAGTTCAGTTTACATCCCGCTCACCTAGTACTCTTTTATACAGATATTCCAGGAGCACTGCTATTTTGGGGGGCCTAATGAGAGGCAAGAAAGGATCCATTTTATTGTTGGTTGTGGGGATCCTCTAAAAAATTGAGGATAAGTGCATATTGTTATCAGTGCTATGATGAGAAACACACCTTTCTGCTTGAGTGACAAACCCATTTAGGTGCAGTATCTGGAGGAGCTAGGGTTGCTGAAAAAATAAGTCAGCAAATGCATATAAACTGTTGTTGTGAATTCACAACTCTTAGCATTAAAACTTACTTACTTTCATTCACTGATGACTGGCATACGTTAGCTCTTTGATTATATATCTGGGCTGAATGCAAAAACATTGCTTCCACCGTTGAACCCTTTAACAGTGCAATCTGGTCATCATTGGCTAAACTTTCAAAACCTGTAGGGAAGAATATTCAATAAGACTCGGATTAGGGGTGGCTCTTTGGCCTCAGGTTACCTGTACGAGTTATTCGGAAATGATTAATCGCTGGCTTTAGGAGACAGTCGGAGCCATAGGTGCTTCAAGGGCAAGACCTTCGTACCAAGCGATAAAGGAAGGGACGGTCACCGCTAGCTGGGTCTTGTGGTCTTTCTAGCTGTTGTACATTTACTTAGGAATTGACATCATGGATCAGAACTGTGAGCCATCTAGGCTATTATTCCACTCTGACTCTGCCCAGCACTGGATGTTTCAGAGGAAGGTGCAAGAAACTCTTTCGTAGACAGCTTTGGAATAATCTGCCCTGCATCCTGCTACCTTGCCTGGCGTAACTGTGGCTGCTCTCTTTACCCACAGACGTACTGGTCTCTTGGCCTTCTGTAAGAGCATGGGCTCAGTCAGTTAAACTGCGAGGGTTTTTAATCCTGATCAGCTCAGGTTTACGGAAGTTGGCAGTAGACGTTTCTGCTCCTGTTTTTCGACTAGGGCCTCTGGGGGTGAAGTTGCACCAGTGCTAGACGATATGTGAAAATGTCTACTGTAGACAGGCCCAATGTCTTTTGACAATGCCTTCTGCATGTTAATTGTGCATTGTGCCTTGTGCTTTTAAAAAAATAAAAAAACCCATTTCCTTACATCACTTTTAAATGTATTGCCTTTCGATTTATTAAATGTTTCCTTGTTCTCGTGTTAGAAGAGAGGATGAATGGAGCACTTGATTTAACTTTTCTATACCATTCATTATTTTATCTCTTTAGCGTACCTCTTATTTTGGGGACACAGTGACGTCACTTTTTGCTGTCACCATGTGAAACAGAATTCAGACAATTAGCTGAACAACAGGTCACTTGAGATACAGAATTTTAAATTGCATATTTTTTTTAGACAAATTACTCTATTATCCCATGTGTGACAGAGCCAGGCCTGATGGCTACAGGAGGGAGGTCCTATTTGAAGGCAGGTATATGAGCCCTGTTCCCAGGGTAGCTGGGGCAGGGCTGCTTTGAGCCAGTTAAGGCACCTGACTCTAATTATGGGTAGAAGATAAAAAGCCCCTGTAGCAGCCAGGGAGGTAGTTGGGGCGTGTTGTTTGGAGGTGGAGGTAGGAGCAGTGTTTGGTGTGTGGGGAGCAGAGCGAAGAAGAGGGGGAGGAGATCTGACCAGTAGCTCAGCGGCCTGGCGGGTGGAGAGCCCAGCCCACGGCTGGAGGGACTGAGCATCCTTGGCGCTGGGGGTTTGGCGGAGGAAAGACTGTATCCCAGCTGGCTGCCACAACCTGAAGCGCAGGACCCATGGGGAACTGAGAGCGCTCGATTTGCCACACATGTTATATGTGGAAATTAAGTCTGATTTCTGAATTTGGGAAAAAAAGTTGTGAATTGTGTTATTGAAGCTAAATGTGCATCTTGCATGTTGAGCTGGGTTTTTGGAAGAAAGAACAGGGAACAGTTGCTTTGTTTTTCAAATGCTACCAAATTAATGGCATTCTTATTCATTATTTCTAGTGTTGGGATAGCCGTGTTGGTCCCCGAATATGAGAAAGACAGCATGGATGAGGTAATAGCTTTTAGCGCACTAACTTCTCTTGGTGGAAGGAACAATCTTTTGAACTTCATAAGGGGCTTTCTCAAGTCTGGGGAACGTCACCACAATGTCCCTAATGATTAACATTTGCCAGTAAAATTAATAATGAATCAATTGAATAGGTTTTCTGAACCATATGTCTTTTCTCAGAATTTGTGCGCCCCATAAATAAATGTCCTTCTCTTAGAGTAAGGATAAATTGTAGTGCTTCTGGTGAAGAGTTTGTTAAGTTGTTTTATAAAGTTACCTGGGAGTCTCTTTGTGAAATCCACTAGTACTTGCACGTGAACAACTGCTGTCTCTGACAGTCGCAGAAAACTCTCTTCAGGGCTTGCATTTTCCTGCAGCTGGAAAGAAGGAAAGGAAGGATAAATATAGAGACTTGGTATTGCCAAAATACACTGCTAGAAGATGAAGAGTTAAATATGGCAATATTAAGTGATATCTTTGTACTATGGCACTTACAAACTTCTCTGCTTCCTCTAGGGGAATGATATATTTTTGATGGGCTGCCACAATGTGATCAATAAGTTGATGTTCCACTGAAGTAAGTTCCATCCTCTCTTGGACCTTCAAAAAAAGAATCAGATAAATCAGATAAGACAATACATATGTAATAAGGCAAAAACAATATGCAACAATGTCAAGATACATATTAAATAGATAAAATCTCTCACTTTTCCAGCTCTGGTTGTGGATGACACATGCTTGCTGTTTACTCCCTCATCTTCCACCTTGATGTTACAAAGGAAACTGCTCTTCTGCTTGAAATTCTTTCGGAGTCGTTTTGATTTACACTGGACTTCGGTGAGCAAACCTGTGAGAGAGGGAATTCTATATCAAAGTACTTATTAAAATTCTCATACCTGTACTGTTCATTCAAAACAAATCCTTGTGTTCTTAGGCACTTCAGTAGCTCATCACCTGTCTGGAAACCACCTTCCTCCGTATGAATGTTCTCCAACAATGGGCAGTTCTGGGTTCTGCCTGTGATTTGCCAACATGATGTATTTTGTCAGGTCATTCCTGAATACAGGCAGGGATCGAACTATCTGATGTCACATTCTTTAACCTGGGCTCTGCATCACATGAACATGGGGGTTTCTCATGAAGAATGAACATAGGCAATATTTCTTTTCGGTCTTCATAGCATGAAAGGGCACTGAACACCTTTATGGAGAATAGTCGTGGTTCAGCACCTTTAACTGTCTCTTGGCGACAGTTGCATAGAGCATTCTCCAGTTCGGTTAAGAGTGCCTGGCACTGCCTTTCTAGGCCACAAGGAAGCGTGTATCGCTGGAGAGAGGGTATTCCCTAGAACCTGGTGACCAACATGTGCAAAGTGACACACCACAGGAGATGGTCCCAGGAGAGGGCCCTCCAAAGTTAAACCTTCCTAAAGCAAGTGAAAGAAAGTGGCTTTGGGTTTGGAGAGGGGTATGGGAGAGGCTTTACTTCCCTTGTCAGCAGCAGCGGTAGACTTACATTCTGCCAGCATTCCCACAGCCTTACATTTCTTCAGGCGGCACTCCTGGCACTTCCTCCGCATGTACATGTCCATTTCACAGTGGCCCCCATTCTTGCATCTGTATACTGCATTTTTGGTAATGCTACGTCGAAAAAATCCTAGAAACAACAGATTTGGGCTGATGGGAAGGAATCTAATAATTCCACTCTCAGTGATTTAGTTACTGCGTGATGTTTCTGCCATGAAAGGATCAGATGGGTGAAGTTATAATATTGTATAACACTCTAATAATCACTGATGACTTCTGTTGCTGCTTGGCTTGACCAAGGCAACTCCCTTTCTCTCTTTGTGGTGACAGGAGAGATTTATTCAAATAGGCAGGAAATCCAGCATAAACCCTCCGATTTTTGGCAGTTTGGAATTGGCTCCATCGAGAGTTCTGAGAGCAGCAGAAGCTCTCTAGGAGGGATTGTAATGCGGTTTTGCATACAAGCTCTGCAATGAGGGCGGCAGGGTGGCGATGTTTTTCTGATGGTATGGTTGGCGGAACTGGGAATGGGGCAACGTGCAGAGAGAAGGGCAGATAAGTACAGAGCAGCTGAGTTAGGCAGGTCCTTGAAGGGAAGCCCGAGAAGATTGAGTCTGTTGCAGCAGTGGGATGCAGTCCACAGCTGTCCTCAGTTGAAAATTAACATAAATGTTAATGGCAATTGCACGGGCGGCATTTCAGCACTCTGCACGGAGTAGCGGAGGCAGGGTTAAGTCACAGTGTCAAATGATTTCTTCCTTACCTTTACAGCCTTCGCACGTGAGTGCGTTGTAGTGGTATCCTGAGGCTTTGTCGCCACAGACAACACACAGCTCTTCCTGACCCTTCATTCGCGAGGAGGAATGACTTAGTCTTGGCCTTTTTAATCCGTGATGATAGCCATTCCCAGTGTCATGGGCAGCCATGCAGGGGGCCTTGCTTAACTCGCACTGACTGATGATGTATTGCCCATCACTGTACTGCGTGTCCAGACTGGGCGTGTTATATGGGGACTCAGAAGGCTGGGACTGTAAAACTGGAGGAAACGGGACTGTGGAATATTGGCTGTACGGAGCAGCCTGGAAGTCTGAGTCTTGCAGCTGATAATTCATGTGCTCTGGCAAAACATCTAGAGAGTGGAAAAAAGAGAGTGAAGCGAAAAGGTGGGGAAGAATTTGTGACCTCACTCACCTGCACATTTTAAGTTTTTTATAATCTACAAACATCAAGACAGATTTTTGGACAAGCAGCTTCACGTCAGCACATAACGTTTTAGTCCATGTTAGAGGTAGAGACTGTCTTTTCCCATGTTTGGCTTAGTGTCACATTGCAGGCTAGTGGAACCTGTAAAACAGTAACTTAATTTTGCATCAGATAGTTGAATTGCAGGCAATTCAGGCAGTGAGAGTTTGGTATACTTCATTCATGTGGACTCGGGTTGAGCTCCAGGAAAGAGGCTTGATCCCAGTCCTGCAGAAAATTTGTCCCTAAACAAGTAAACATTTAAACAGAAACCTTTGTTTGCTATTAAAACATTCCATGCACCATGCATGAAAAGGAAGAACATTACATGCAGAGAAGACAGTTCAGAAATTCCAGAGGGTAATCTATTTTACCATCATGTACACATCTCAGAGCTGATACTGACCAGCCCATGCATCCCAGAACATGGTATTTAATGTCTGTGTCTAACCCAGATTTCATGTAGCCATACTTACACTTACACAGGATATTTTCAGTCATCTGTCGTGTCTACAGTTGATTTCAAAATGAAACAAACTGTACAAGAATCAGAAATTCAGAGGTGAAAGGGACATTGAGTAGTTATGAAGTCCAGTCCCCTGCGCTGTGGTACAGCAAAGTCAACTTAGACCATCTCTGACAGGTGCTTGTCTCACATGTTTTAAAACCTCCGGTGATGGGGTCTCCCCAGCCTCCCATGGAAGCTGATTTCATTATTTAACTACCTATATAGCTAAAAAGATTTTACTAGCATGTAACATAAATCTCCTTTGCTGACGGCTGAGCGTACTATTGCTTGTCCTACCGTCACTGGGCCTGGAGAACAATTGATCAGTCTTGGTAACAGCCCTTAACATATTTAAGACTTATCAGATGTCCCCCCTCTCTCCATTTCTCAAGACTAAACATGCCCAGTTTTTAATCTTTTCTTGTATGTTGGGATTTCTAAATCTCCTTTAATTTTTGTTGCTCTTCTCTGGACTCTCTCCAATTTGTTCTCGTCTTTCTGAACTGTGGGACCCAGAATTATATGTACTTTTCCAGGTGAGGCCACTCCAGATTTTTTTCAGCAGTCCTACCACATTGCCAGTTATTTCCCATTTTTAGTAGCACATTTCATTTTTCATTCCTGAACACTTTGCATTTATCTTTACTGAATTCAAACCAATTCTCCAATTTGTCAGGGTTGTTTTGCGTTCTCCTATGTCCTCCGAATTGCTTGCAGCCTCTAGGCGTGGTATGATGTGTAAATTTTATAAGTATACCCTCCACCCCAATATAACGAGTGAAAATAAATGACCTCTGCACTAGCACCCGCTAGATATGCCCTTCCAGTCTGACAACCACCATTGGTAACTACTCTTGTGTGGTCTGTCAGCCGTTTGATTACCCATCTTTATAGTAATTTCATGTGGACACGTTTCCCTAATGTGCTTACGATGGTCATGTGGGACCATGTCAGAACCCTTAGTAAGATACCACGTCTCTTGCATCCCACCTGTCCATTATCCCTAGGCCAGTAACTGTCAAAGACGGAAATTAGCTTGGTTTGGCATGATTTGTTTTCACAAATGCATGCTGTTTAGTCCTTATCCTATTATCTTCCAGGCATTTCCAAATTGATTAATCATTTGTTCTGGTATCTTTCCAGGTCTGAAACTTAGTCCTCCTTATTCCTCTCTAACATGGGGCACTATGTTTACTTTTCTCCTGTATTCTGGGACTTTACTTGCCCTTCAGGAGCTCTCAGAGATCATTGCTAATAATTCCAAGATTGCTTCAGCTGGCTCCTTGTTTACCCTAGGATGAATTTCATCAGGCCCTGCTAACTTAAATACATGAAAAACAAACAAGGAGGCCAGTGGCACTTCTAAAGGTTAACAAATATATTTATCACCTGAGCTTTCATGGGTAAAATCCCACTTCCTCAGGCTCATGAAATACATGTAGTTTATCAAAATATTTTTTAACCTGTTCTTTCCCTATTTTGGTTTGCATTCCTTTCCCCTTGTTAAGAATATGTATGCATAGTTCAGTCCATTACATATCACGCGCCCGTCTCCTTTTTGGAGCCAAAGAGCACTGAACTCAGGTAAAAGCCTTTTTGCCTTAAATAGACCTTGGGGCAGAGCTGTCGTGTTGACTCATCTTGAACCAGGTGCTAACTTCAGTCAGACAGTCTCATTGGTGCAGGAGCAGAAGCGACAGACCCTTTACAGTAGGTCTGGAATGGTTGAATGATGCCTCGACTTTTAAGCTTTGTGTGCAAGAGGAGGACAAAACACTCTTCCGTGCAACCGTTGGAGAACTAGTGCAACTTGGAGAAAATGAATGGTCAGCATATCACACTGAATGCACAGATTTTTGTGCCTGAATGATTTTAATTAACTTTGAATATCCCTCACTGGATATTTCATTTATTCCAAGGCCAGGAGGGACTATTGTAGTCATAGGCTGCTCTCTTGTATAACAAAGGCCTTCGAGCATCCCAGAATAATTCCTAGAGCAAATACTTTAGAAAAACTTTGCATCTTGATTTTTTAAATGTATAGTGATGGAAAGAGCCAGAGTGACCCTTAGTACATGGCTCCAAGGGCTAATTACCATCCCAGTTACAAATGGTGCCATATTTCCTTCAGCTTGCAGCCATTGGATCATGTTCCACCTGTCTCTGCTAGATTGAAGAGTCCGTCATAACATATTCCTTCCCCAGGAAAGCACTTGTAGTCTGTAATCAGGACTGCCCAGACTGAGCTCCTAAAGTCAGTCACCATAAGGTATGTTTGCTAATATTTAATCATTCTCATAGCTCTTCTCTGAACCCCCTGCAATTTATCAAC
The DNA here is from genome assembly GCA_007922175.1 of Pelusios castaneus. NCBI lineage: Eukaryota > Metazoa > Chordata > Testudines > Pelomedusidae > Pelusios > Pelusios castaneus. The sequence continues at coordinate 346,335 of ML686183.1, forward strand.
GTCCTTCTTGACTTGTGGGCACCAGAACTGGACGCACTGTTCCAGCAGGGATCGCACCAGTGCCAAACAGAGAAAATAACCTCTGCTCCTATTGGAGATTCTTTTCTGTATGCAGCCAAGGATCACATGAACTCTTCTGGCCACAGCATCACTCTGCGTGCTCATGGTGGGTAACCAGTTCAACATGACCCCAAATCTTTTCCAGAGTCACTGCTTCCCAGGATAGAAACCCACACAGCCAGTGTGGCCTCAGTTCTTTGTTCCTAGATATGACATTTAGCAATATTACAATACACATCGGCTGCTTGCACCCTGGGTACCAAACAATTTCGATTGCTCTGTAGCGGTAACCTGTCCTCTTAGTTATTTACCACTTCCCCCCCCCCTCCATTTTTATATCATCTGTAAACCTGATCACTGATTTCACTGGAAACTTATCAGCTTGATGATGGTTTACCATTTGAATGGATAAGTGCCTATGACTTTAAGGTAGGCCCCTTTTGTAATAATAAAGCAAATGAAAACAGCAGTGCTGCAGACATTGACTTTGATTTCTGTAATACTCTCATTTTGCTTTACTCACCATAGTATTGAATGGGTTCAGCAAGACAGTACCCATCAGAGACAGCTACAAAGGTATTTGCCATTCTGTGCTCCAGCTCTCACTGTCATTCACTTTGGTGACGGGCGTTTAACAAGAAAATCTGAGAAAGTAGAACATGGCCAGTTACTTCAAAAGGCAAAACATAGGCGTTCATTAGAAAGGAGACGAACCCCACTTTAGGAAACAATTGTGCCAGGCAGATGAAGAGCCATGAATTAAAAAGAAAATGAGTGTGTTGGTGCCAAATGAATCATTCTCCCTGTTCATCATAAGTCATCTTCTGTTGCTTATATTTACCCCAAATCTTATTTCCCACTCAGAGAATTAGACTAGAATTCATATTCTTCACCATTTATCTCATAGCTGCACTGCGTGCAGCCTAAAGCCTGGGATAGTAACCCCAGCCTTAGTATCCTTCTCTTTCCACAGTGGAGAAGGGTCAGGGGAACTGTATCGATTAAAGGGACCAATTGATAGGAGTTCTCCGGAAGAGGTGAGACTCCAAAGGGCGCCCCACCACTGAAATATCAGTGGCCTATCCTTTAGCAAGGGGGAGGGATGACAAAGATGAAAGCAACTAAGCCTGTGGGGAAAAATAAGATGTTCCTGCTAGCTATGAGTTCAGAAGGCCAAGGAGATGGAAGTCTCTAGTCTGAGAGCCTCAGCCACAGAAGTTCTCTCCATAGCCCCAGAGCCTGTAGAAGGTGGCAGTGCAGTGCAGACGCCTGGCCAGCATTGTCCCCAGCCAATGTGTTTCAACTCAGCTCTGAAGGAGCATCTGTAGGGATGAGAAGGGTCATTAACTCTTCAGGGTTTACTTCATTCTGGGCCCCTCTGCTGAGTTTTGTCAGCAGTCGGAGGTTTCAGACAAGGGCGTCAAATTAGCACTAATTGTGAGGTGTAAAATGGCAAAATTATCAGCATAGAATCTGACAAGGAGAGATGCACCCAGTGTCTTACATTTCTACTAGACGTTTTATCCCAAAGAAGTTCACAGCTGAAACACACTGGCTGGACTGCAGCCATCAAGCACAGACACATCCATAGAATTGAAAACTTTCCCCCCGTGCCACCAGCGCAAGGTGAAAAAGCGCAGTGAGCTGGAATGCTGCCATTGTGTTATCTCGTCTAGTAAATATTGGTTTGGAAAAGAAGTGAATCATGGGATGCTCTTATCAATCAGATCAGTTTGGCATGGACAAAGTCTAACTTTTTTTCCTTTGGTAAATAGGCATTTTTTAAACGGATAGAAATGTGTGTCCAACATCTTTTTGATAGTTGCTTTCTGTAAAAAAGAATTCCACTGTCGAATAGTCACCCTGCCTTCTGTCAAAGATGTAAATTGAGTGTGCAAGGCCCACATTCACATGTGAAATGTGTCAGAGTAATTAAATTGAGCCTGATGTCAGGAGTTAGTTTTTATTCAGGGAAAGCTTCCACTGACTTAAATGAATGTTGGCTGAGAGAGGATTTCAGAATCAGGCTCATTGTGATGGTCTTTCAAGGTCACGGAGAAACCAAAGTTAAACGATGCTCTTTATTCCATTCCAAAAATGACAGAAAAGAACATTAAACAAAGCTCTTCAAAGTCAGGAAATGCCAAAGTTAAGAGTGCACTTGCGCTATATTTCTGTCATCTTCTGTTGCATGCATTACAATGTAGGGCTATGTGCCCGAGGGGAAGCCGTCTTAGTCTGTATGTAGCAAAAACAACGAAAGTCCTGTGGCATCTGATGAAGTGGGTTGCAGCCCCTCCGGGCTTCTGTCTGAAGAAATGTGTTAGTTTTTAAGGTGCCCCAGGACTTCAGTTGTTTTTGCAATATGAGGATACTTCCACACGAGGTCAGAGGAGTTGAATTTGCATATTTATATTTATAAATTTTATATGCAAGTTTGACTCAGTTGCTTTGGGGTTCAACAGGGACTATAGATTTTTGTTCTCATTACAACAGGTGATTTGACCTCACCTTCCTCTATGTGCTGTTCTCCAGTGTTTGAATCCTAGCAGCTATTTTGATTTGCTGTTACAGCTGGACCTGATCCTCTGTCATACACTTCCCTGCATTTCATTTCCTCCCATTCTGTAAGTTTCCCATCTTCAAAGCATCCGACGAAGTGGGATTTTCTCCCACGAAAGCTCGTGATAAATAAATCTGTTAGTCTTTAAAAGTGATACAGAACACAGCCTTCTTAGCTGCAAACACTAAACTTACCCCTCACCCCCATGCACTTTCATCACTAGGTCAAATGAAAGCCACATTTCACTAAGATGCTCAAAAGCTCTCCTCAAGCACACCTGTTTCCCTCTCAAATTTTAATATTTTATCCCAGGCAGAAGAATTAGAACAATTTTTTTAATAATGGAAAAAGTGTATTCCACAAACACACTTCTCTTACTCAGCAATTATTACTTAACTTTAAAAAAGGCAAAAGAAAATCATGTTTGCCCAGAGATAAAGCCTTAAGAATTTTAACCTAAAAAGTAAGTTTCTGACAGTTGAGACTGAAACAGAAGGATAGACTGGGAGCCACTACCGCCCTCCAGTTACCTAGGGTCACAGTGCCACAATCAGGGCCCAGTCCGCGTATAGTCCTTAGTTAGGGTGCCTTAACGTGCATTTTTCCTCGATACAGATACATGTTATGACCTTCTCATTTATTGTTTCTGACATTATTTTTGTTAAGACTTTTGTATGGAAAATCTTTTTCCATAGTTTTTCGGAAGCATATCCAAGAAAGAAAATCTCCATCCCACAATGACTTAGGGTAAATTTTTCAGAAGCGCCCTAATGATTGACAATCATGGTGCTCAGGTTCCTAAGTAACACGAGCACGTCTGAAAATCTTACCATCATGTTTTCTAACCTGACTTTTGATCATATTAATACTCCAGCAAGTGACAAAATGCAAACTGCAGAAAAATAGATAAATTACTTATTCTGCAGTTTGCATTTATCAGTAATTTATCAGTAATTTATCATGGCATATAGTGGTTCAGCAATATTCATCTAATGGTCCTAATCAAAGGATTTGTCAGTCAGCTGCAGTTTATCAAAAGTGGCATTTTAATAGTAAACTCATCAATGTGTAAAAAGTACAGTATGAATTCATGACCCAAAACCATCCGGCTGAGTCACTTCCCAGAACTCACGTATACAAATTAAAGACATACTGTGCATCTGTTTCCATATTAATAAGGGCAGAAAAGCTATGTTGTTTTTCATAATTTTATTATAACTGCTACAATGTGGAACATATTTCTTTAAGGAGACCCTCCAGGGAGCTCTTCAAAATGTCTGAATTGACAGTACATTAACATCTATCGTAAATATTTTGACATTTGTGTCAAAAGGGAAATTTCTTGTTCCAAGGGAATTTCGGGAACTTCATCTGAAGGTCTTTTTAGATTTATTTGGTGCACCCCATACCCTGGGAAAGAAAGCATGAATGAACACCACAGACTAGGCAGCAGATTTCATTCTCAGCTTTGATCCCAGCTTTATTTTGTCTCCAGAGAAGTTACTTTTTCAAATTATGAAATAATTACTAGCTATGTAATTATTTATAAGAAATGATTTAATTAAATGGGAAAATTAAAAGGAGACAAGTCCTTTAACATTGTATAGCTTTGATATCTGAGTATGGTTTGCCAAGAATGGGTAACATTGAAATGGTTCTACCCTTAAAAGATAAGTGTGTTTAGAAGCACATCAGTAACAACATGTAATTTATTTTTACACAGTTTACAGACGCCTTTATACTTCAGCTGCAGGATTAAATTTGCTACCAACTCTAATCCTGAAGGTGGCATGGAATACTTGGGGCTCAGAATCTGCCTTTCCAGGACCATTACATGACTGAAATAGTCCTGTTCAATTTTGCACTGAAGTTCACATTTCCTTGTTATCTTCAGGAGGGAAAAATGCATCCCTGGAGTGGCTACTATATTATAGGTCACTACAAGGATTTACATATGGATAATACCTTTGAAACAAAATTACTGGCAGTAAAAAAACACCTAGTTAAAAGATATAAAACTTTCTATTGTAGTTTGATCAGTATTTCAAAGATCAGGTGACAAAAGTGTTCTAAACTGCAAATAACTTAATACAGCACAGTTAATTTTTGTGTCGCCTGACATTGTAAAACCCCCAGCTTTTAGAGAACTGGTTAAAATACTCACATACAGTAGCTGCAGAGAAAACGCCTTCCCTTCCCAGAGTAAGTCTGTGAGGATGCAGCAGTTACTTCTCTGATTTCCAGTTGGAGCCAACTTGGCCTTTTCCCTATTTATCAGTTTCTTTGCATACACTGAGGCTCCAGACACTCTACAGACCAACGCTTCAGCCTATCTGAGACACAAACTTCCCACACAGCCCTTCCTAGGGTCAAAGCAAGGGCAGCTGCCCGTCCACATAAATCAAATAATAACTGTATCATCAGGAACAGAGCCACTGGGATTCTCACGTCATACTTTCCCAGAGTTCTCGCTAGCCAGCTTACCAAATATTTTGCTTTCTTGATAGAGTTTGACATTCTCCTAATTTGATTGCCTAACTGTGCCATCTCTGCACATTAATAGATAACATATACTGCTTAGTAAGAGAACATGGCAATGCTATTTTCACATGGTTATATCCCAGAATAAACTGAATGTGGAAACTTTATGGGTGGCCAGCATCTCTACACTAGGGGAACATGTAGCTTTTTCTACATATGCTAATTGTAACATACTGAGCTGTTTTGTTAGTCGGCGCTATGGCTGTGTATTTTATATCGTTTAAACGTACGTAGAGTTCTGTGGCTCCGGAGCACTCCGCATTCCAGCAGCACATAATTCTGGTGTGCATGTCTCTAGAACAGACTCCAGAGAAGTTTAGGAAATCTCTGCATGGGGGACGTTAGGGGTGATTTTCTGTCATTTCTTTTCATTTACAAAGAGTATAATCTGGCTCTTGGCATTCTTAACTGCCCAGGAAGAAGTTAGTGCTACATTTTTTATTACAAACGAGACCTCTGGCACTTTTAAGGACTAAAATTTATTTATCGTATGAGCTTTCGTGGGAGAAAATCCCACTTCGTCAGACGCTTGAAGATGGGAAACTTACAGAATGGGAGGAGAATACAGGGCGGTCCCGTGGAGGCAGCAGGGCCCAGGGCCAATTGGCCAAAGCGGGGCCCCGTCCCCATTGTGGAAGGGAGCGTGGCGGGCCAACCGGCCCGCTCCGCCCCCCAGGGAGCCGGCCCTGGGCTGGGAGGCCGAGGCTGCCTGCGAGGGGGTGGGGGTGGATCCGGAGTCGGCTCCGGTCTCGGCCCCGACCCGGGAGGCTGCCTGCGGGCGGGAGGGAGCCGGCAGCCCCGGACCCATGCCGGGAAGCCGAGGCCACCTGCGGAGTGGAGCCAGCTGTTTGGGACAGGCCGGCCCTAAGGCCGGGCCCCACGTGCTCTGCCCCTGGGCCTGCCTGCTCCACCTGGGGGTGGGGAGGGCCGGCTCCAGGGCCGGGCATAGCCCTCCCCGCCCCACTGCTGTTGGCTCGCCGACAGGGACGGCCCTAGGAGAATAAATGCAGGGAAGTGTAAGATCGGGTCAAACTGTAACAGCAAATCTGTTACAGCACTTCCTTGTATTTATTTTCCTCCCATTTTATAAGTTCCTATCTTGGAGCGTTAGTCTTTAAAAGTGCCACAAGATGCCTTGTGTGTCCTGCTGAACTAGACTGACACGGCTCCCCTTTGAAATTTTCATTACAGTTAACCAGAATAATTGTGTTCTGTCGTATTACGCACCCCTGTGTAGTATGGTTCTGTATTGGATTGTATTCGACCGTACTGCATTATAGTTGAGCTGTCTTGGAGAACCGCTACCTAGCTATATTTCTTGATACCAATATCACTTTTGTGAAAGAACTGAAAGCTGCTCCATTTTGAAAGATTTTTGTTGATATAGCTATTCTAGTCATGGGCTTCCGGACTTCCTAGGTAACAATTTGAGACTTTTGGGATTAGGCACCACAATTCTCCTACCCCCTCACTGACATGATACTGAGAAAACATCAGATGCTTTAAATTCAGACTCGGGTCACATTTCTCATTTACAACAGCAGTTCAGAAGTTTTTCATGTTACCTCAGGATTAGTTGGTCATTTCTGCACTTGTTAGTGACGTTGCATGGCCCAAGAAAAGAGTGACACGCTGTTGGTTGCCTTGTGTATAGATAGTCATTTAAAAGAGGGTATTGGGAACCATGTGTTGTCAGAGTTGTGTGTAATCTCTCAGACATCTCATAAGATTGATAGAAAAGGAACACAATATTGGGTCATTCCGCAGGCCTCAGAGAAGAGCGCACGTAAGGTTCTTTTCTTCTCCCTTCTTCTAGGAATTTGGAAGTGGAGCTTTGACACTTAGGTGGTTGAATGGGAATTTTCATGAAAATGAAAACAGCTTTCAGGCCTTTGCTGAGTCTTTTATCAGTTTCCTTGCAAACACTTGATCCACACTCTTCTCTGCAATTATTTGCTGGATGTTGTGGAGAAATGGATTCTCATAATAGGAATAAATATAGTGAACAAACAAGTCAGTTTTATGTCACTTAACTTGGTTCTTTTAAGGATAAGACTAGATGCAGATCACAACTGTCTTTCTTAAGCTGTAAACATAAAAAATAGATTTATAAAACTAGGAATGCTAAAAACCAAGCAGGGAGTACACAGAATATACAGATGTGATGGCTACTATTAAGCTATCAGCAATGTATTGCAGTTTATAATCATTGAGGCCGATTGTGGCACAAGCTCTTATCTGTAAATGGGTTGGTATTCAAATAGTTAAAGGAAATCATATCTGGTCCAGCTGGATCTTTTCTGCATAACTGACCCTTCCTGCTTGATCTGGCATTGGATTGTTTATGCCACGTCAGTAATTAACCACTATCAACCTCATTAATGAAACATAAACCACCTCTTCTGCTCATTTGTTAAGCACTTGTCAAACAAAATTTAAACAAAGGGCAGAATCTCATGGAAGTAATAGCCCTTTAAAAGCTACTGAGGCTTTGATTACAAGTCACTATGGTCACTTTTTGTTGTTTTTCGTTAAAAATAAAAGAGAAACCATGGAGTCATCTGTTGCTTTTGGCTAACTCTGCAAGAGTCCATCTGAGATCTGTTACATGGGGCAACAGTGCCTGGTCAGTGAAGTTGGCCATTTCAATATAAAATACTGATGTTTTGGCTCTGTGCTGTAAATCATTGCATGATAAAAGCAAAGGTCAAACCCCAAATAATTAGGAATCTTTGGAAAATTCATCATTAATTGCACCACAATAGCTTGTTGTATGTGGGACAGAGAATATGTTAAAATGATAGATTATACTATAAAAGCTGTTTTTACTTTATGCCTTGCAAAAGAAGCAAGATGTTCAAAACTGAAAGAAAACAGATAAAAAATAACAATAATTGTGCATAAAAATAATTTAATTTTGGCCGCATGTATTTTCAGTTTTACAGGAATAAAGACAGGCATAACGCAATGACAGAAATAAAAGCCAAATATAGTGTATTCTGAAAATGACCTAAATGCACTATTTCTTGGAGAAACTTTGAAATCTGCATGTTTTCTGCTCATCTCTTTTTGGGTGAATAATCATGCCCATTAATATATTAAGATGAAGGTAGTGAGGTCCTCGCAGTGTCTCTGGTATGGGTGTATTCTTTTAATCATGCAGAAACTAGTGTACAAAATTCCGTGAACTCAGGTGAAATTCACCGAGAGTGCCCGGATGTCCTAATTTTATAGGGACAGTCCCAATATTTTTCTTTTTCTTATAGTACCTTCCGACACACATCCCTTCCATCCATATTTTTCAGGCTTACTGCCCCTATGCAAAAGACCAACCCCAAACCTATCCACTCCTTTCATTCCACTTAAGATCGCTGGGCTAAGAGGTGCCTGGCGCATCAGCTGGCTTACTGCATGACAGTCACTTTCATGCTGAGTGGATACATTTTTTTTGGCGCTGCAGTTCTAAGGGTTGGTTCACGTGTACAAGATATTAGAGCCAAGAGCCAATGAAACTTGTTCCTCAGCCTGTTTTGGAGTTCTCTCCAGCCGCTAGTATAAATGGTAATATGTTAATTGCATCCCTCTCCTATCAAGGGGCTCATGGCGTGCATGAGCAGATGACAGAATAATGTGATCTCTGAAGATACAAAAGTGCTCAACTGCCTGCTCTTCACTCTATGGCACCTTTCGTGATGCAGTGCAATCATTCGTGATAAATAGGGGCCCAACCCTTCCCCACTGATGTCAGCGTGTACAGGATCAGGCACTAGGAATTGTAGAATGGATGAGGGTGGCTTTTCATAGAATCATAGAAACTGGAAGGGACCACAGGACCAAGTTCCATCTTAAACCATCCCTGACAGGTGCTTGTCTAACCTGCTCTTAAAAACTTCCAATGCTGGAGATTCCACAAACCTGCCTAGGCAACTTATTCCAGTGGTTAATCACCCTGACAGGTAAGAGTTTTTTCTAATGTCCAACCTAAACCTCTCTTGCCATGTAATTTAAATCTTCCGTGTAATTTAAGCCCGTTGCTTCTTGTCGTATCATCAGCAGTTAAGGAGAACAGTTTTTCTCCCTCTTCCTCGTAACAACCTTTTAGGTACTTGAAAACTGTTACCATGTCTCCTCTCAGTCTCCTCCTTTCCAGACTGAACAATCCCAGCCCTTTCAGTCTTCCCTCATAAGTCAAGAGTTCCAGACCTTTAATCACCCTTGTTGCTCTTCTCTGGACTTTCTCCAATTTCTCCACAGTGTTACACTGTTGACTGTTACTTAGCCTGTGGTCCACTGATGCCCAAATCTGTTTCTGCAGTACTCCTTCCTAGGCAGTCATTGACCATTTTGTAGATGTGCAATGGCTTGTTCTTTCCTAAGTGGAGTATGCGCACTTGTCTGTATTGAATTTCATTCTATTTACCTCAGACCATTTCCCAAGTTTGTCCAAATCACTTTGAATTGTGATCCTATCCTCCAAAGCACTTGAAATCTCTCCCATCTTGGTATCGTCTGCAAACTTTATAAGTGTACTCTGTATGATGCCATGTAAATCATTGATGAAAATATTGAACAGAACCAGACCCAGAACCGACGCCTACAGTACCCCGCTCGGTATTCCCTTCCAGCGTGACTGTGAACTGTTGTTAACTACTCTGGGAGCGGTTATCCAATCGGTTTTGCACCATCATATATTAGTGTATCACTTACTTGTATACAGGTACTGCTTATGAAGAAGCTAAGGGAGAAAGAACCAGAGAAAGGGTTCTAAACTATATGCTATGTCAATTCAAAAGGATCAGAGGGATTGTCAAAGGGATCTGAATTCTGTGTTACTGTTCCTTGTTAACGGATCTTGGGGGGGTAGGTGCATAAAGCTAGTCTGTGAGAAATAAAACAAACGAGGGACTTTTAAACCCTAAGAAATGTATTCATTTAAAAGTGCCCCAGGATTCCTTGTTTGTTTTGGTGAACTAGACTGACCCGGCTCCCCCTCTGGAATCTGTGAGAAATGGTGCTGCTATCTCATCACCTGCTCCTGCCTGATCCCTCAGGGTTTGTTTCACTCACCGGTTGCATCTTGTCTTAAATTAAGAATGCCTGCTCAGTGGGCCACGGTCTATCTTTACTAGATGTCTACAGCACCTTACACTCTGAGGGTCTCGCCTGACCAGGTTTCTAGATCCAACTGTTACACATAGACTAGTAAGAGTTTAGTCTAAAGCCCTGAGATCTGGGGTGAGGGAACAGTTGTGTTTCCAATACTGCTTCATCCTGTGGTTTTCTTCCTTGGCAGCTTTCAGGCTTCTGCTCACTTCTGTAGCTCTGGCAAGGAGATTTGTTTGGCATTTCCTGACTTTCGAGCACTTCCTTGTCCAGCCGTAACCTTTCCGTGATATAGCTTTTTGTACAATGCAGTTAAATTAAAAAGAAAGAGTCGTCAGAAGGCAGAATTCTGTGTTATAGCACAGGGGTGAAAACCAGAGATTGAGCTTCAGCCATGGAAATCTCATCAGGCAGCACCTTTCAGCTAGGATTTACACAGATTTAAAAGATTCTGGCCGGGGAGAAAAGGTTGTGAGAGACAAGGAATAGCTCCTGTTTAGCGTTAGATGATATTTATTCTTCTGTGGCGCTTTCTCCAGTTGGCTTGGTGTTAGATCATGTAAAGACTCTTCTGTTTAATGTCAAAGACAACAGAAAATCCTTCCAGTAACATGAATAGAGAAATAGTGTCAATGGAGGATATCAATTCTCATTAAGTTCTCAAATGCTTTCCTAGAGTAAAGTTTTGGGAAAATACCTTAGCCTGGGGAGGAAGATGGGTTTGAAGTATTAATTCTTAAGAGTGCATTATGTTCTCTTGCAGTCGTGAGAAGCAAAGCTGCTCGTTACTCTGATTGTTCATCCATTATACAGTCAGGAACTAGGACTGGCTGTTTCATGAATGCCTAAGATAGTTAGGCATCCAACTCCTGCTACGTTTCAATGGAATTTGGGCCTTAGCCACCTTTGAAAATCCCATCCTCAATCTCACTGAGACTTGGAAATGGGATCGCTCCATCTACAAAGATTGTGAACGTTCAGAAACAGGGTCCGTTGGGGAGGCAGCAGAACTGGTGCAGTCCCATTGTGCATGGATAGGGCAGGAGTCTGCAATCTGCAGCTCTGGAGCCACATGCGGCTCTTCGGCTGCCCCCTTGCGGCTCTGGTTCTCCCACCCACCACCGGCAAACCCTGCGGGGGGGACTGCTTTGGGTTACAGGCTTCCCCCCGCCAGGGGACCCTGTGGCAGGTGTCCTGGTCCTGCTCCGCCCACCAGGTGGCTACACGCATTGCGGCCCTCAAAACACTTGGTTATTGAAGGAATTTTTTTAAATGGCTCTTCTTATCTTCTGGGTTGTGACCTCTGGTATCGGGTCTCTGCACCCCTTCATGCGGCAGAGCTGTGCTGAACTTTGCTGTTCCATGAATGTCATTTTGAAGCACAATGGCTGGACAGGATGGGGGAGCTGGGTTCCATGGTTATGCAAACTTTTGGTCAAACCTTCCCACTGTCCACTTGGGCGTGGGACAGCCCCGTGCCTACTTCATTGCTGAGGCTCCATAGTGGCTGTGGATAATAATGCCATCCCTGTCACGAATGCCCTGTGCCCCACTCGCATCCTTGGTCTTAGCACAGAAAGCTAGTTTGTCCCTGAAGTATTACAATGCAGATATTTGCAGATTTCCATATGGGATATTAAAGCACCTACATATTAACGCAAGTGGTTGATGAAGACATCATCAATGCTAGATCACAGATTCTTGTGATGCTGGGGAATTTAAATGAATTTATAGGTAAGATTTGACATATTTAGCTTCTTACAACATCACACTATGTTTTTGTAAGTACAACAGAAGGATCCCGGACTCCAGACCCACTTTTCGTAAGGTGGAGTGTCCTGACACCCTGTATTAAGCACGACAAAATAATTATTGTGGAATGCACCCATCAGCATTTTATCAGGAATGAAGTGTAGCTGCAGGGAGACAAAAATAACTGGCTGTATATTTCAGCCATTTATCAATGATAATGAGTTTTTTTCTTCCAGCCTGGTTTCCATCTTATGGAAATTTGTTTTAATGTTAAAAAGAATATTAAACTCATCAACATAAACTTCATGGTGTTGTGGGTGATTCTTCCAGATTTATCAATACTGAGTAATTAAGATTAACAATGGGGCAGCATTTCTTAGTAAATTCAAAATCCATTTTCTTCATCATCTGCTCTTGACAATATCAATCTTGGGCACAATATAAATATCAATGTTTTGCACAGCACTGTTACACATTGAGTATAGGGATAAGAAATCAGTGGACAGGATTCAGTCAGTGAAGTGGTGAGCTGTGGGGATTCTTTGGATCCTGCTAATTGCTCCAGAGTTTGTCATGATGAGAAGCCATTAAATCACAGCATTTAACTCCCCTTCCCATTAATACCATCATCAAACAGCATCTGAAAGTGAGCCATCCAAAAGTGGTCATTTCTATGTATATAATAATTATAGCATTATCTGTTAAGTAGAATTTCTAAAATGTGAGCAGAGATATCCGGCCTGTAAGCACTTCAAGGCAAGAATTGTCCTCTTTTGGACCTGATTCTCTTCTCACTTCCATTAGTGTAAATCTAGAGTGAATCTAATGGGTTTTCTGTGGCGTAGCACTAATAGCGATGTGAGGAGAATCACTTCCAGCCAGAGACAGAGCCCATCTGTGGTGGCAGGACTGTCCGGGAGCTAAACCAGCAGGTATTAGTCTCTTTACACCAAGCTGACCTCACTGATTGGGATCCTTGGTGCCAATCTAATACTGCGTTAGAATAAATGCAAGAGTCTTCTGTGATGAGGGGGGCAGTTTCTTCAGTCATTCTTTACTGTTATATCCATCTCTGATGCTGCCTCTTCCTTCTCTCGACGCTCATCATATAAAGAAGGAACATTTACTTTATTTCCGCTCCTCCTAGTTCCAGCATTTTCGCTGCTGGGGGTGCATCATGGATGAGGGGCAGCACACATGGGAATACTTTTAAGGTCCCTAGCCCCAGTTCTTGAGGTTATCCCTGGTTTTACTGACATTTTGCGCTCAGGACTCTATAAAACCTCTCAATACTGCTCTGTGCTGTCTTTTCTGCAAGCTATTTTCTGAATTCTCTCTCTCAACTGTGAGTTTCACAGGATCAACCCCTTCCTGATGTATGCTGTGAGCTAAACCCTTGTAAAACACTTCACGTTATTTTTCGGTGCAGAAATAATATGTATGAGTTTCGAAGATGGCATAGAAGCATTGCACTGTAGCACTTTTGTTCTTTTTGGAAGCATCATTTCCTATCCAGCTCTTGTTTTTCCTTCTCGAACCCATGTTCTGTTTGACGAAATACAGTCATGTGGCTAAGAGTTATTAAAAGCATTAAAGCATTAACCTCTTGTAACCTCATTTTTCACTTTGTACACATACATAAGTGTTTAATCGAATTGAAGTTAAACATTGAAAAGTTTAAGAGGCCAACTTTATACATTCTCTTCAGTGTATACAGTCAGTGTGATAAGAAGCCAAAGGAATTAGAAAGAAGACTCCACAGTACAGACAATGTTTAACACTTGATTTGTAGTATAGGCTTTGCTGCTGTAGTTTTAAAAGGTCTGCTCCATTTGTGGAGGGAGACCTGAAATGTCCACTGACAAGGATGTCCAGTCTTGAAATGAGTTCTGTATTTCCGGGACATGCACCTGTGTTGCACTAGAGCACTCAGCTGTTCTTTTTTAATTTAATCAATTATTTTTGTCAAAACATTTTGTTGGGGGAGTGGGGAACTCAAGCCTTGAAGCTGAGAGAATGCAGCCTGGCTTTGTGAGGCATTAAATGCTTCTCCCTCCTCTTCCCTTTGCTCTTATAACCCAGGCAGTGAGACTCTTGAAGCAAAGATGCCTTATTTACCAAAATAGAAATCTAAAATAGTGATACACTGTATCATACCCCTCTTCTTTGTTGTCTCCTTCTTCGGGAGTGACAGGCCTCGAATCTTCTTTAAAGTCAGGAAAAAATGAATAATAAATAACCATTAAAGCTCACTAGAAAGACAAACAACAGAGTCCTGTGGCACTTTTAAAGACTAACAGAATTTTCTCCCATGAAATCTCATGCGATAAATAAATCTGTTAGTCTTTAAAAGTGCCCCAGGAGGACTCTATTGTTTTTCTGCAATAGACTAACACGGGTACTCCTCTGGAACTTGACTGCATAGAAGGACAAATGGCCCGAAGGCAGGTATTGTTGATGCAGAGGTTGGGAAAGGCCAGGGCCATGGAACTATGTAACTGTATTGCGGCAGAAGAAGTATGCCCTCTGCTGCAATTTAATGATGGGCTGCTAGCTGCTCTAGGGAAGCTGTGAGACTAGAGGTCTTGGCACGAAAGTTCAGAATGGTTCCTAAAGGTGTAGGCACTGTATGTAGATGGCTTATTGCCTGACTTTTGGACTGAACTCCTCTGAACTCCATGTGGTCTGCATTTTTCAAGCTCATGGAGGAGGGCTTTCCTGTGCTGGGCAAACAAGCAGAGTAGTGGTTTTTGTACACACAGAACCATAGTACACCTGCTTTACAGAACAGTTGACGAGCTCTGGAAACTGGTATTGAGATGCACAGAACACCCCGCATAAAGAGGCTGCTACAAGTCAGATCTGAGATGCATCAGCAGAGTTGAGCTTAGATGAAGTCCGGAACAGACGCGGTACTGAGGGGCAAGACAGAGGTGAATTCAGAGAGTTGGTTGGAAGCCTAGGACTTGCCTAACCATGTGTTCCTCAGGCCAGGATTAAGACACATTGATAGAGCTGTACGTCTGGAAGAGGAGGGCATACTTTGTGTAGGGGCCCTCAGTCTTTCACCTTCCGTCTTTCTGTGATTATAAAGCACCTATAGCATCATTGTAGCATGTGTGACCAATATGATATAGGTAGTAAAATAGTCCAAGCTTCTTTAACATTCACGCTGAGAAGACAACTGAGAAAAGTGCCCAGAAAGGAACAGAAACCCAAGTTATAAAACTCAGGCCAGTTTCTAATTCCACAAATGAACTACCTCACACTGGCATTATGTTTTCCAAAACTGCCAAATGCGTCACACTCATAGGTTACTAATATTATCAATGCTGTGACAGTGTTCCAAATATGTCTAACTGAACTATGCCTAATTGGCCCATCAGAAAGTCCTGAGATTCAGTTGTTGATCTGAAATTGTCTAGTTCAGCAATTGTTCTTTGTTTCTCCCAGTGATAATAAAGAAGCTTTTATCCAGTTAAAACCCTCCTAAATTATAATTCCGTATCTCTGTCAGTGGATTTTGAAACATTAAGGGCTCAATTATTTAAGTAGTATAGATTCAGCTCACTAAGGTCAATGGGAATCCTGTGGCTAAAACCCTGCCTTACGCTTTGAAAAATGTAATATTTTTGGTAATAATGGGAAGCCCTGTAGAATAAAGGTACATGAAGCATCAAGGACAGTAAATGTCTCTAATAGTCGCTTTACTTAGCAAATAAGTAACAAAGAACCAAGTGAGCATAACAAAAATTCTGTTATTTTAACTTGACTGGAGGATGTTTACTCTGAAAAGGAACAAACAGGAATATTAGATAAGATGACAGATCAACAGAATTCAGCCCAGAATTTATCAAACAGTGTTTAAGGGGGTATTTAAACAGGTAACCAGAACCCCCTTGGGTCAAGGATGCATGCCCTGCTGCAAATATACTACATTGCACAGCACTGCCATTCATTATTTCTCAGCACAAACAGTAAATATGAGCCAAAATCATCCCAGGTAGAATTCCATTATCAGAGTGTTACATTAAGGATTAATTTGATTTATTTCCCAAGTGGTAGCCGTGTTAGTCTAGTTCAGCAAAACAAACAAGGAGTCCTGTGGCACTTGTAAAGACTAACAAATTTATTTATCGCATGAACTTCCGTGGAAATTTGAAAATCCCACTGTCAGATGCTTCAAGCTACAGAAGCTTATGCAATGAATAAATTTGTTAGTCTTTAGAAGTGCCACAGGACTCCTTGTTTTATTATGTTTTTTTTTTAACTCCAGTCTTTTAAACTGCTTATATTCTAGAGTTCTTAATTAGGGAAAAAGTGTCTTGTGGTAGTTTTCACTAGGCTTTATTTTCTCTAAATTAGAGCATGTTAAAAAGATTGAATAGTCTAATTTGTCTGTATTTTGCTTTTCAGGGTTATTTCTGCAGTGTGTTCATATGGTGAGGGGGGAACCGTTTTCTGAGAAATCTCAGTTTGTTTAGAAAATATATTTTCTAGTTCAAGAGACTCAATCACAAAACATATGCATGTATTGCTACACAACCTCTGAAGTGCATTAAAGCAGAGTGATTTTAGGATCATCTTTATGCAAGTATGTCACCACGTAGTTTTCACAGTGCTACTGGGAGTTACACTTAAGCAAGCATGGGGAGTGGGATAAGTCTGGAAACCTGTGTATCTAGTGATCAGTTTACTTGCCAGAATTCCAAATTTCTCTCTAGCTAGTGGTTCAAAGGCATCACTCACTACCTCAGTGAGCAGATCACACAGATGAAGGACCAAGGAGCCCAAAGACATATAAAAAAATTGACTAATTAGCCCACAGCACACTATGTAAAATAGGAAGGTTGAATCATCTCCATTTCACAGATTTGTAATCAAAGGCAGAAAGAGATGAAGGGGCCTGCCAAAGGTCACATAGCAAGTGAATGGCGGGTCTGGAATGGAACACAGTATTTATGATTCCTGTCTCCAGCCACTAGCTTCCCATAGCTAGGAATGGAATCCAGGAGTATCGAGTCCCAATCGCTTGCTCTAA
The DNA here is from genome assembly GCA_007922175.1 of Pelusios castaneus. Lineage (NCBI taxonomy): Eukaryota > Metazoa > Chordata > Testudines > Pelomedusidae > Pelusios > Pelusios castaneus. The sequence continues at coordinate 363,395 of ML686183.1, forward strand.
TCACTCCACATTTTCAGTGAGTCCAACATTTCAAAGTATAAAAATTATATAAAGGTTTTCTTCAGCGTGCTTGGGTAATTGCTGTCATATCAATGTCCTGTTACATTCATGTAGAAGCTGTTAGTTATATTGTTGCTTTCTCAAATACATCTTTTGTCTCTGGAAGAAAATTTCCAGAACGCTAGTTAGTTAGAACTTTGTGAGCAGTCTGTATCTGTGACATAGGAATATGGCAGGCCTGATCAGCCAGATGTTCTGCGTGTGTGATTCTCACTGAAATCATGACTTTAAAAATGAGTATATAGGTAAAAAAGCGATTGCATTCCCATTTTGAAGACCACTCAGTAGGATGGCTGTAGGCTGGGGTGTAACTTAACATCCTGCAAAAGATCCTGGGTTTCAAACGTGCTCCTGTACAAACACCGAGAGGCCACACTCAGGACTCAGCCCATTGTGGGAGGCGCCGATCACAGACCACATCGGCACCATCAAAGAGACAGGTTGGGTGATCAGCGCTGGTCTGGGTGCCCCGCCCCCGCCCCGCCCTCCGCTCGCTCCCCGGCCCCGCCCCGCCCCCATATGAGCGACGTGTCTCCGCCCACCGCTCGCTCCCCGGCCCCGCCCCGCCCCGCCCCCATGTGAGCGACGTGTCCCCGGCCCCGCCCCGCCCCGCCCCGCCCTCCGCTCGTTCCCCGGCCCCGTCCAGCCCTCATCTGAGCGACGTGTCTCCGCCCCCCGCTCCCTCCCCGGCCCCGCCCCGCCCTCCGCTCGCTCCCCGGCCCCGTCCAGCCCTCATCTGAGCGACGTGTCTCCGCCCCCCGCTCCCTCCCCGGCCCCGCCCCGCCCTCCGCTCGCTCCCCGGCCCCGTCCAGCCCTCATCTGAGCGACGTGTCTCCGCCCCCCGCTCCCTCCCCGGCCCCGCCCCGCCCTCCGCTCGCTCCCCGGCCCCGTCCAGCCCTCATC
>ML686183.1:364457-395674 GCA_007922175.1 Pelusios castaneus
TGAGCGACGTGTCTCCGCCCCCCGCCCCGCCCTCATGTGAGCGACGTGTCTCCGCCCCCCGCTCGCTCCCCGGCCCCGCCCTCATGTGAGCGACGTGACTCCGCCCCCTGCTCGCTGCCCCGCCCCGCCCCGCGCTCACGTGGTCTCCTATGAGAGGCGCGTGCCCTGCGCGGGGGCGGTTGTGGGTCCCTGTCTGGATCCCGGAAGTAGGGCGGGGCCGGCACTGCCTCCCGCCCCCCGCCCCCCGCCATGGCCTGCACGATCGAGAAGATCTTGGCGGATGCCCGGACGCTGCTGGAGCGGCTGCGGGACCATGACAACGCGGCGGAGTCCCTCATCGACCAGTCCACCGCGCTCCATCACCGCGTGGCCGCCATGAAGGAGATCGGGGCGCCGCCGCCGCCGGAGAAGGTGAGTGCGGGGCGCGGCGCGGGCCCGGCCCGGCCCGGCCCGGGAGCGGCCCCGGGTAAGAGTCTCTCTCTTTTGCACGTGGCAGGAGGCGGCAGCGGGCCCGACGGACGTGTCCCGGTGCAAGGCCCCCGTCCTGCTGCCCCCGGAGAACACGCAGATCAGAGACCTGCAGCGGGAAAACAGAGGTGAGTGGGGGGGAGCAGCCGGGGCTGGGTACCGGCTGCCCCGATAGCGCTCTCTTGGCCGGCTCAGCTGCCTCTTCTCTGCCGGGACCGCCTGTGCTTACCCCGCGGCTCCCGGCGCGGTAGCAGGGAAAGGCCCAAGGCTGGCTGGGGCATGTCACCCTGCCCTGGAGCTCTGAACAGCCGTCCCTTCAGCAGAGTTTCTTGGCGGGGTCATTGCGAAGAAAGCCTGTTAAAGGGGGACGCTTAGAAACGTGTAGTTTGGAAACAGGTGTAATGACTCGGGGAAGGATGGGAAGAAATGTCTCCCTCTGCTCGGGAAAGGCTATCTCTCTCCTAGAACCTCTTGTATGGGGCAAGATGTATGTTGTAGAAGTAAAACTTCAGGTCTGGTGAGGTCTCCAGTATAGTGTATGTATTGGTTTGCTTCTTTATAGATGCTAATAAAATGTGCAATTCTAAGTGGAGGGAAATTGGATTGCTTGAAAACCGAACCATGTGTTTTTGGGAAGGTAACTGAACAGGAATTATGGGAGAGTTTACACACCTGCTAGGCACTTGCCTTTAGGTCTGTGTGTACAGGTGATCTTCTGTAACTGTACTGGGGGAAGGTAAGCTGATGTTCAAGATCACTGTTTCATGAACCTTGTATTGTGTCTCGTAGAATTGTGGATCTCCTTGGAGGAACATCAAGATGCTTTAGAACTTATCATGAGCAAGTACAGGAAGCAGATGTTACATTTAGTGAAGGGAAGAAAAGATGTGAATGCTGAACCAGTCCTGAAAGTGCATCAGGCTTACTCTCTGGTAAATTGTGAGAACAGAGGATAATCATTCTTTTATCTGTTTCTGGGAAGTGTTTGAAGTAAAATTTGTATTTTAAAAACCCTGTGCTCTTTCACAATCACTTACCTTTATGCTCACATTGAATCCATTCCCACAAACAGCTCTGCTCTTAAGTATTCTTCTTGAGTCCATAAACCATGGATTCTCCTGCACTTTACGTTCTTTCCTACATACATTGCAACAATAATCTACAGTTCCATGCCAACTTCATGGAATCTGCATTTTAAAAAGCAATTAACAAAACATAAACTTCCCAACTCCCCTTCCATGGCCTCTTTCAGGGTTTGTTGTATATAACTTAAACTGTAAGTTCTTCAAGGCAGGGGTCATCTCTCTGTTTTCACTGGAAAGAGCTGAGCATGTCCACGCTATTACAAATCTATAACAAATGGATAAGTACCTAAAATGTCACTGCTCAGCAGTCCACTGAATTTTTAAGGAATTTTCACATGGCATATTTAAGTCCTAGAAGTGCCCAATGCCACTGTCTGGACTTGGGTCTCTTTTGCGTGCAGAGACTTAATGCTAAACACTTGACAGCTATAATAATAATGTCAATGTTTTGGGCAACGTTCCAGAATAATATCAGAGATCAGAGGTAAAACTTTAAAACCCAGGAGATGCATCTGTAATGTTGTGTGTTTTACCGAGGTTAAGCAATAACACCCTAGCTTAGTCTGATCTCTTCTCTTGGGGTGGGTGCACAGTCTAAATGGACTTTTAAGTCTTTAATTGAGGCTAGTGGTAACTCATTGTGTCCTTGTTTCAATGAGCACAACTCAATTCTGAGGTGAAATGCTTCTCTTCATTTAATAGAGCTTTGTCTCCAGAATTTAGCTGCAGGAATCACCAAGCTATAGTTAGCTCTTTGGCAGAGAATTCCTGATATTACCCTCTGTGGCTGCATTCACGACTGAATTCTTCACATGGCGATGACACTTCTGAAGTGAGAGCAACTTCCGTGGTGCCAGTGGGAGAACTTGAGCCTAGGCTATGGCTGTGCTTTTGAGGACCAGTTCTTAAAGTGTATCTTTGGCCTGAAGGAACAGAGCTGCCTCCAGAGGGCTTCTGTAATAAAACTAGCCTTAGGATGCTCCGAAGTAAATGATGCTGTTTTATTGGTTTAACTTTCTCTGAATGTGATAGGGCTATTGAGTTTGCCTGCTAAGTATTTTCCACTTTGTGGAAGCAAGCTCTTCTTTATTTCAACTAGTTCTGTTTTGCTGCATCCTGGATCACAGTCTTGTAATGTACTTGAATATATGTGACTTTTATTGCAGGATGTAGTAACACAACCATGTTCCTTTGAGCCCTTGTCCCACTATTTGTCAGTTGAATGATTCTCATGTTAGTATCTAAGGGTATCCTGGAGACCGTTATATGGCACATGAAATACAGCTGTTGGAAGATGTAAAACACTTACTTTTAACTGAGCATAATATCATCCTGCTTCAATTTATTTCCAGGAAATTGAGAGTCACATAGACAGAATCTTGGAGATGGGGGAAGTGATGAGAAAAGCTGTTCAGGTGGATGATGATCAATTCTGTAAAATTCAGGAAAAACTAGCCCAGTTGGAGGTAAGACCTTGGTGTGGCTTAGTGAAGTTAGTTGTGGGAGGGATAGGTTGCCCGCTCATACTGACCAAGGGTAAGTCTAGGTTTTGGAATATTGATTGATTCAGAGAAATTCTGCTTCATATACAGATATGATCCAGAAGGGAAATCCTAATGATCTCTTTAATCTTTCCATACAGTAAGTAAATGCTAGGGAAGAAAAATCACCAAGTAGCAAACAGCTTTTGAAAGACATCTGTCTTTCTAAATTTAATACTGCTATAGTAATTAGTAGCTAGGATTTTACTTCGTAGAGGCTGCTGTTTTGTACAATATCCACAAGTCTTACTCTGAAATGCTTTTTCTGGTCATGGAGAGCAGAAAGTAAGAGACAGAAGGATATGCCATTTGTGCACCCTATTTTTGTGTATTTGACCCCAAATTAGAACATTTAGAAGTGAAATAGTGTCCCATCCCTGCCAGAGTATGTGTGTAATAAAGAGGGAGAAAAGACATCTTGGGTTTGGTTCCCCTCTCTGCTAGTCCAGGGTTGTTCCCCACTATACAGTTTCACTATTTTAAGGCTTTTACTTAAACTAATTAATATTAAATAACAAGTACTGTTTCTGCTTTTACCAAAATAATTGACTTTTTGCAGCTTGAAAACAAAGAGCTGCGAGAGCTGTTATCCATCAGCAAAGAAACTATGGAGATGAGGAGAGAGGAGCTGCCCGACATTGAATCTCAAGCTACAAAATAACTTTTCCAAACCTTTGACTTTCAGAATGGTGTGGAAACCAGTCACCCTACAGAAAAATGTTTTTTCTCTCTTCGTTAGGTTTTATTAGTTGGTGTATTTCTTCATATCCCTGTCTGATGGCAATGCTTTGCCTTGCTACTCAGTTTGAAGTGTCCAGCAGCTTAACAGTGTGGTATCAATTCAACTATGCTCCTTTGAATTGTGCTTTTCACCTAATGAAGGATGTTTCTGGATCAGACCCTGCTGGAGACATCTAACTCTAGTGAGAATTCAAACTCATTTTAAGCATTCTCACTTCAGCAATGGGTATAGAGGATTTTACAGGATGTGATTTAAACAAAAAACCAATCTAATAGATACAAGTAATATGGTTTATTGGAGAAGCTGTCTTGTAAATATTAAACAGGACACATTTAATTTTGCCACTCTCCTGAATGCATTTGACTGGACTAACAATGTCACTTGGATACATATTGGTAGACACTCTCCTGCTTTTATTGTAGATCGAGACAGGGAGTGGCAGAGTTGTTGTTGATCATGTTTTCGAGCTCTTCGGTTGGATGGACGGAACCCAGCCAATACCCAAAAATCTAGGTAATATTTAAAAGCATCACTCTTAATCCAGTAATGGTAGACTTTTAAATGCAGCCTTTCTTTCCCAGTTAGCAAGTATCTGAAAGTTCTGTTCACGAATTAATACTCAGCTTCTCAGTTCCACCAAGAATGAGGTTTCAGTTGGACACAGATGGATTTAGGCCTTATGTTTTTGAGTGGAGAGAGAGAATTCCTTCCCTCATCCCAGGACATCTGTGGGAAGTGAGACAAAGGATTTTTTGAAAGGAAAATAATGGGAGAAAATTCTCTCCTTTCTTCTGTCTCAGGTGAAGACTTAATTAAATAAGCAACCCAGTGCTTATTTTTCTTCACAACTCTGTGTTGAGAGCAGACGGCAATTGTTCTGCATTCCTCTTGCGTCTGGGAGACTACAGGGCCATTTTCATCATAATGCTCTACTGCAGAGATGCAAAGAGTAATTATTTATCTTGTCGTGCCTTTATGGTCAGAAGTGGTAAGAGGTTGGTGTAAATGGATTCCACCCTTACGATGCTACCCTGAGTTGTACAGCAGCCTGTTTATTAAGATGTGGAAACTAAGCAGCATTTGCCTTCTCATACAATCATCCCAGATCCTTACTGGATGAGGAGTCAAGAGGGTGCTGTTTTAATGAGGACTTCTGCTTTTCCAAAAGTAAATATTCACCGTAGAATGTGTGATCCTAAATGTGGTAGTGTTTGTGACTTATTGCTCTTGGGAGGGCTTTCCAGAAGAGCATAAGTGCTCAACTCCCACTGAATGTGTTTGAAAATATAATTTATACTCATGGTACCTAAACTTCAGTCCAAGAGCAAAATACCTCCTTGTTGCCTCACATTTGTGTTTTGTCTTCCTTAATGGAAGTGGTGAGGAATAATCTGGCACCTTTCTCAGACTCCACCTCCTGTATGACCATATTGGAACCACCTGGGATCCTGAGGACAGAACTTGGAAATTGTTGCTACTGTGTCCTTTACAAACAAATTGGTGGAATCTGGTTCAGCTGTTCAATAGCATCAGCTGTAGCTTTATGCCTTTAAATGTGCCAACAGTGCCACTCTGAGCTGAGTTCCAATAATGAGCAGATAGCTGCTCGGTCTCATTCATACTACCAATATTTTAGGAGAGAAGATAGTAAAAATTGTTACGCCAGTATAATTGTTTTCTCTCATTTGTCAGCCAAGTTTTAAATGGGTTTCTTTACATCTTGGGTTTATCAAGTATATATTGGTATATTTTTTTAATAAATCTTTTGAAGTATTATGTTGCTGTGCTTTGTAGTGGTGGTTGTAAACCAATGCTTGTAACCCTATGTAACCTAATTATTTGATTAGAAGTTATAGGAGAGGGAAAACAAAAATGAGTGCTTTGTGGTCACAGTTCCTGCTGGTAAAGAAGAGTCGGCCTAAAGAAGGGGGGAGGGGGAAATAAATTAGTTCCACTAGTCTGCCGTTCAATTTCTGGGAGAGGGTGAAATACATATCTTAAAACATGATTTTACACTGCAAGCCTGGTAGGGGACAGGACTGTACTCCTAGATGTCTATATAGTCTCCAGAACATGATAGATTTTACTATAATAGTGATGCTGTGAGCTGGTATAATTACATCTGTTTATATTGTATCAGTCCATCTACTCCCACGCTATAGCTGTGCTCTAAAACAAAGTGCTGTTATGTCCAGTGATTGGGAAACTGCATAATAGGGCCAACAAGCCAGAGCTCTATTATCCATCTCTACTCCTAGAGGATCTGGTATTTATTTAGCAATGTGATTCATGCTAACTTTTGTTAGAGTGGAGTATTTTGCAATGTACAAAATAAAACACTGTCTATTAAACGGGTACAAAAACTATGCCTTTGAGTTCTACTACAAGTGGATCCCTCGTCGTTTCCCCTTCTACCTACCTATTGAAAACTAAATCACAGAATCAAATGCACATAAGTGAAGTTTGCACATGTGAAAGACCCCATTGCTAACAGTGTGGTACTTTGTTTTTATGCTGCTTTTTACTTTGTGCTTTTATTCTTGGAGGGAAAAGACACAACCCCTTCTACCAAAACTTTGTAATGTCCCACTAGTTAAAGTAGGGTTTGAGCCGTGTTCACGATAATTTTTTCCATCAGAAAATCATTTTTTGTTGCCAAGACTGCTTTTGATTCCTGCCACTTCCATTTTTGAAAAAAATTCCTGACCGTTCTGAGAATAACACAAACACAGCATCTTTGTTTTTTTTCTGGTGGTTGACTTGTGGAAGTGGTGGAGTTATTTCTAGCTTTGCTGAAAACAAAGTAATCCTGCAATTTGCAGGTAGTGTTATTTCTCTTCCCATCATAGGCTTAAAACCTAGACCATAGCTTTGTAAGGAAAGATGGGAATTTCCAGAGACATCGATTCTGGGAGACAAAATCTGCATTTCCAGCTTTCAAGAGGGGCATCTAAGGACTATCTTAAATCAGAACTTTTATTCTGGCTCCTACAGCAGCGGGGAGGGGGGTCAGGAACCATTGTAACTCATGACCCCCTTTGAATGTTGGGGCCAGTCATATTAGATGGCTGAAGCGCGGGGGCTCGAGTTGATGGGCCAGTTTCAAGATGGGATGGAGCCTGGGCAGCAAGGCTGATATTATGGTGCCCCTCTCCTTTCCCCCAGGGCCCCTGGATTGAGGCTTCAGCGATGCTGGGGCTGGGGCTCAGGTCCTCCTTCCAGGGCGGAGTCTTATAGTCACATGAGTTCCTACCCATCTGTTAGCAGCAGCGGCAGCCCCGCGGCCCCCCTCGCCCTGCACCACTCGCACAGGCCTGCGCACGCGCGGAACAGCGCTCTCACTGAACTGCTGGCATGGCTCCGGCCCCCCACCCGCCCTGGCAGCGCTAACACCCGTTGGCTTCGCTACCTGCGCAAGCGTACAGCGCTCCTGCGCCCATCTCCCACCTTGGGGGGCGCATGCGCATTGACGCGGTGAAGGCTTTACTGCGCTTGCGCATTCCCTTACCTTAGTCCGTCGGGTGCCCCACCGGCGCATGCGCATTTTCGCTCTTGTCCTGTCGACTGCCCCGCCCCGCGGCTCTCGCGAGAGGCCGGGAATTTATTCCTACGTGCTGTGCCGTGCTGCTCATGGCGGCGCTGGAGCGGGGGCGCTGAGCTGTTGGGGTAAGTGCAGTGCCCGGAGCGACCCTCAGGCGCCCGCACGCGGAGGTCGGGCCCGGGGGTGGGCCGTGGTCGGGGTCCCGGCCCCACGTTCCGCCGTTCCCCCTGCTCAACGGTCCCGAGAGCCCCTCCCCCTTTCGGGCCGGGCCGGGCGCGGCGGGGAGAGCTGCTGGGCGGGGGCGGCCCGGCGGGCGGAATAGCGGTCGGGCGGGAGCGGGGGGAGCGGAGAGCCCTGCGCGGCGAGAGGGACCCGGCGTGCGGTGGGCGGCGGTCTGCCGTTCCGCTCCGCGCCGCGGGGGCTGCTGGGCTGTAGTTCGAGCGGTGGGGCCCGGCCACGGGGCGCTGCAGTGGGGCCGTTCCCGGCGTCCCGCTCCCCGGGCAGGCGGCGGGGCGCTGGCGGAGGGGCCGGGGCGGCGCAGGACGCCAGGCTAGCGGTGCCGAAGGAGGCCGGGGTCCCGGGGCTGGCGTGTGGCTCCGCGGGCGGAGAACTACATCTCCCGGCATGCCGCGCGCGGGCAGGGAGAGCAGGCCTGTCTCCCTTTGTGTGAGGGGGAGCAGCCGCCATTTTCCTCCCCCCTTTGTATGCGGCGCGGGGCGCAGGCAGCCGCCATGGCCGGCGGAGCCCGGGTGACGTCCTACCGCAGCGGCCCCCGGGGCTGAGGCTTTGTCACGCCCGGGCGGCGGCCACTCCCGCCCAGCCCCAGCTGGCAGCCTCCGGCCGAGCAGCGCCGCTTCCCTCGCTCCGCAGCGCCTGCGGGCCGAGGCCGGGGCGTCGGGCCTCCTTCTCCTCAGCCCTTCGCGGCCGCCACCATCTTGCTGCGAAGTAGCCGGTCCGTGTGTGGTGGCCGCTGGGGCGGCGGCCGTGCGCCCTCACTGTCTGCTGCAGGCCCCCAGCCGGGCCCTGCTAATGCGATCCTGCTCTTTGTCACCCGCCTCGTTCCGCAGTACGGCCTGGCCCCATTCGCGCTGCAAAGGGGGCTGAAACCACCCTATTCTTGTTCCAGTTTGAGCTGTTCTCAAATACACCTGCGAACTTTCCTGGTTACCAACACATTTGTCACCTCGCTGTTTGCCCTTTCTCTCTCAAACGTGCTTTTAAACAAGCCCAACTTCGTTCTAGTGGGATCTGAAATTGGTGATTGTTCTCCCAGTTTTGTGGCTATAGTATGTAGTCTGTTGGGGTTTTTACTCTTGCTGCTGTTAGCTGGTAAAGGATGCTCAAGGAATGACACATTTGAAGGATCCCCATAGCAAAGCTTACTATCAACTAGCAAGACAACACAGTCCTGTGGCACTTTTAAAGACTAACAGATTTATTTATCGCATGAGCCTTCGTGGGATTTTCTACCACAAAAGCTCATGCGATAAATAAATCTGTTAGTCTTTAAAAGTACCACAGGACTCTGTTGTCTTTCTACAATAGACTAACACAGCTACCCCCTTATAAATTAGCAGTATTACCTCTTCACAATTGTGATTTGCTAGCTAAAAATGTAGTATCCAGTCTTGTTAAACATGGCAGCATTGTTCACTTAATAGACCCGATTTTAAACAAGCTCGTATTGGATGAAAACGTGGCTGGTTTTAACCCCATCTGTTACTGTGCGTGAAATGATATGAAAATGCACCCAGTTTCTGAAATAGTGGGCAATTGAAAATGGTTTTGGCTGCAGCTTGGCAATTTTGATTCTGATAAACTGAAAACATGCACTTACAAAGCACTTGATACCATTCTTATTTAAACCTGAAAGACCTTAAACTGCCAAATCTGTATAGTGTTGACTTTGTCTCTGCTGTTTTTGAGTTAATCCTCTCAGCTGTAAATACACAAATACAGAGACCACTGTGACTTGAGCATTGGGCAGCTGCTGTGGGTGTTCATGGTTGAGAGTATTTATAGCAGCTGAGTCGAAAAGTAAAGAATTTAAGGCAGACACACACTCAGATGTTACTCAAGTTCTGTCTCGCACCAGATTTTCTTCAATACAGTAAGAATGGTAAATTCATCTTGCATCAAATCAAACCTATGAAGTGAAAGTCTGTGCTCAATTTTTTTAGTTAGCCAATGGCAGATTTTTAATTACAATAAAAATGCTTCCAATTGCTTTATGAAAGAGCTAAGTCATGTTCCTGCAGGATAAAACAAAAAATGTTTAATGTAGTTTCAACAGTACCAAAACTGTGCTAGGCACCTCAAGATGAAAACATATTTTAATAAGGTAATCCTAACATGTTTACACGGCTCATTTCTCCCAACACCCCTCTCCCCCGCTCCCCCCCGTCCATCTCAATAGGGTCTCTTCTTTCTTTCTTTCCCTTAAATTTCTACCTTTTCTTCTGTGGCAAGTCGGTGCATAATTTCCATAATGAGACATGAAGCCCATTTGCACTGATGCTGCATGGTAACCCATCGGTCCTTCATAACTGGAATGCTTGTCTGTAATGTAGTGGATGCTGTCACTTGATTTTGATTAAGCGTCTCAATGTGATCTTGTCAGCATCTCTCAAATAGTTTGATTGGTTGCGTGTGTTGTATGTGTGTAGGGAGGGGAGAAGTCTAAACGTAATGCTTTGGGGGAACATAGGTAAATGTTGTCATCATTTGGTGCACATTATTAATTTTTATGACAACCTGGATGAAATGCTGAGTTGAGAAAGAGCCCCACCCATTTTTCACTAAGAGTTCCCTTTCCCTGATGGAGCACTGATGATCTGGACATAAACTTAAACTTTCAAGAAACATTATAAAAAAAAAAAAAAAAAAAAAAAAAAAAAGCAAGTGACGTTTTTCTAGACAGCAACATGCAGACAGATGCAAGCTTGTACTGCTGGTGCATTTTAATTGCCTGGAAAACTATTGAGCTAAAGTAGGACTATATATCTGAAAAAGCTTCATTTTTGAGCTCAGATATATGTGGTTCTCTAGCACTTTATGTGAGTGGAGGGATTCCAGCCACAAAAGAGTGAGTCATTCAGTGCTGTGGAGCAGTTTTTATAGTCAAAATGATATTCTCCAAAGCCAATGGCAAGGACTGAGCTCTGCAAGTTGCAAAGAAATGATCATGGGGGATATTGTTCACCCTACCAAAGCGCAGAACTGTCTCAGTGTACCATGAGAAAAGCCACCCTCATCTTTGCCGATATGCCTAGGTGCATATAGGATGGTAAGAAAGAGGAGAGAATTTTTTCCACCACCAAATTAGAAAATGGAACTTCTTTTGCTTACTGAAGTATTAACTCCTGTAGTCCTATGATATCCTACACACAGCATTCTTCTGCAGCAGTGGAGGGGAGCTTGAAGATCTCTTGTTGTCTTCTCATCAAAGTTGACTGACTACTTTTTCACAGTGAGCTGGGTTGATTCTTTTTTTATTCAGCTTTTGTTCACTCCAGTTCAGATTTCACATAAGAAACCTGGGCTTTGTAAGCTACTCAAATACTTGCTGTTTAGAGGACTAACAATATTTTGTATTTGAGCCCAGTTATAGCAGTATATGGAGATGGGCTTTGCCTCTATTCTTGTGGATCTGGCTCTGAGTAGTTACCCGTTATTTCGGGGATCCACTAGAGCAGTGGCTTTCAAACTTTTTTCTTGCGACCCGGTTGGAAAAAAGTCATTTCTGCCTGTGTCCCAACAATTACATCTTTGAGCAGTGCATATTAATCTTTCAGTGGCAGCAGCAGAGGGTGCTGTGACCCAGTAGCTGAGGGTCTGCAGCCTGGTCCTGGGTCCCAATCCATAGTTTGAAAGCCACTGCACTAGAGGTCAGAGCTCTGCATGGAGACCATGTGCCTCATGTACCTCAGCCCTCTTGCTTTTCCTTAGTAATGCATTTGTTTTAAAACTATAGGCTGTCTTACAAGTTTTTGATGTTGAAAATTTCCCTTTTGGAATGGTATTTTCAGCATATGGAGGAGGTCATGATGGACTTAGTATTATGCTTCACAGTGGCTAATAAATGGTTTCTCAAATCCTTCTGGGAAAAGAGGGGAATGATATTGCAGGGGAGGAACTCGTATGCTGAGTTGTTGCCCTTAGCCTCTGGGGTGCTGTGGTTACATCATAGAAATACAGTGCTGGAAGGGACCTCAAAGTCATCAAGTCTAGTTCCATGTCCTGAGGGCAGGACCGTCCAATAGGTTCTTTAAAATCTCCCGTGATGGGGATTCCAGAACATCCTTTGGAGTCCTATTATAGGTCTTAACTACAGTTATAGTTAGGAAGTTTTTCTTAATATTTCATGTATTTCTCCCTCATGGCAGATCAAGCCCATTATTTCTTGTGCCATTGATGGACATAGAGAACAATTGATCAGTCCTCTTTCTAACAGTCCTTAATATACTTGCAGACTCTTATTAGGTACCTCCTCAGTCATCTTTTTGGAGGACTGAATAGTCTTGTTTTTTTACCTTTTAGGTCAGGTTTTCTGAATATTTGATCATTTTGATTGCCATCCTCTGAGCTCTCCCCAGTTTGCCCACATTGTTCCTAAAGTGTAATGCTGGGAACTGGACCAAATTACTGCAGCATCATGAGTGCTGCTGAGCAGAGTGAGATACTTTTCTCTCGTATTCCTTCAAAGCATCTGAGGAAGTGAGATTTTCTCCCACGAAAGCTCATGCTGTAAATAAACATGTTAGTCTTTAAAAGTGCCCCAGGACTACTTGTTTGTTTTGGCTGACCTAGACTGACACGGCTCCCCTCTGGATCTCATATTACTTTCAGCTCTTGTCTTAGTACACACCAGAATGACAGTAACCTTTTTTGCAGCTGCATCAGTTGTTGACTCATTAAATTTGAGATCCACTATAACCCCCAGATCCTTTTTGGCAGTACTACCACCAAATCAGTTATTTCCCATTTTGTTGTACATTTGGTTTTTGCTTCCTAAATTCAGATTACTTGGCTTGCCTTTATTGAATTGAATCCTGTTGAATTCAGTCCTTTTCTCCAAGTTAAGGTCTTTTTGCAGTCTAATCCAGTCCTCCACAGTGCTTGCTACTCCTCCCAGTTTGGTGTCATCTGCAAATAATTATCCAAGAGTTACAGGGGGATTTCGGTGACAGGCAAAGGGAGATAACGCAAGTTATGCAGTTGAAGGGATGGAGTTCCTTGGTTGACTTCCTGATTGATCTTCCCAATCAACTGAGCGGCTCTGTGGAAGATCTGCTCAGTCAATCTGACAGCGGCCAATTTGCCATGGTCAGTGAAGACCTGCCTTAAAATGTTAATGAGAATATTGAGTAATACTGGACCCACCTCTGTGTGATCCTCCCCCTAAAGATAAGTCCTCCCAGTTTGACAATAAACCATTGATAATTGCTCAGTGAGTACTTATTTCAACCAGCTGTGCAATGTCTGACTCCATTGTTTTCTTTTATGCTTTTATACTAGCTTGTGTGCAGCATAGACTTGTGCCCTAAATGGTTTGTAGAAATATTTAAATTTGTTTTAAATTTGACAGCTTCCCTGTTGTCCCCTCAGTCTTTTACCTAGTAATTGTGTGTATTAGATGTCAGTTTCTGATTAAGCATTATACTTGTGGAAATTGAAACAGCACAGAATTGTGTTGGGAAATGACTGTAATGCCCAGCCATTACTACGGATTGGACTAGTCTATTTGTGCTGTTCATTGGCTCTGGTAGTTGCATAATGAGATTTTTGAAAGGTTATAAAATTAGAAATGACATTACAACTTGCCCATGTTGTCAGAGCATGCAGGCTGTCCGCGTATACCAATGACACATGTTTATGGGATGCCATCAGTTGGAAATCGTTCCGTTTTTATACAAAGCCACAGTATCTCCCTGACCATATTGGCAATTTTTTTTTGGTTTGTTTGTTTAAATGAAAGAGCCATAGAAACAGCATGGGAGACTTTTTGATTAAACAGTGAAACAAAGTAAACATGAAGTGCTGTCAGATATATAAATATTTTAGGGGGAAAGGTTCAAATTTACAGTAAGATGCATTTTGTTTAAAGCAAGGTTACTTAAAAACATAAATATAAAAACATTAAAATGGGGAACTTCTTTGGAAAGCATTACGGGATCTGAAGAGGCTGTCATGAGTTGAAAATGTTTGTTCTGTCCCTAGCTAAAAGGGGAACCTCTTGGAAATCCAGGACCAAAAATGAGAAAACTAGAGTGCATCTATAAAAATTACTAATCTTGTGTGACATGGAACAAACGTGGAGCATTAAGGGAATGGGTAGGTACATGGTGGTAGGAATTTATGGGGCAAGTCTATAGTATGTTAACTACAAATTATTCCTAATGTGTGTGTGTTCTTTTGTTTTTGTTTTTTTCCCCTTCTCCAGTATGAAGTGTAACAGAACAGAATTTACCACCTGAAACTGCTGCTTCAAGGTCAGATCAGGAAAAGAACACACCACGTCGTAACAACAAAACAAGACCAAAGAAGAGTAAACTTACGCTGAAGACACAACACTTGATCTGAAACAGGAAGTTTGTGCCTACTCAACAGCTTCAAAAGAGCACGTCCCAACGCTGCTAGTAGTCTTTGTTTTCTCCAGTGCTGCACTGAAACTGCCCAGTGCAGCAGCAGTTTATTCTTTATTAACTTGATAGATCATTTTCTTCTCGCTGTCTTTTTTTAATAATAGCAACCTTCACACTTTGAAACGTGTGCTGAAACGGAAGAATCAGCAAATACTACTGAAAGTGCAATATTTGAATATCACTGCGAGGTTGGTACATATACTATCTATTAAAGATGCAGGTGTTTCTGAAGTAAATCCTTCAATTATTTGACATGAAGCACTTAAATGTAACAAGTTGTCTGTTAACAAATTTCCATGGTTGTGTTTAGACTAGTCCTGGTTGGTTTCAAGTGTATGAAAGAATTAATAGCAGCTGGGAGTTTGAAATAGAAGAACAGTTTATGGAATCTCTTTAAGAATTGTCACTTGTGGTTCATATTCATTGGCTAATAATGGAAAGCAAGCTTGTAAATACAATAATTTCTCAAAGCTTCTGTTGTTTTCTCCTCCAGGTTTCTCTTGAAATATCAGTTTACTTTAAATCTGAATCTCTTAAAAATAACTCCTATTTTCCCTCAAATCTTCAGATAATGCAGCAGTTGATACTCGCCATTTCTGTAAATTGGCAGGCTAAATGTGCAAGATGACTTCTTTTGATGGTAGATTGCTGAGTTACGCAGTAACCATGGGTCCAGTCTAGCAGAAAGGATCTAGTTTCTGCAATACAGAAACCAATCTAAGCTTCCACAGACTGCTACAGCAATTCCAGCCTTCTTTTCATCTGGTCTCTTGCTCTTGAGGCAGCTTCCAATCATCTTTTTTGATAAGATGCTGGATAAGTGGCACATGTAAATTGACATCGTTATTTTGTTTGATTTTTGTTACATACAGCACTATAAAATTAAGTTGAAACAGGTGTAGAAATATGACAAGCACCTGGAAGGTAATTGTTGCATTTTCTATGATGCCTTCTCCCCACTTGCACACATTAGTACCAGCTTGGGCAATGCATCTCCAGTTGGGCAGACTTTGTCATCTTAGGGTTAGGGTTTATGTTTGTTTGGGGGGGCGGGGGGGGGGTGTTTGTTTTTTGGCCATACTAGTGATATATTCTTAAATGCAAAGTAACTCAAATGGTATAATGCAACAATTTCCTTTAGAGCAAGAGGAATTAGAGCAAGCTATCTTTATCTTGTTAGTTGAGGTTATTTTAATATAGTTTTGAATTTTTTGCATATTTGTAATGCATTTGAATACCTCCAGTACCAAGATCTCTGGCAGTTCTGGTTCAGATGCATGAAGAGGCCATTTTTCAAACAGATTTCAGAAAACTTGCTTGTTTGGGCCTCTTATCAATGTGACGTGTCTGCTTCATCACTATAGCTCTTCCAGAGTATGGACTTCACCCATACTGGTACTGAGCTATTTTCAGTTTGAAAACCATTTCACATTATCTCCTCCAATCATTTCCTCACTATTGACCATTTACAGAACCCCCACCTCTTCTTTTCTATTAAAATATACCTATAAATCTCCCATGCCACTGTTTTGTGTCCTTAGCTGTAGCCAAGCAATAGAGAGTGCTTCAAGAGGTGGTGTCTTCCCTTGAGGCTGTCTGCCTAAGAGAGGCACATATCCTTGGGTTGCAGCACTTGAGAGATGGGCATTTCAAAGATTGACATTCTGGTATGTCTTAAGCTGATGGCAGAAGGCTCCTTACTGCAGTGTAGAAACTGTGTAGGGCGTTGTGATCATTTTTGTGTTTACAGAACATAGAATATCTTTCTGATTGTACCAACAGTGTGCTTTTGAAGCTTCTTGTAGTTCTAGAACTTTACCTTCCGAGCTAGTGTTATAGTAGTAATATATCTCAAATGCATGTGCCTTCATAATATGTATTAGTACATTTTGACACAGCTACTAGACATTGTTTGTGTTCTCTAAAGCTTCTATAATTTGCCAATACTTTAGCTGAAAATGTAACTAAGTTTTTGTTGAATTTCAGTTGATTTAGCTCTTGATGATTGATTGGATATCCTGATATCTAGGATTTCATATTTGAAACATTGATTCAGGTGATAGAAGTTATGAGCTTTGGTTATTACTAAGTTGAGAAATTGCAGCAGTTTGAACAAGACTAAGTTAAAGTGGTCAGGTTTCTTAAAAGCCTGTCACTTGTATGTTAGATGAAAGAATGAATGCATACTGATTTATGGCTTACCAAAAGCTCTAAAAATTCCAGTGTGCAACAGAACAACCTCTACTGTTCTGATAAAACAGCACATGAAATACCCATATAGAATGTTTCTTGTCACTTGGGGTGTACGAAGAAAATAGGAAACCATTTTGAAACGGCTCAGTGGAGTAGGTTTTCAGGGGAGAAGGGAAGTGCCCTGTCCTGTAGATAACTTTACAGGTCCAAACTTGTTTTGTTGTTAATTACAGGTTTTCCTGTGGTGGCAGCAAAACCTGGGATAGTTAATTTGACTACAACAACTGTTCATTAAACTCAATATTTGCATATTTTATCTAATAGTTAACATAAAAAGTTTGTAGTGTTTTCACTTCTACCCTCCGTCTATGGAAGAACGGATCTTTCTATAAGATGCTTCACGGCTCTTTAAAAATGCTACATGTGGCTGAACAGAAATGAACTGCCTTAGCTAAGGCCTGCAGGAGAAGTTACTGGCCATACTAGTGCTCCCAGAAATGGAGAGCAGTAAAAATGCTGGGCAGTAAAATGGTTCAGCTTGCTCTTGAAGTTGCATTAAGGACCAAATCCTGAGGGATGTTTACTATCTAAAATTCCCATTAAGAACAGAGGAAAGTTTTTCAGGTGCTTACCTCTCAGGATTTGATTTCATCTATATCAATGGCTCTCAACTTTTTTTGGTTTGAGGGCCATAGGTATAATCTTTACAACCCTGAAGGGCCACCAGTCTCTGCTGCCATCTGTCCCCTTCTCCCCCATTCCCGCCTCGCCACTGCAGCCAGATATGAGCTCCACCTGGGTCCGCAGGCAGTGGCTCCCTTCTGCAGCCAGGGAGATGGAATATCAATGCTCCCTTCCTCTGGCTTCAGAGGGACCCTAGCACTATGCTCTCTGCTGGAGCTAGGGGAGGTCAGTGCTGATCTCCCCTTCCTCTGGCTCCAGCAGAGACCCCAGAGCCTGTGGAACGAGGTGGAGTGCTTTGCTGTTTTCCCTGCTCCAGTCACGGGGAGGGTGTCGGTCTTGTAGCCCCACAGCAATGAACTCTGTGTGGATCCTTAGGCAGTGGTGCCCTTGGGCAGTCAGTGGAAGGAGAGGGGAAGCTCATTTTGAAAGATCCTGTGGGCTGTAATTTGGGAATCACTGAGCTATGCTCTGCCCTTCCAGTCACAGGGATTCTTTTATAATAAGACAGAGTTAATAAAAATGGGAGAGGTAAAACACTCACGCCTTCCTAAAGCTGTAGATTCTCAGACTTGATTAGTCTTTCAGCTCTCAGATATTCCAGTTTATAAGTAATGTATTGCTGGGCACAGGCACTCTCCACTGCCATAGATATAAAGCAAAATCCTGTTTCGGTAGCCTTTAAGTCAATGGGAATCTTCCCGTAGGTTTCAGTGGGAGCCACATCAGGTCCCTTGTCAACTCCTGGTAGTGAGAGGTTCAGTCTCATTGAAGCGGAAACTACTGCTTACATTAAGTTTCATCTGCTCTGGCCCCTCCCCCTTGAAAATGGGACAGCAGAAAAGTGGTTTTCAAACCACGGGTCAGCAGTCAGGACCCAGTAGTGAGTCGTGACACCCCCTGCTGCTGCCGCCGCCACCAAAAGACTTGAAGGCATTGCTGAAAGATGTAATTGTTGGGTCACAGGCATAAATGATTTTTTAAAAACTGGGTCCCGAGGAAAAAGTTAGAAAACTAATGCAGGAGAACTCTACCTAATCTGTTCTTGCTGGAGAGTATACTGTACGTTGGAAGAAATATGAAGACGGAAGGAGCTTTGAACTGAGTTGAAATTTAGCAGCTGCTATTATAATTGCAATTATAGAGGATCTTAATTAGACCATGTATAACATCTGTGGCAACTACCTTTGCACTAGTGTTGTGGCACTGTGGTTGTGTGTGGCGCCTGGAAATGACCCGCTGCTGAAGAACTCTTCCGGCAGCAGGGGTTTTCTTTCAGCTGCGGGTTGCCTCCGCAGAGTTGGTATCTTAATTGGGAGGATGGGAGGGAAGATGACAGCAGGGAAGGCTCTGGGAGTGTCCCTGCAGCAGTGGCATGGGACTGAATACTGTCACAGCAGAAAGTCTGGTGCTGGGAGTGTTGGCAGAGGGAGGGTGCTTAATGCTGGGCTCTGCCTCAAAGTCTCGGCAGAGGGGTTTTAGGGAGGCAGCAGGGATTTCTACGGTAGTGGTCTGGCCTCACAGCTTTTTTGTCAGCGGAGGGGGTGATGTGTTGTGCATTGCTCCGTGAGTTGTGCACAGCTGTGTTGCCGTCCACCAAGGGTTGAGAACCCCTGCACTAAACATATTTATACACTTCTCCTTTTACTTTTTTTTTTTCCCCTACCCCCTTTTGATCTTAGCTTTTGTGTAGGACCTACACAATGGAATGAAAATGGAACTGCAAAGACTAGAAACATAGCCACCCACGCTTTTCCTGAAAACAATACAGTAGTCCTCTGCGAAATGTGGGTTTAATATTTGTGTGAAGTTATAATCATATCAATCTCTTGTAGGATTTGGACTTGACTAACAGAATTGCATGTGTTGAAAGTTGCAAAGTATTGACTAGCTATAATCTTGTACTATGTTATCACAGCTGTATGAGATGGAGAACCATAATACTGTGTCATCAGATCCTCTCCCCCCTCCTGCAGCTCCCCTTCCTTCTCTTCCTTTACCTTTCTCTTCATCTTCTACCTCATCTGGGTCTAAAAAGCAGAAGAGGACCCCCCTGTATCAGAGATCTGTAAGTCAGGGCAGCAGTCTATACATCTGTTCTGTTTTAATAGCATGGGGCTTTTAGGGACTAACTACTTTGCACATACATTCTCACTTTTCTAATATCAAACCTTTTAACAAGTTAAAGAATCCAATTCCTTTTGAGTCACCTAGCTGTTTTTGTTTTCCTGTATCTGTTTCAGAAACTCACCTCAGTGTCTTTTTTGCCCCAAACAGTGTGGTGCAATTGATAGTCTGTGTGTTTATCTGCCATTTGGTCCATATGCCCCTGTGGGGCTGTATATTATTGACCTTGGCTATTTCCAGGAGTAAGGCAGGCCTTGACAAATCTGTTTCTGGTTGCCATGGTGACCACTTTTAGTAGCCTGTGGCTTAGCTCCACTGCAGAACTATAATGGAGGAGTGCCCTCTGGTGACGAAAAGTAAAACTGCTGGCGCCTAGCTATGAGCCATTTTTGTCCACCCTGGTGTAAGGTATCTCATCTGCCCTTAATTCTGAGGCTATAAAATGAGAGGCTGGGATGGATCAATAAAACTAAAATAGCATGCGTGTCAGTGTCAACACAGACATCTGCTTCATTTTTTTTAAAAAGAGCCAGTATGTAACAAGTGTGTTCCAGGTGAAGTCCAGTTGAGAAGCACCATTCACAGTCCCCTTGGTTAGCACTAACTTCCAGACTGGAAATCATGTCACTTTGCTCTTATGTCACCACCCAAACCACTGATGTAGTTTCTCTTTGAGAAAGAGGTCAGAACCTGGTACTTGCAAGCATTTGATTACCCTGGGCTTACTGTCAGTTCTACTTGTTTTGTGGCTTAAGAGTTTTACAGCTAGAGTTGCACTACCTTCTTCAAGATGAACGTTGGCTCTGGCTGGCAAATTGTAGTGTACAATTGCTTTACCTGTAGGTATCCGTATGTTGAGTGACTGATCTGTAGAAAAAGTATGGCCATTATACAAGCTGTTCTAAAGCCTTTTAACCCTATTGATTTGAATTAGTTTTCAATGTTACTCTGCTGGAGCAGCTAAGAATGTATAGGTGTCTGAGAACAAAAGAAACCCATAATCGGTTCCTTAAACGGATACATTGGAAACTGCAGCAACTGAAAATATTAAATATAGGGTCTGAGAATGCATGTTTATGGCACTGTCTTGAATGGTTTCTGAATTGCACGATGTTCTGGGGTTCTTGTATTGCTAGCTCTACTTTTATAATAGCTACTAACTTGGTCTTATTTTAAAACAAATAGCTAACTTCTACTTCAAAGTGTTAAGATTCTTATGGGGGGAGTCCCCTTGTTGGGTATTTATAAATCTACTCAATGCTTCTAGTAGTGTGTGTATCTATAAAGTAGGGTTTTGTAGAGAAATGTTCAAAGGATGGTTAATCTAGCGCCATTATTGAATTAAGTTTTTAAATTTGGTTAAAGCCTTTTAATATTGCCTAGTTTCATTGGCAAGATAACTCTTTCCTTAATGACGGACTTAACTAATGAAAACCAGTTACTTTAAACTGGATGCCATTTAGATTTTAAGAC
Source organism: Pelusios castaneus (assembly GCA_007922175.1). Taxonomy (NCBI): domain Eukaryota; kingdom Metazoa; phylum Chordata; order Testudines; family Pelomedusidae; genus Pelusios; species Pelusios castaneus. The sequence continues at coordinate 384,953 of ML686183.1, forward strand.
TGTCAAATGTAAAGCAGTGAATATAGAAATTCTTCTGCACAGTATTTAATAAAAAACAAAGTAACATGCCAGGGTAAATTAGAGGGAAATCTGACTTAGAGGTCTTTATTTCTGTTTAGTCATTATGCTGTGGTGGTAAATCTATTGCTAATACTGAAATTTAGGCAACTGTCTTAAACTAACTCTTTTATGGTGGTTCTATCACTAAGAATTATCCCAAATTCTATGTGCCTGTGGCCAATTTTGTTTTTATAACATTCCACTGGGTTTTCCCTTTATATTTAGAATGCTTATCATGTATTGGTGTAAGATTTTTAACATGGGGGGACAGGAAGCTTTGTCTTGGAATAGTTAGTTGCATATCTTTCATTTCTTTCAATAGATGAGCTTTGATCCAAACCTTCTCCACAACAATGGACACAACGGGTACCCCAATGGTACTTCGGCAGCTCTGCGTGAAACTGGGGTTATTGAAAAACTGCTGACCTCTTACGGATTCATTCAGTGTTCAGAGCGGCAAGCTAGACTCTTCTTCCACTGCTCGCAGTATAATGGCAACCTGCAGGACCTTAAAGTAGGAGGTAATAAGTTACCCGATAAGAGTCCTGGGATTTTAAATTCAGGATTGCAATCTTTTAATTTGTAATACACATTTCTGGCACATCTAACCACTCCTAAGGACACATACAGTTGCTTCTGACTGACTAAACTGACAGTTAAATCAAATCTCCTAGTAGAGAGGAAAATCAAAGTTAGAAAATCCTACTGTGGCAACTAAGGCTTATTTATGCCTTTTGTCAGTGATTGCTGTTTCATAATGACCTTTGCTGGAATAAATTTAAGTGGTTGGGTTGGGATAGAGAAACTATATCTACATGTTTTGCCAGTTTCCCATATTTGAGAGTCCATAGGCTACATTATTCCCTGATGTAAGTCCATTAATTTCAGTGGAGTTACATTATTTCAGTAGGGAGACATTATCTCCCCTAACTGCTTCTACTTGATCTGGAAGTAAACATTAAAACCAGAATTTCACAACACTTCTCTTACCAAACTTGGTGTCATTTGGTATCAAGTCAACTGAAGGTATTGGACATAGGTGTTGGATGTAGAAAGACTTCAAAACACAGACATTTAGAGCATTAGCAAAAGGAACAAACAAACTGAATGAGTATTATAATCAGGCAAAATGGCCCCCAATAGTAGTAAGCTAGTGGAGAAATGCCTTGTATTGAGACAGCAAAATTTTTCATCAAAAATAAGTGGGGAACAAGAGAGTGATGTAAATGTGGTGCTTGAGGGTCCTGTGTCACGATCATGGTTTTGATTCTTTCAGATGATGTTGAATTTGAAGTATCTTCTGACCGCCGAACTGGAAAACCGATTGCCGTTAAATTGGTGAAGATAAAACCAGAAATTTTACCTGAAGAGCGAATAAATGGACAAGTTAGTGGCTGAGATGTCTAATTTCCATATGCAAATAATTTATAGCCCTTTTACTCTAATATGAAGGACAAATCCCATTTTTGCACGCATAATTTTAGTTGCATAAATTTTTCAATTAAATTGAAAATGTTTTTATCTCACTCTGGCAAAAATATGAAGATAGAGTTTGGACTTTTATTTAAGCCCAACAGTACTTGCAGTCAACAGAAGTACTGTAAGTTTGAAACTTTGCAGCATGGCATCCTCTTTAAATGTAATCCACAAGTGCATCCCTGAGTGTATAGTAGAGGATATTAAAGTTCAATTTGTATTGCACAGTGCTGCTCCTGAAATGATTAGCAATGGATATTTTTTTTTTTTTTTTTTTTTTGACTGGTAGGTTGTGTGTGCTGTTCCTCACAATTTAGAGAGTAAATCTCCAGCTGCCCCGGGTCAGAGTCCAACAGGGAGTGTATGCTACGAACGTAATGGGGTAAAACTTGTGTATTTTACTTAAACTTTTGAGTGACCAACCAGTGTGATCTGTACACAAAAAAAAAAAAAAAAAAAAAAAAAAAATTAAAAAATTGGCCCTGTTTTGAAATACAATTTAAACTGCAGTTATCACCAGTCTTAATTTTTCTCTAAGAACTACAAACACTAATTGATTACCACCAATATAGAAACCTCTTTGACTTCCATATGTTTTTGACACCTTACTCTGCCATGTTATCTTTGTTAGAGAACTTAATGTAGAATTAAATACCTAGTTAGAGATATTTAATAGTAGAATCATTATGATTTAATGTCAGTTAATATTAACAACTAACTGTTCATAGTATCTTTATTTTCTTTGACGTAACTCTTTTACCCATTGGAAAGCAACTTAAATGTAATGGTAATGTTGTGTACATACCTTTCAACTCTTCAAGTTGCTTGGTGTGGATTCACCAAAACCACCAGCACCAAGGAAGCAAAACGTTCTCGCATGCAACGTTTTTACAATTTGCAGCTTTTCACAGCAAATGTTAAAATAATTTAACTTGTGATGGAAAAATATTATTAAATATCACATTGATATTTAATCTTGTTTAAAGTAAGGCTACATTTTGCAAATAGAGTAATGCTAGTGAACTTTGATTTGCAGGAAGTGTTCTATCTGACTTACACCCCAGAGGATGTAGAAGGAAATGTACAGCTGGAAACAGGAGATAAAATAAACTTTGTAATTGATACAAATAAACAGTAAGTTGATACTTCTCTTTTCTGGTTTCCCATTGATTTAACAAAAGAGTGCGATGTTTCAGAAATGCAGGGTTGGAAGGGACCTTGAAAGGTCATCTGATCCAGCTCTCTACACTGAGGCAGTACCAAGTAAAGCTAGGTGTTTGTCCAAACTGTTGTTAAAAACCGCCAACAATGGAGACTCCGCAGCCTCCCTTGGAATGCCATTACAGAGTTTGATTACTCTTATTGTAAAGTTTTCTGTAATATCTGACCTAAATTTTCCTCACTTGCAGATTAAAATCATGACTACTTGTCTGACCTTACGTGGACAAGGAGAGCAAATGGGCTCGGATCTCTTTGTATCAGTCCTTCACATATCTAAAACTTATCTAGTCCTCCCTCAGTCTTGTTTTTTCAAAACCAAACATGCCTGTTTTTCATTTTTGTTTTTTTACTATTCTTTATTGCTGAAGTTTTCTAAACCTTGGATCATTTTTGTTGCTGTTCTCTGGACTCTTTCCAGTTTGTGTCACCTCAGAAAAGAGTGGACATCCAGAACTGGACACACTACTCCAGCTGAGGGATAATTACCTCTTGTGTTTTACTGCACTCGTGTTAATAAATTCCAGACTATTAGCCTTTTTTGCAGTTGCATCACTTTGACTCTCATTCAGTTCAATCCCCTTTAATTTTCAGATCCTTTTAAGCAATACTATAATCAAGCCAGTTATTCCTCATCTTATAGTTTTCATTTGCTTTTTTTAATCTTTGCTAAATGTTGTATTTTGCCCTATCTGTACTGAATTCAGACCAATTCTCTGATTTGTCATGAAAGCTAGTGGTTACAAACAAGATTTAGAAATCAAAACTTGCTTACCAGAACAGCTGACACTCTTTCACAGTGTTGCCAAAGGTTCCATGTCTGTTGCAATTACTTTTGAACTTAATAAAGCATTATCATATATTTAGTACTGAATAGTGAAAACTGTCAAATACTAATCATAATTGCCTAGCATCTCTTGCTTTAGTTCAAAGATCTTAAATTGCAATGTGATGGATATTACATAAAAGCTTTTTAGGGTTAGTTGGTAAGAGTAGTGGATTCTACTTCCCCTACTTTTCCTGATCAAATAGTAAATGAGAGCTGCATCAAATCTAATATTAATAAGTTGGGCATTGCATAGGTTCACTTTGTCAACTTAGTCTACTCTCTTTTTCTAGTACTGGTGCTGTAAGTGCTCGTAACATTATGCTATTGAAAAAGAAGCAAGCCCGCTGCCAAGGAGTAGTTTGTGCCATGAAGGTAAGAATTTAAAAGCCGTTTGAAAAGATCGGTACACGTATATGTTCTACATAGTGAAGGTTGGCATAAAAGGTGCTTAGAATGCTACAGGACTTGATCCATTAACAGGTTTTAACACAATTTACTCTTCTGGAATGTCACTTTTCTTTAAAATGGCTGTAATGTGCCTTTTCCCAAAATAAAAACAACAGAGTCCTGGGGCACTTTTAAAGACCAACATATTTATTTATCGCATGAGCTTTCGTGGGAGAAAATCTCACTTCGTCAGCCGCCTTAATGCGGAACTTTGATTGGGAGCTTACAGAATGGGAGGAAAAAAACGCAGGGGAGTATATGACATAGGATCAGGTCAGGCCGTAACTTAATGTCTTTGTACAAATGTTCCAGTAGCTGTAGCTCATCTGTGGGCCTTCTTTGCCCAGAACATTTTATTTGGCTTTTCTCTCCTTGCTTGACCTGTCTTAAAGCTTTGTTTTTTATGAGAGTTTAAAATATCACCTAGTGTGTTTCTTTATTAGGCAGTTGACTATTTGCTAACAATTGCCTATTCTTTTTTAAGGAAGCCTTTGGATTTATTGAAAGGGGTGATGTCGTAAAGGAGATATTCTTTCACTATAGTGAATTTAAAGGTGACCTAGAAGCCTTACAGCCTGGTGATGATGTGGAATTTACAATCAAAGACAGAAATGTAAGACCAAAATCCCCTAAAATTGAAGACAAGATTCTAGGACAACTATAAAGTCTTTTATTTTCATTTATTACAGCTATGTAATCTGTATAGAACTTTTATTTATATATATATATATATATATATAAATAACATTTTTATTTTATTTTTTTACTAATGTATAAAAATAATAAAAACATGCCTAGTAACTTGTATCTCTTACATCTTAGTTTTTGCTTTCTGCTCATAGGGTAAAGAGGTTGCGACAGATGTAAGACTATTGCCTCAAGGAACTGTTATTTTTGAAGATATCAGCATTGAACACTTTGATGGAACAGTAACCAAAGTAATCCCAAAAGTATCCAACAAAAATCAGGTAAACTGAAATACTTCCTTAAGGTCCTCTTAGAAAGATGTATCAAATTCTTTTCCTAATGTTTGCAGGTTTGAAGTGGAAAGGTGTTCATCTAATCCAAATTCTATAGTGCTACTCTTGTAGTTCAGAAAACAATAAAGATACTGCTGTAGAGTGATCAGAATAAGGGGGTTATGACCAACACTACAACTTAGCCTCTGGCCACCTTAACCTCGTAATATTCAGGGTAAAAAACTTGACATTATTATGCCTGTTACATTCCTACATGTGTCTGTTAGGGTTACTGCCAGTGGGGAAGGTTAAAGAGCAAGTATTTAAATAACTCCACATATTGACATGAATGATGAAAACTGTCACTTAAATTTAAAAAGCTTTTATGGAAATACAAACGAGAGAAAGGGACTGTTGGGGGGAAGGAGAATCATGCCTTTTAAAGGGGCAGAGATGAAAGGAGAAAAAGATCCTTTCATCTGTTGCTCGGTTGAAAAGCTGGGGGGCTTTTAAGAATTTTTGTGGGTTGTAGCTATACATAAGTGAGGTGGCAACCCAGACAGTCAAGGTCCTAAATCAAAATGTAGTTTAATGTGATGTTTGTCTTTTTGAGGAAAGACTAATAGATGTATGCTTAGTACTTTACCTTTCAGAACAGATATTACTATATCCCAAGTTCTTTGAGAAAGTACTCTAATAGGAAACTGGGATATTGTCTTGAGGCTAAAGGAACCCCTGCATTTGACATACTTCCCCATCTGCTGGTCAGAAGACAAAATCTTGAAGCCAGTCAACACACTCTTTTATTTAAGTGCTTGAAAACTGAAGTGAACTCTGTTTTGGGGCAACAGCTGAAATCTTAACTTGAAATAAAATCGGTACATCTGCAGGCAGTAAAACTCATAGACTTAGGAAGCAGATACCATGGGCCATTGACTTGCCGTAATCCTTAACTGGTCATTTACCCTTTGCCTCTGGGTCCTCATATGTACAACTGAGATAACACTTAGCTTTTTCAAAAGGTCTGAGGTCTGAAGTCTCAGTTTCAGCCTCCTGTTTGCCTCTGTGAAAACTCAAAGATCAGTTCCTAGGTAGTTGAAGAACAACTCATGCATTTCTTGAAGGCTCAGTTTGTAGTCTAGACGGAATAGTTGGTTGATTAAAAATATCTTTGCATTTCCACATGGTCACCAGAATGACCCATTGCCTGGACGCATCAAAGTTGACTTTGTGATTCCTAAAGAACTTCCATTTGGAGACAAAGATACAAAATCCAAGGTGACGCTGCTGGAAGGTGACCATGTTAGATTCAACATTTCTACAGATCGCCGTGACAAATTGGAACGAGCTACCAATATTGAAGTTCTTCCCAATACTTTCCAGTTTACTAGTGAAGCTAGAGAAATGGCAAGTATCTTTTTTTAAAAAATAGGTCTGTATTCATAAGCATATACTGGTGACAGGAACAGTGTGATGGTATAATCAGAATAATTGAGTTTTAATTTTTTTGCTGTATTAAATTGATAGGTTCCGAAGCGTTTCTCGACATCTTCACTGAGAACACATTTTTCCAGAGTTTGTCTTCAAAAAGTGATTAAAAAATATGCTAAACTCATAAGCCACCAGACTTTAGTTAGTATGCTGCCTTTCTAATTATATAGAATGGATAATTTGTATAATCTATTTTAAATGCAAAACAAGTTTGGATAAACTTATTTTTCTTATGTCCATAACATTTAAGGTGGTTTTTAACTAATAAACACCTTTAAGATGCTATTTTATACATTTTTAATTGAATTTCAAATGTAGCTTAACATAAAATTCAAGTGAAAAGATAATACAGATAAATACAGATAAATATCCTAATACAGATAAAAAATTTTGAAATCTGTATAAATGTTGAGCTTTAGACATTCTTAAATGTTGATTAGCAAAAAATTCTATATATGGTGGAAAGGCTGCTAGGTTGCTAACAAATGAGAATGAATGTTGCTTTCTTTTCCTCAGATACAAACATAAAACAGGACTGAGTCAAATATTTTAAATCAGGGCTTCCTGCTTGCTGACTTTTAAATCACTTGCATTTTAAAACAATCTACTCTGAGGTTCATATTGTGTAAACTGATGTTGAATTGAATTATTCTCCCCTAAATCCACAAAAGACCACATCAGCTCTTCAGACTCTGCATGCACTTTACTTCTAGTCTAAAAATCAAGCACAAGGAATGCATGTTAGCTCTAATTTAGAGAAGAATTCATAGAGCTGTTTTGACTGCGAAGCATACTTGTCAAGAGACAGATTCCTGAAGCTAAGATAGCTGCTGCAGGATCTACTTAACTGCCACATGAGATTCTTCCAAAGATACTCTGCACATATGACACCTTCTCTGTGGTGTGATGGCAAGTGGTCAAGAGACTTGATTTTCTTCACAGGACAGCTTGTGCTCTGTAGTGATCTCAGGAACTCAGATGTGGTGGTGTACAACACCGGAGAAAGTCTGCAGAGGGGTGCCTTTCATCCCTATAGAGTTGAAAAGTAATTTTAACGGGTTTTCAGCATATGCTGGGAAAGTTGCTTGGGCCACCATATAGTTCAGCACCTCAAAGTCCAACCTGACTCTAAAAAGCAAGGTGATCATTTCTTCTGTTGTACTTCCTGACATGCGCTTTCCATGTATCATGGAAATGAGCAAGGAAGAGCTTGCTCTTGGTCTCCTGTGTTACAAAGCTGTTTGGATAGCATGTTGTTTACTCAACGAAGACCAGATAGTAATTGAATTATTGAAACTAATTAATATTTACTGCTAAATAACTTATTTTTATTTTGCTGCTCATGCTGTTTGAGTAGCTGAATGATAACGGACACTCATGACATTATTACAGGGGGTGCACATTTCTTGAAATTCTCCCCAGATCTGAATTACTCATTGGCCTGTTACTCGCTTTTCCAGTACCAGTGGAAATGATACCGTGTGAAGAATTGCATAGTGTGTGTTGCAGAGAGTGGGTAGTTGTGATGAACAATTCACAAACTATAGAAGGTCTGAACTTAGTCCAAACGATTTGGCAGAAATCACTAATTTCTCACATAGAGAGACACTTAAATTGCTGTTTTGTGTTCAGCTACTACATGACCAGCTGAGAATGCAGTCTTGCAGAATGTGAACTCTCTCAAAGGGACTGATGTTATAGTCTTCAGACTTCTTTGTAAAAATTCTGAGTTGCTAACTTCTAAAGTACCACATCTGTTGGAGACTGTCTGGGCCTTTTCTTCTCAACTAGAGTTGGGAGTACCTGTACTGTCCCCTCTTAACACCTATTTGAATTAAGCCCTCAGTGAGAGCAATCTATTCATTACTACTAAACTGCCATGTGGTGTGAGAAACTTAAGTCTACACTACAGGTTATATCAGCATAGTTTATGTTGCTCAGGGGGTGAATAAATCATCTCCGAGCGACATAAGTTGCATCGACATAAATGCCAATGTGAGCAGTGCTAAGTCAGTGGGAGGGCTTCTGCTGTTGGTGGAGGTGGTTTTATTATGCTGACAGAAGAACCTTCTCCCACCAGCATAGTGTTTCCATCAAATGCGTTAGAAGTGTAGACAAGTCCTTGATTTTGCTAGTATTGTAGCCTCCGATTTTCCCAGCAGTTCATGTGGATGAATTATCGCAGGCAGATTCTTCACCAAGTTCAAATATTTCTGCCAGCTGGGATCAAGGCATTAGTTATGAGGTCAGATATTGCTTGTTAATGAGAATATCAAACATTTCTGGAGCAGCCATAAGCCTGTCACAAGAGAAGCAAATGCTTTAAAACTGAACATATTTTCTTTGGTTTCAGTCAGAAATTCCTAACTTTGCCTTGGTTACTGTATTTGCATACCACTCGAGTATGCTTCCTGTTGAGTTCTTACAAGCACTACTGATCCTTCTTCACTGTAGCTATTGCACTTGTATCCAGTGGTTAAGGGACTTAAGAGCGCTTTTGAGCTTTGGTATGAAGAGGATTGTCTTGGAAATTTGGGGTGTGTGGTTTTTGCTGCATTCTGAGTGATGTATGTCAGCCACAAAGGCTAGTGAAAACCAGATCTTAATATTTGATTCTGTGTGCAAAAGGATACAATGGTCTTTTATTCTCACCCCAAATTTCTGCAGAAGACGGCTTCTGAAAGCCACCTGAACCTAGAAATCTGCCAGTCGTCTTCTCTAAAGGTTAGCCTGCCATGGCATAGAATAATTTACAACTTTATCCTTTGAACATCCTCTAAGAGTTGTTGCTGCTAGTTTTCCACCGCAGGGATCTATCTAGAGGAGCAATTCTGAAAGGAGAAAACGGCTTCTTTCTACTGTAGTTCTTCTATTTGTTTGTATACATGAAGCTCCAGACTTTGACTCTTGTTCCCCTCTGTTTTTCTGAGGCTTTTTTGAGTGGGGAAAGAAACTGGTTTGGCCCAGGTTTGCATCTCATATCTCTGGGTTTGGGTGTCATGATCCAGAAAAGAGCCACATACATGTGCCAGCATGTAGTTCTTGGAGGGCTCTGGCTATACACCAAGGGTATTACCTTTTCCATAAGCGCAGCACTGTGCAAACAGACATTTACCAGAACTACTTTTCGATAGCTGCAGCAACTGACAAGGTGTCCTGTATATTTTTATGCTCCCAGGGTGTGATTGCAGCAATGAGAGATGGCTTTGGTTTCATAAAATGTGTTGACCGGGATGCCCGCATGTTCTTTCACTTCAGTGAAATTCTGGATGGAAACCAGCTCCACATTTCAGATGAAGTAGAGTTTACTGTGGTTCCTGTGAGTAAAGTTACGACGTTTTAAATACTGACACAAGTGGCGGTGTGTATGTTGTAAAGTACTGTGGGTCTTCTTTTCCAGGATATGCTGTCTGCCCAAAGGAATCATGCTATACGGATTAAGAAGCTTCCTAAGGGCACGGTTTCATTCCACACCCAGTCAGATCATCGTTTCGTGGGCACTATAGAAAAAGAAGCCATTCCTGCCAAAGCCACTAGCCCAAATAAAAGCAAAGAGAAGGTAATGTGCTTTCTGTAGGTGTGAATTGGCTATTTAGGTTTCTGCGTTGAACTGAGGACACATTTAAAAACAAGTGTAGCTTAATTTCTGGAAATACTTACCTATCCATGAGTGTCTGTACTGCATGGTTAATGGTAAAAGTCTGCTAAACAGCTGGACTGGAATTTGACTGAATACTTAAGTTTCAGCTAAATGCCTGTTTGAAGTAATGGCACATGGCCATTTAAAAAAAAGATGGTTAAAACACGTTAAATTGAGGAATGCCCCCAAATTTTTAAGCTATTCTCAGGTTCTTAATTATGGCTGTCATTTTGTTACAGCTTTTACAGCTATCTTGTAAAATATTACCTAAATCTGCATTTGTATTGACTCATACACTTAAATAATGTGTATCTACCAATTAGTCTCTGCTTCATTATGAATCTTGCTATTTCTCTTTAGGAAGCTGAAGAGGGAATAATCGCATATGATGATTGTGGAGTGAAACTGACGGTTCCTTACCAGGCCAAGGATGTGGAAGGATCTACTAATCCTCAGATAGGAGATAAGGCAATATAGCCAAGTTCCCAAAATATATATGATTGTTCTGTGAGCTACAAAGCGTGGCCTTTTCTTCGCCTAGCTATTGCATTCGAAGACTTAGTTCAGAAAGGAGTAAAGAATAATGTTATCTGTGTATTGGT
>ML686183.1:396074-408089 GCA_007922175.1 Pelusios castaneus
GTGTATGACATAGCATCAGGTCAGGCTGTAACAGCAAATCAAAGTAGCCTGACCTGATGCTATGTCATACACTCCCCTGCATTTAATTTCCTCCCACTCTGTAACTTTCCTATCTTCAAAGCGTCTGACGAAGTGGGATTTTTCTCCCACGAAAGCTCATGCAATTAATAAATCTGTTAGTCTTTAAAAGTGCCACAAGACTCTGTTGTCTTCCTTTCCTAGTTTGTTTGGTATTCAGAACACTTCTTCAGCCAGACATGAATATTTTTTTCTTCTGCTGCTAATTATACGAAGATATTTCTGAAGTGCTTGAGATGTGCCTCATCAGTTATCCATTGCTTTAGTGGGAATTATTTACAGGGTATCAAATATGTAAAGGGTTCTGAGTTCATAAGGGATTTTATCCGTGCCCAGAAGTTTACACTTACTCAGTCTCACATGAATGGAACAATTGTCCCCATGTTTTCTTGTGAGGACTAGCCAAGAGGAGATGGATGAAAGACTTTGATGCAAAGTGGATTTGAAGGAGAGGAAATCAGTTCATGGTGTGTGAAAGGCTATTCTTACTGTAAGCGGTAGTATAAAAGGAATAAAGTTGGCAGAGGGAGCAATGAGAAGATCTGGTATAGAGATTGTGGGTAGTCTGCAGATGGTTGAGACCCCACAACTTGTAGGACAGAAAGGTGAGCTATAGGGAAATACTGTCTTGTGTGTGGAGAAGCGAATTTGACGCTGGATGCTACGTGGTTAGCCTGTCTTTAGCAATAACTGCTTACTGCTCACCTCCTCCAAATGGAGTAAGGGAAGTGCAAGGAGGTCTCGGTAACGGTCAGATCTTTGTGAAGCGCAGTTGTCAGTATGCTTAAACAGGAGTGGTCCTTGGTGCAGCGTGTCTGTGGCAACGCTGTACAGCTTTATTACAGGTGTCAAAGCTCATAGGATTATACTGATCTGGGCAAACCACGTTAATCGTGGTCACCAGGTGCTGCTACCAGTCCACAGCTGGGTAATGACCTTAGTGAGTTCAAGTCCAGTCTTTAGGGTTGAATGAGTGGGGACTTAATTTGTGAGGCAAGTTATATGACCCAAAAGTGCCACCTGGTTTTGACAGATGCAGGGGTTAAAGTAAGCTGGAATGCCGATCCGGGGCCTGCAAATTTTGTGGGCCAGCGTTCCAGGGCCCAGGAACCCAGAAAACTCCGGTGGAACACCTGTTCCGCTCTGCCCTGCAGGCAAGCTGCTGCTCAGCTGGGAGCAGCGGCTGCCTGCTGGCCTGGGGAGCTTTAAAATCTCCTGCCTTGAGCATGCTCCGAAAGAGGATGTTCAGGGCGGGAGCGGCCTCCTGGGCAGCGTGACTCCGGATGCCCCTGCAGCTCTCTGGTGGCCAGGTCAACTGGCAGCTGGGCCGGTGAGTGCTTGGGAGCTGGGAAGGCTGGGCGGTCTGGGGAGCTGATGGAGGGGGGGGCGGGGGGGGGGGCCGGGCCAGGCCGGGGCGCCGATGGGAAACGGGGGGGTTGGGGAACGGGCAGGCCAGGAAGCTAATGGGGAACTGGGGGGCTGGGAACCAGGTGGGCCGGGAAGCTGATGGGGAACTGGGGGGTCGGGGAATGGGAGCCGGGGGGGGGGGGTCGAGGGGTTGCAGCCGGCGAGGCGGAGGCAGGGAGCTGCCTGGCAACGGGGGGCCCAGAGAGTGCCCAGGCCAGACAGGACTCGGGTTCAGGGTTTCTAAGAGGGACTGGGGGTGTGGGTTAGGATCCCCTGGAGGGCCCTGCCGGGTCCCAGTGTGCAGCTGGGAGCCAGGCTATGGCTGCTCGCCTCCCCTCTGAGCTTCGGGGTGCAAGCAGCCCTTTCTTTCTCTACTTACTTTTCTTCTCCTCCCTTTTTTCTTTTCTTTTTTTTTTTTAAAAAAAAAACACCTTTTAAAATAAATTTTGATTAAAAGGGTTTTTTAAAAAGCTTTCTAAAATTAAATTTCAATTAAAAGTAATTAACCCAATCAATTCTAATTACAATCATTTTAATAATTAATTAATGCCTAACTTGTTTTTAATTAAATAAACTGGTGGCCCTTCAGGGTTTTAAAATCTGTATTTTGGTCCCTCAACTGAAAAGGTTGGGAACTACTGATTTATAATGCAAAATTTTAAGTGTGTTCATTTGCGTATTCTTTGTCTTTCTAATGATACTGCTATCTTGGGGGGAAAAGAGAGTCCTGTGGCACTTTTTAAAGACTAACAAATGTAGTGGTTAATTTGTAAATTTGTTAGTCTTTAAGTGCCACAGGACTCCTTGTTAGTTTGGCTGATCTAGACTAACACAACTTGAGTTTGAGACCCCAGTCCTAGTGTTATGAGGTTAGCATGCGTTTAAATCTTTTATTTGGGTGGTGGTCACTTACCATCCAGACCTTATTACTTTACAGCAGTTAAATGGTGTCTATATGGGTTGTGTTTTGCAAACCAATGTTGTTTGTGCTCACACAATAGACAATATATCTCTGGAGATGAAACATAGTTTGTGTTCTAGTGCCATTTCTCAGCAATATCAAATTTCTGTTTTAATTGGTGAGAGTACGAGTTTAAGTAAGGTTTCTTGTCCTGTAATTTACTTGCACAGAACTTTTGATGCAAAGATTGGTCCTGTTACATTTTTTCTTGATCTGGTTGAACTAGGCAGCAATGATGCTGATGGCGTAGTATTAGCTTTGCTGCAGTGTTTGACAGCACATGGGTTCATGGAGGTATTTCTCAAAGATAATTGGATTGGTTTAGGTGTAGATGGAGCCTCTGTCATGTTAGGCAGTAAGGGTGGTGTTGCCGCAAAACTAAGAAGACGTTTTCGACTTTTGATAAGTTGGCATTGTTTTAATCACTGGTTGGAATTGGCCATGGCTGATATCATCAAATGCTGCAGTGAAGTTCATCACTTGAAATCATTTGTGGATTCATTGTACGTTCTGTACAGTCAGTTGCGGAAGTGCTTGAGAGAGTTGGCTGACTGCAAGTGGTCTGGAAGTCCAGCTTAATAGGATTGGATGTGTACTTGGTGTATGTCGGGTTGCCTCTAGCTGCCAGACTGTACGAGTTGTTTGGCAGTCGAATGCAGCCCTCCATAGCGACTGCTTGAAAAAAATCAACTTTCTCACTAGAAGGGAAAGATAAAGCAAAGTTTGCTGGCATGGCAAAAACCTGGAGAATCCAGTTTTTTGTTTTTTTTTTCAAAACTTGGATCTCGTGCTTGATGCTCTGGAGGAACTTGCAGAGGAACTTGTCCTTGGTGTTGCAAAAATCTGATGTAACATTATGTACAGCAAGTAAGTTTGATAAGTCGACAGGTTCAGGTGTTTATAGTTCGTAGAGAGTGAGATTCAGAGTTCTACCAAGTGGCTTGTGAGGGGATTGCTGAGGTTGCTTTAAAGCTGTACCTGTAAATGTCTGTGAATGCTGGCAAGCAAATTGTAATTTCTAAATGCCAGTTTTGCCAGGCCCTAGCGGACTGTATGAATGCTAGATTGTTGCCAAACTCAGGGAAATGTCTAAGCAGTGCTGTTGAAGCACTTGACCCATCACGTTTCACTGTAGAGCTGTCACCGGAATTTGGTGAAAGTGACATGACATTTTTGTGTTCCAAGTTCGGCGTTGCGTTTAATGAAGTGAAATGTGCATATCAGGACTATGAATATCACAACACTTATTGTGTTATGCAGTGTTTGCTAGTTTGTGACAATAATTGATATAGACATAAATGCCATATAAAGTTATAAATATGTTTATGGAGCGATAACCGAGGCATATGGTCCTGAGAAGTGGTTCATGTGCCTACTTGGGCTGGGGACCCGTATGTGCATGAAGGGGGCTCGGACAACATGGGAAGGGGGCCCGGAGATTAGGAGGGTTCTGGGGCCCGTCAAATTATACTTGAGCCACTGGACAGATGGTGACTTCAGTCTTCTGTCACAGGGCTTCTGTGTCTCTCTAGCGGAAGAGAGGGGAGACAGGATTATTGATGATCAATAGATGGCTCAGGCAGTGATGCTGTAAGGTGGGTTTTAGGATGTTTGACCCCTGGGAAGCATTCATGGGCAAAGGACTGTTCTCATGGGCTGGACTCTACCTGAGTATTGAGGGGAAACAGGCTTCTGGGGTGGAGGTTGGCACAACTGATTGGAAGAGCTTTAAATTGGGAATTTAGGGGAGATGGCTAATGATGAGAGGGAGGAAAACCAATTTGAAAAGGATACAGGGATGTGGAATGGAACAGGGGGTAGGCAAATAGCTAACGAGGAAAGATGGTGCCGGTCCCAGTGACAGTAACACTGAAAGTAAAATAAATCTGTAATAGAGTGAAGAATCTCTGAGTGAAGCAAAGGAGAAACAACGAAGGTGTCTGTCTGTGCACCGGTGCCAGGAGCCTGGGTAAGACTGGCGGAGCTAGAGCTACTGATTGAGGAATTGAAAGCTGGTATTACAAGGATCATGGAAAGATGGTGGAATAGTAGTTACGGCTGAAATACAGGAATTAAAGGGTATGTGCTGGTCAGAAAAAAGCCCCAGGTTGGAGTAGTACTGTGTGTTGTTGATGAGGTAGACTGTAATGAAACCAGAAGCGATGCAATGGATAAGATGGAAACTGGGACAGTCAGTTTGAGAGAGAACAGTAATAGGCTATCGAGTGGGGTAGTGTTTGTGCAAGAAAAGGTGATGGCATTTTAGGATTAGTATTGCCAGGTTTTTTGACTGCTGAATGTAGAGGACAAACTTGGTTCCAGTGATTGTGAGTTAATTCAATTTAAAGTAAGCGGAAGGATTTCTTTTTTTGTTTGCCCTTTCAGAATAAAGGACCTTAGTTGCAGGCCTGTTTTATATAAGGAAATTAGTTAAGAAAGTGGTCTGGATTGAAGAATTCAAGGATGTGAATGTTTGGGGATTGAAATTGGTTTCTGCAACTTAGTTTCAGAAGCCTGCATCCCAAGCAAGGGTGAAAAACTCATAGGAATTGCTTACAGATCAAACTTGGTGAAAAAGGATCTCAAACAGGTTATTAGAAATCAGGATGGATGGATCAGCAAGGAAAGCTATCTCTTGGAGGCCTACGAGAGTAGAGCAAAAGTGAGAAAAGCCAAAAGCCAGGCAGATTTGGGCTTTGCAGAAGGAATTGAAATGAGTAGTTTAAAAGCATTCTTTAGCTATTTTGTATTTAAAATGGGGAATGGCTGCTAACCAGTAAGGATGGGGTGACATCTATTGATCTAGGTATGGACCAACACCTAAACACATAGTTTGCATCAGTTTTGAAGAAGGGTAGTGACCAGCCTAGGCAGTAGCAGGGTGATGAATGGGGAATAAGGATACGGAAGCAGAAATTACCACATCTAATGGGAAGCCAAATTCAAATGCTTATTGAGACCAAATAGGCAGAGCAGGGTTATTTCCTTGTGGGAATACTGAAGGAACCGGCACATCAGAACCCCTACGGGGTTTTACTCACATGGTCAGGGTTAAATTGATGGCCGTGTTTGGGGTTGGGAATGAATTTTTCCTCCAGATCAGATTGGCAGAGCCCTGAGGCAAGGCTGGGGGGCGGGGGGGAGAGGTTGCCTTTTTCTAGCATGGGTTACTTTCTGATTTAAAGTTTAGTATGTGGTGGATTTTCTGTAACTTGAAGTCTTTAAATATGGATTTGAGGATGTCAGTAATGCAGTTGGAGGTTAGGGGCCTACTACAGAAGTGGGTGGTTAACGTTCTGTGCTCTGCAATATATAGGTCAGCTTAGATGAGCTTGATGGTCCGGGCCTTAGTCTGAGTAATACATAGCTATTGCTGATAAAAATCAAAGCCTCTTATGCATAGTAGTCGCTGTTGACAATGCATAGTAAGTGCTGCAAGCCTCCTGCTGTCTTGTTTAGACAATGTCCATGTTGCAGATCTGTAGAAGATGGAAATGGACAAGTTTAATCAACCCATACACTTGTTTATATCACCACCTTGTTGAGGTGAAGTGATACTACTTGCCTTCTCTCTTCCTCCCCAGAGTGCAGACATTAACCCTTCTAATAAACATGAAACCTGCTTGTTCTGTGTTCTGATAAGCCTCCCTGCCTCTAACAGGTTGAGTTCAGCGTTTGTGAAGTGAAGAGAACAGGGTCACAGACAGCAGTTTCTGTCCGAATGCTTGGTCGCAACTACACTTCCAAGAGGCTTGTGGGATATGTGGCAACCCTGAAAGATAACTTTGGATTTATTGAAACAGCCAATCATGATAAGGAGATCTTTTTCCATTACAGGTGAGTGACTTTTCTATTGCTGGGTGTGAATCTGTTTTCTACAGTTGCGTGCATAAATTCAAGTATCTGAGAAGCTGTTCTCATTAACCACTTCAACAGGGCTGCTGCAGGCCTTGCTGTTTAATAGCCTGTTTCTTAAATATTCAGAGACTGTACCCTAGACTAGTAGCATAACTACAGCTAGAGGATTGTATATTTGCAGAGCTTCATTAGTGGTGGCTTATGCAGGTTGAGACTCGAGGTGCAAAGGTATGCTTTCAGTGTTCTGTGGTGGTAATGGGGATGAGACACTCATTTTCAGACTGGCTCTTAACAGCCTGCTAGCAGGTGGAAGATGATAAGCATATGTGATGGTAAGAAAATAATAGCCTAAATCAGTTAAGTTCCCTAGCAGAGAACTTGGGAATTGATCAGAGATGCAGTCCTGACTTTTAACGTGCTGGGAAAACACTTCAGTTTTGGAACAGGCCTTTCATTTAAGGGATGCCCTGTTTTGGTGTATTCTTCATGCAGGATTTAATGCATGATCTTAAAAGTTACTGGTTCCGACTTCATGGATGGGTGTTGGAAAATTACTGCACGGGTTCAGTAGCTAATTTTGAAAGAAGTCGGTATGTTGGATGTGAATTTGACGTTAAATTGTCTTGTCCATACTCTGGACTTGGATTACTGACAGTGACCTGCCTCTTGGGAAGCAGAATTTATTTCACTCGGCTCCAATGGCCCAACTGGTTACTGTGGACTTTTTGTATGAAGAGGAACAATATGGCTATTGGGTAGACTGAAATAATCTACAAACACTAAGCAAAACTCTTCCATCCCAGCTGGAAGCTCTTCTAATAGTGAAAATGGAGAGCCAGCTGAAGTGTAAAGGTTCTGTCCCTTCCACTTTGTTGCTGGGTGAGTAGCTTTGTTGATGAGCATGTAACTAACACAGAATGTGCATAAATTCTCCCATGCAGTGAATTCTCTGGTGATGTTGATAGCCTGGAACTTGGGGACACGGTGGAATACAGCTTGTCAAAAGGCAAAGGAAATAAAGTCAGTGCGGAGAAGGTGAACAAAACTCATGCAGGTAAAACTGTTCAATAAATTTTCCCTTAGCCAAAGGGCATTTATAGTTTTGGAGGCAGTTTTGTGTTAGGCTAACAATGGCATGCTTGGTACTCTAGTTAAAAGTACAAAGCTGGAACACAATCACAGACATGGTGATAGTGCACAGTAGATCACAACTGAGCTGGTCAGTTAGGCGTCCTGATGGACCTCTCCCCTCTTTCTAGGAAATGTCTTTTGAGAGCTGCTCACTGTGTCAAGTGGGGTAGAGGTTCTGCACACAGCAACAGTTCAAAGATAGTGGCCCATATCTCATTCCTGCTTCTAGACTAATGGTTCTCAATTGCTTTTATGTCGCAGCCCAGTGGCTGAGTGTGATGTCCGCAAATCAGCCCACCACTGACACAAACCCTTGTGAGGTCTTGGTCTAGCGGTGGTGGTCATCTTTCAGTTGAGGGGCGAGTTTTTGCCAGTGCCAAAATTGCCAGCGGTGGTGGCTTTTTCCGATGGTCTTGGCTTCTGCTCCTAGAATAGCTGCTGCTGAAACTGTCTTGGAAGCTGCTTTATCCAATGAGGGCTGCGTACTACGTCATGCGTGGTGGGGAAGACTCCCCACCATATCGCAACACTAAAAGCTCTGAGAACCCCCGTTCTAGACGATGCTGCCTGAGTTGTATCAAGATTGGATAACTCTTCTTTGCTAAGTACTAACAGTGTGCTTGTGACTGTATAAGATAAGTAGTGACAAAATGTGCTATGAAAATCTGTCTAGCAAGGGCATAGAAAGTGTAGATACAGTGTGAGGCCATGAGGAAAGACTCACTTAAGAAACTTTCCTCAATCTGTCGATTCCGTGTGTGTGTGTGGTTCTGACTCTGAACAAAATAGGGGTCTCAGAAGAATTTGAGGAAAGGGCTGTTGCCCTGGTAGCTAGGAATGGGAAGGAATTCAGTGCATAGAAGATGTGGATATGAGCAAGGAATAGAAGACTGAGGAGGAAAGAACATGGGGCTGAGAAGTCCATAGTTGTGTTAAGCAAAAGGAAAAATAGGCTTTACAAAAGAGCCTTTACTCCTGACACACGTTCTAAACCAGAGGTGGGTAAAGTGTGGCCTGGAGGCTGGATGCAGCCCCTAGGAACCTTTCATCAGGCCCGCCAGCTGGGCCTGGCTGGAGCACTGCAGCTGCTCCCTTCTCCCTAAGCCTCTCCAGTCTGCCTAGAGGCAGATGTGGCCTTCGGGTCAAAAAGTTTGCCTACCTCATTCTACACACATAGGCTCTTGGTTTGCTCTCCAATTTCCAGAAGCTTCTGGGTTCTTGAATAACACGTGCCCACTCCTCTCCTGGTAGCCTGGCCACAAATAAGTTTCCTTGATGCAAAAATTTAATAAAAATGTAATTTGAAATAAGACATAGCAGCCAGAAAGTTTGAGATGCCTTTCATGGCATAAAATTTGAAAAATAAAAATTCTGTATGCTGATAAAACAATTTTTTGCTATGAAAATTTCACAGCCTTGCGCACGCACACACCCCTTGGATTTTCTTCATGCCCTCCTGGGGGGCACCCCCCCCCAGTTTGGGAACCACTGGTGTAGATACAATCATGGTTCTGCTCCAATTTATGTACAGTCTGTCTTGTTTTACAGTGAATGGTGCCACTGAAGAAGCTGATCCAACTGTCTACACGGGTAAGGTAATTCGTCCTCTGCGGAGTGTAGATCCCACACAGACTGAATACCAAGGAATGATTGAGGTCATGGAGGATGGTAAGCAGAAACATACCTTCCCCATCACTGCTGTGCTAACATCCTGTTGTAAAATTGAGCTTAATAACGAGTCTATTCAGTTTACACTTCACATAGTTTGACAATGAGCTGTGGCTGTATCTTAGTAAACCAGCAACTCAGTGTAAACATAATTCAGGTTTCTAGCTGGGGGGAAAAAAATTGTTTAATGTAGAAACACGCCAAAGTACTTCCTTATGAAGGAACCGAAATAGCTCATAATCTGTGTTTTATTTCCCTCTGCATTAGGGGAGATGAAAGGAGAGGTCTATCCCTTTGGGATTGTGGGGATGGCAAGCAAGGGTGATTGCCTGCAGAAGGGGGAAACAGTCAAGTTCCAGCTCTGTGTCCTTGGCCAGAATGGACAGACAATGGCTTGTAACATTACACCTTTCCGCAGAGCTACTGTGGAGTGTGTGAAAGATCAGGTTAGTGGATTCTTTCCTTGAGACAAGTTATCACACTCAGAAATGCGGGGCTTAAAGGGGCCCGAAGGGGTCATCAAGCCCAGCCCTTGCACTGGACAATTCTCTAAAAAGGGCCATATTGTTGGAGTTTGCTGTAGACACTTGACACACCCACATCATGCATCTTTTGGTTTGATATGGAGCTGTCAAGTGGTGCCATGAGCCTGTAGGTGAGGTGAAACAATGGTACCCAAAATGATTCACTTTCTGAAAAGTTCCAGAAACAATCCAGCATGATGGATTGCAGTGTACTATTCGTTAATTTCAACATCTTAATGTGTTGTTTGGTCACTTTGATCAATAAACAGTGTAACTATTTTTTATTGGTTTTGCAAAGGCAGGTATTTTTTTTTTTCCATTAAGGAAGTTTAGCATATGGCAAAATGACAAATGGCATATTACAAAATGTTGGGGACACAAACTCTTTCCATGTCACACATTCTTATTATCAGAGTAATTTTATTGCACAGGTGATGATATTTTCATTTGAAATTTGCTGACTAGCAGTCTCTCAATGAACATTGTGTGTTGGTAGCAACAGGTTGCGTCCATAGTTCGTACTACACCGTGGGTAAATATAAATGTATGTGAATTCCTAATGTAATGCTTCTCCATTCGTAAGCTTTTGTACCTACAATGTAGCTTCTAGTCTGCCTGATAGAAGGTTCTAATGTGTCTTCCTTGAAGTGCTTGCTCCCATCCATTCCAAATTAGGGGGGTATGCACCACATGGAACAGTGCTGGAAATTTTTCCATGAATGGTACCCATAAGGCTGGCTAAAGTCCTGTTTGCAGCAGCATACGTAGGTGTCCATATATAGAATGCAGCTGGCTCCCCTCCCTCTTCACTCCTTCTTATTGCCTGTGACAGTGGTAGAACATTGCCTTGCTCCTGCAAGTCCTTCGTCAAACCTAATGGTGTACTTATTTACGAGTGTGCATAGTCAGTCTTTACTATTAAGTGTTGATTTTAGGTTCGTTTTCAGTTTGATCCAGGAATGGGGCATTCCCTCGTCCCTGGGTTCTAAACCCTGCACTTCATGTAAGAAGCCAGTGTCTTGGAAGGACCTGCACCAGAGCTGCTTCAAGGGCTTTGGGGAAGCTGACTTGGGAAAAGTGTAAAGTCTGTAACCCTCCAACTGAAAAGGACCAGAACATCAGACTGCGTCACCCTAATAAAGGTGACTATCATCAGGCCAGCATTGGAACTGAGGTGGGACTCGATGGGAATGTTCTCTGGCGCCATTATCTTACTCGCACCATTCAATATATCCAGTGCTGAAGAAGGCCCATGCCAATCGGAGAAGCTTGCCAGCAGTGAAGTCAGCTAAGAGGAGCACGGGGACTTTGAGACCCACATGGAGCCATTCCGCCTCGCAGGCCTTGGCAGGGTTTCTACATGTGCAGCCATCAAGCTCTGTCCCTAACCCTTCACCAATTCCAGGGAGTGGCAAGAGTCCTTGGCGTCTAATAGCGCCTGCTAGGCCTGAGGCATTCTAGGTGATGAAAGATCTCATGGCCCTCCGAGTGCCGCTGACATTCAGGGAAGGGAGGCCCCCTGCACCAAGAGCTGGCTGCCCACTTGGGCGATGCGGGGGCTTTTTGAGAGGAAAACCTACCTTAAGACAGCTGCAGCGTTCCCCGTCACCAAGTTGCTGCTTTCCAGACAACAAGCAGTCATTGGGTCTCTGGCGCCAGTCACGAGAGGTCAGCACTGTCTCTGGGTGCTACCCTCTGATCCCTGGACTGACCGGAATACCACCCATCTCGGCACCAATATGTGGACTCCGAGCGTGGATCTCCAGTGTCGTGGTGCTGCTTGCCAAGTCCTTATAGAAAATCTGAGGACAAGTCCTGGTCGTGGGACACCTGACACTTGGGCTTCCGGCACTGGTGCTTCTAATACCATGCAGAGTGATGATTGGTGCCTGTGCCCCCATGGTTACCCAGAAGTGGCTTCTCTGCGTCAGAAGGAGAGGACAATCCTTGAGCCAAATGGCCCATTTCCCCATGATGCTACCTATGTCAACATGGCCTCAAGGCCAATGTCTTGGTTCCTGGCCATTTTGGAGGTCTTGGAGGTTCCCCCAGCTGTGAGGGTGCAGTATTGAACCTGGGTGTGGAGCCCAACCAAGAAAGGACACCCACAGACAGTATATCATGTTGAGCGTATCATCCTGGCTTCTGTTCTGCAGGAGTATGGAGTGGGACAGTCCTCTGCATGGCTGGAGCCCCTATCAGGAAACCAATCCCTACTACCCAACAATGTTTCATTTTAAAATTCCAAAGGGGTAGCCGTGTTAGTCTATTGTAGAAAGACAAGAGAGTCTTGTGGCACTTTTAAAGACTAACAGATTTATTAATCGCATGAGCTTTCGTGGGAGAAAATCCCACTTCGTCAGACGCATCTGACGAAGTGGGATTTTC
>ML686183.1:417576-447304 GCA_007922175.1 Pelusios castaneus
CTCACACCGCACCCGCCTGGTCCCGGTGGCCCGGCCCGGCCCGGCTTCCTGCTCACACCGCACCCGCCTGGTCCCGGTGGCCCGGCTTCCTGCTCACACTGCACCCGCCTGGTCCCAGTGTCCTGGCCCGGCCCGGCTTCCTGCTCACACCGCACCCGCCTGGTCCCAGTGTCCCAGCCTGGCCCGGCCCGGCTTCCTGCTCACACCGCACCCGCCTGGTCCCGGTGTCCCGGCCCGGCCCGGCTTCCTGCTCACACCGCACCCGCCTGGTCCCGGTGTCCCGGCCCAGCCCGGCTTCCTGCTCACACCGCACCCGCCTGGTCCCAGTGTCCCAGCCCGGCTTCCTGCTCACACCGCACCCACCTGGTCCCGGTGGCCCAGCCCGGCCCAGCTTCCTGCTCTCACCGCACCCGGCTGGTCTCGGTGGCCCGGCCCGGCCCAGCCCGGCTTCCTGCTCGCACCACACCCGCCTGGTCCCGGTGGCCCGGCCCGGCTTCCTGCTCACACCGCACCCGCCTGGTCCCAGTGGCCCGGCCCGGCTTGGCTTCCTGCTCACACCGCACCGAGCTGGTCCCGGTGGCCTGGCCCGGCCCAGCTTCCTGCTCTCACCGCACCCGGCTGGTCCCGGTGGCCCGGCCCGGGTTCTTGCTCTCACCGCACACGGCTGGTCCCAGTGTCCTGGCCCAGTCCGGCTTCCTATTCACACCACATCGGGCTGGTCCCGGTGTCCCGGCCTGGCCCAGCTTCCTGCTCTCAGCGCACCCGCCTGGTCCCGGTGTCCCGGCCCGGCTTCCTGCTCACACCGCACCGGGCTGGTCCCGGTGGCCCGGCTCGGCCTGGCTTCCTGCTCACACCGCACCCGCCTGGTCCCAGTGGCCCGGCCCGGCCTGTCAGAGTGTACGCTGAACATTCACTCGCGTCTCTCATTTCTGTACGAATACACTCGCACAGGCGGCGCCTTACGGCATAGATCGCCGTCTCGTGGGCCAGTGAGAGGGACAGGACAAGGGAGAGTGCTGTGTGAGCGGGAAACCATTTGGGAGCTAAATGTATCCATCGGGACGCCAACAAAGGATGTTTTCTGTGTAAGGGATTGAAGTTTTCAGCCTTTCTGAGGGACCGTATTTTGAGATGCATCCATAGATCACATTGCCTATACAGGTAGGGACCAGGGTGCATTTCATCTCATTTTCATGTACCCTTTAGCTGCCTGTCTAGGTCATCAGTCACTACTCATTTTCATCATTACTTTTTTGTGGTAAGGGGGGACATCCTTTTCAGATGGCTGATGTCCCAGTTTTATAGAACAGCCCCAATATCTGGGGCTTTTTCTTATGTAAGCATCTGTTACCCCATTTCAATTTTCACACTTGCTACTTTGGCAGCCTACATCCTCTCCGTTGCACTATACATGGAGTAAGTTCTTTGATGGAAGGAACCATCTTTCTGTTCTGTGTTTGCACGGCACCTCACATAATGGCATCATTATGGACTCATAGACTCTAAAGTCAGAAGGGACCAGTACAATCATCTAGTCTGATCTCCTGCACAATGCAGGCCTCAAAACCTCACCCACCCACTCCTGCAATAAGTCTCTATGAAGAATGTTCTTAGTTGTTGCAGTGGTACAACTAGTAATAGCTACTATGAGTAGGGTCATGAGTTCTGGGCAAGTGCCTTTCTCTGTCCTAAAACCACTGATTTCAGTTGCTTCCCAAGACAAGATAATGGTGATTTTAAGGGCCTTTATTTGGTGCTGTTCTGGCCAGGATGATCCTGAAGTTAACATGGTAAAATCATTATTAATTGTAACATTGGAGTAATGTTTTTATGCAGAAAATAATATTGAATTATTTGTTTTTATAGGTGAGAGAGGCACTGAAAAAAAAATAGATCTAAGTATAAAAAGCAGCTTCCAAATGTTGGACTCTTGCTCTTTCTAAATCAATACATAAACTGGAAAAATCTCTCCAAGTTATGCTTAATATTAGTTTCTTCTCTCCGGCATTCTGTGTGGGGAATCATAGGATCCACTACGCTTGGCGGCATTTTCTTCTTGATGCCTGGCCCAGAGGTACATCATAGGGGCTATTTTGTAAATGGTTTGTTTTTCCTTGCTGATGAGGATTTCCTCCGGATAACTCCACAGTGAATCACAACAGAGGTTCCTCCTCTACCGTAACAGTGCAGTAAGAGGCAGTATTTTCCTTTCCCCCAGCAGAAGGCCTTTTGACCACAAAATTCCATGCTGTCTATTCCGTGTTAAGGTCATTAGCAATACACCTGCTTCCTCTAGTTAGAAAATTATAGGAAAATATGGAACTTTAGCCAATGTTAGGCTTTGGAATAGGAAGTGCCTTTGAGATGTCAAAGAAAGAGAGTGAGAGCGCTCACTGGTTGGAGATTTCCTTTGTTCTCGCCCCATGAGCGCTCTCCTATTCTGGGTACAGTAAAGGCTTGCTGATCACACTTAAGAGTTTTTTCTGAGTCTTTCTTTGACAATGATGCTCATTAATAGTCTAGTGTATGTGCTTACAGCAGCAACACTGTCTTGTCTTCATTTTCAAAAAAAAATGTTGTATCTCCCTCAGGATTCATATCGGAAACAGGTGGTTATTGACGGTGAGACCTGTTTGCTAGACATTCTGGATACTGCAGGGCAAGAGGAATACAGTGCTATGCGAGACCAGTACATGAGAACTGGTGAAGGCTTCCTCTGTGTCTTTGCCATTAATAACAGCAAATCATTTGCCGACATCAATCTCTACAGGTATGTTCTGCTCTTCAGGAAGAGGCTTTTCCTAGCGTTATGTTGGGGAGGGAGTGACGGAACAGTGCAGTCTTGTACTGGTAGTGAGCATTATTCATCACGGGAATGAGTGCAGACCAAAGTTGTGAGACAGTAGATGATCTTCCAAAAATAAATGCTGGAAAAATGATTTACACCACACTGGGTTTCAGAATGCCTTTTAAAATTGGGCATAGTGCTTTAAAGTGGTACTTCAGTTGTCAGAATATGGAGACTGGAAAGCCACCAAGACAGTGTTGAATATTAGATGGCATTTCAGGACAAGACACCTGGCGTATTAGCAAAGGGGGAGCACATTAATGTGGATGCACTGATGGGAGAAGAAAAGGGACATGTTGGTTAATAGGCTGGGCTCTGTGAGGTCCTTTCCAGTCCTAATGGCTGGTTCTGTAATAAGAGGTCTATTTAAAACCCTTTTTTTTTTTTCTTTTTGTACAAGAAAAGCTGGTTTATTGTGCTCTTTCTCCAGAGAGCAGATTAAGAGAGTGAAAGATTCAGATGACGTACCAATGGTGCTAGTGGGAAACAAGTGCGACTTGCCGACAAGGACAGTGGACACGAAACAGGCTCAAGAACTAGCCAAGAGCTATGGGATCCCCTTCGTTGAGACATCTGCCAAAACAAGACAGGTAATAAGCTTCCATTCTTCCAGTGTGATTTCTCTTCCTGGTGCTGTAAATGGGACTCGGCTCCTCCATGGTTCTGAGGGCCTGGGGATGGAGATGTGCAAATCATTTCCCCAGTTTTGTTGTTTAATTTCTTCTGCTCTGTACAGTGTAAAACTTCAGTGACTCCTCAGACTCGCATTGATGGGCACAATAGCTAGAGTCTAAGAATGCCACGTCCTTACTAACCAGATGAGGGTTCAGCCGTCCCTCTGTTCTGGAGTAGTGTGTAGCAAGAGCAAACCCTCTCTGTATGGGATTTTGTCCCAAAGCTGCAAAGTTTCCCTTGCCTTCTAATGAAGGCCAGTTTGGAAGCTAAGTCAGTGGCATATGCACAGAGTGTGTGTGTTGACATGGAGAATATTCTCCACTTATTGCTCTCTATTCATTAGGCTCCATTCACACCATTCTGCAGAATCAACCTGGAAAGGAGCAATACATTCCTAAGAAAGGGCCTGAAAATGAAACTTGAATGTGGAGGTAATAGGCCAAGAAATAATCCCATTTCCGACTGAGTTCATAAATACAGAAACCTCCTCCTCCTCCTGTAGCTAAAATTAGCCATTGCCTCCATCTTTGGAAGGCTGCTGCAATGGCTACCTGTTTCTGATTTCCTCAGAGGGTAAATTATTAAAGTTAAGAATTCATTTGTGGGAAATGTGGGCATAAAGTGCTGGTTCCCTGTTGGGATGAATTGTGGGATAAATTAACCCCTGATCTTCGTGGCTTTGCTTGGAGCTTCCCTGGAGAGAAGAAGGTTTTTGAGTGTGTCAAAGAATCCTTTGGTGCAAGAATAAAATGATGGATGCAGTGCAGAGTGCTGGGCAGGCACAGAGTGCATAATACCTGACCAATTACCCTTTGCATTAAGGGTGTTGAAGACGCCTTTTACACGTTGGTGAGAGAGATCCGCCAGTACCGGATGAAAAAGCTCAACAGCAGTGACGATGGGAACCAAGGCTGCATGGGACTGTCATGCAGTGTGATGTGATAAGGTGAGTTTTCACTAAACTCATACAAATGCATCACTACGCCTTGGAAAAACTAGGTTGTAATGGACTGGTTATATTGAAGAACCTGTTGGCTGATGCCCCGTGGCTTTAGCCAGACCTAGAACCAGTTACATCTCTGATGTTTGTTTCGTCAGAGGGGAACCAAGTTTGAAGGTGGAAGGTCTGTTCAGACTCGCCTTCAGCAGCAGTTTCTGTAGATTTTAGTTGGATTGGCACATCTAGTCTGTGACACCCTTTGGGTCCCTCTTTGCCAACTGCCTCTACTCTCTCCTTTGGGAAACTGGTGTGATCCAGAGAGGCTTAACACACACTTCGTACATCCAGTGCCACCCATGACAGGGATTTTCACAGCTCTGTGATCAGCATCTGCTCCTGTCCAGCTCACATGGGAAGCACCTCTGTGGGAAAGGGATATAATTGCATCTGCACTGCCAGCAGGGAGAGCCATGTACTATTCCGGAGTGGCTCAAACAAGGAGGAATGCTGGGACGGAGGGTTAGATTTTTTCCAGTAGCTGTTCAGAAACCATTGCCCCGCTGAATAAAGTGGGTAGGTTATCTCACTGCACATTACACAGATGCCCTCTCAAATCACATGTCCTTCATGAAATAGTCTAAAAGCTAATCAAAGACGCTTCTCTGTTTTAGCCACCAAGGACACCTGGTTCAGATGTAGCTGGAGGAGCGGTCTCGATGCCACTGATGATAACCTGCCAGTTACTGGTGCCAGCTGAGCAGTTGAAAGTCCTTGTCGGTGCTCCACCAGAGGAAAACATCTCTGAACATCTACCTCCTTGCTTGAGTGACTGAGCAGAGAAAGCACCATCTGTTGATGCACTGGGATTTCTTTCCCCCCTCCCCTCTCCCTCCGGGTTGGTTCAAACAGAAAATTGGTCACAAGAAAAGTGAACTTTAGAGACCAAATGCTGTGAAAAAGACAACAACATTTTACCTCTAGAGTAGATGCGAGACGTTATGTTTGTTTCCTTTCTGTCAGAGTCAGACCTGCTCGGTTAGTGGAGAAGCATCAGTAGTCGCTGACTGGCAGATAATGTCAGAAGAGGCTTTGCCACTGTTTCTAAATACTCTGCCACCTGTTCCAGATTGGTATCTGCTCTGTCTGCCCCAAATAGCCTACTCACAGCACACCCGTCGTGTTGTGCCGTTTGCTCCGATCCTCTGCTTTTCTGTAATAAAAAGGAGAGATCTTTGTTAATGAAGTGCCTGTTTGTTAAGGATATGTAGAGCTTTTCCCCTCTTGACCAAGGATTCAGGTTTCCTTGGGAGCTGGTGCACTTGTGGATGACCCTGTCTTTGGGAAATGCGTAAGGGGACTCTGCCGCTGTCATCCAGAGAAAGTAGTCAGCTGGATGCGCCAGCAGCAGCAAAGAGAGAGACTGTATCAGGAGGTCATGGCAAGACATCTGTTCTCTGCTGTTTTTTAGTGGCTAGGCTCAGGTACATTCCATCCAGCTTTGTCACTGCCCAGGTCTTCCTTTCTGCCATACAGGACCAAACAAATCAGCTTGTCTTGTTGATGTTGGCTGGAAATACATCTGGGCAGCTCCTTTACAGGGATCCCCACTGGTGGATTTTACTGGGATGGGTGATTATTACTTGTTTGAGATGTATCCCGAACTTTACAGTTGTTTGCCAGTCTCCTCCTCAAGAAACTTCAAATATAGCCTCAGTCAAATGAATCTCTGGGCAGGGTAGCTGGGGGACATTCTCAGTGGAGAAGGAATATTGGGTTTCTGACTGGCTTGCACAGTGTGTAGTGTTGCTCCACACTGCAGTGCATGTAGCCCTTCATAAATCTGGGGAGAAGCTAGCAATAAAATGTAATATGGAAAACTGATCTGGCTTCTGATTATGTCTGACTTCAGAATTCTCTGTGGCAGCATTTGCAGAATGAAGTAAATGTATTCAGTGACCAGCATCTAGAGGTTTTCTTAAGGGACTTTGGTGCTTGTTCCACCCCTGGCAGATGTGAGAGAATTCTCACACAAATCATGGAGATTCTTCTTGGAGCAAGATGCCATTTGCTAATGAGGCATGAGCTAGTAATAAGGAAGGGCACTATTGTAATACTGCAGTTGCTGTATAACCGAGTCTTTCACACTCCTTCCAGATGAACTTCAGTGGTCTATTCCAAAACAAATCAGCACCATGGTAAATCCCAAATGGACATGATCTCCTTGCAGATCGAGTGCCTTCTTGATCAATGTCTAGATACGACCGTAACGTGGTCTGACTACATGTTCAATTTTATCACACTACCAAAATTTGGGCAGCCACATGATCACAGGTTATATGGTGGCATTTCTTAGTAAGTAGGCTTGAGAATTAGTTGATCTTTCATGCTAACAACATGTCCATATCAACAAACAAGGAGTCCTGGGACACTTTTAAAGACTAACAGATCTATTTATCGCATGAGCTTCCATGGGAGAAAATCCCACTTGGTCACACACCATATCAAGAAACCTGCTGAAAATAAACCAGTGCTGAAGGAGGCTCATCCATCCATTATCAGTACCATATCTAACTGGTGACTGAATGCCATCTTGCCAAGCTCCTGTGGAGTTAGAAAACCAGAGCACGCAGATGCCATTGACTCAAGTACAGCAATCTGTCCCATGGTAGAGCTCTTCTGTCAATGACACGGTCTTCCTCGGGACGCCAAGTCACATCATCAGATCTCACATCCTTGCTTGAGTCAAAGGCCTGGCAGAAGCCTATGGGAAGTGTTGTGTAGGGCTGCTCTAAAAGCCGTTGGAAGGTAAAGATCTAGGTGACAGTGGATCGACTACATCTAGAGCTGCCCTTGAGCATTCCCTTACCATGAAGTGCATTGTTGATGCCAAAGGAAAGCACCGTTTCAAATCCTATCCTGCCTGACGGTGTGTGTGCTCTGAGAAGTGACTAGAGGATGTGTAACTGCAAGATGGAGCTCTGAGCCTTACTACGGACCCCACGTATAAGGGCTGGCCTGGGTTTTGTTTCAGCTTGCTGGTAGCAAAATCATAGACTTGCCTTAGAGATTTCCTCTTCCAATTAGAAAATGTTGCGAGGTGAACTTAGCCCTTGAATGATGCTTCTATCAGCTACCCCCCTACTCCTGCTTCTTAAATGCAGTGGGGAATGCTCCTCTGATTGCTACATGCCCATTGGACACACGTGTATTTCTTAAAATAGCTTGGCTCTGCCCAACGACAGTGATGCCTTTCTTCAGATTAAAATCCCTGCGTAAAGTATGGGCATTGCATCATGCGAAGTGTCCCTATGGGGGGGGAGACACCAGCGTTGTGAGAGCGATATGCCATGCTGCTCAATTTGCTTAAGCAACCATGTTTGTATGCAGAGGGGGCCCCACTGAGAGAACCTTGGGTCTGGCCTCTGTTTGGGCTACTGAAAGTATCGTGGTTTGGGGGTGCTCTGTGCTGGAGAAGCAGATGTCTGTGGCCACTAAAATTCTGCTTTCCAGGTCTGCGTGAACAGCGTAGATTATGTGGAAATGTGATTTTCTTTTGCCAGACTGTGTGGGAAAGACGCAGCTAGTGCAGTGTTCAAGAGCTCTCTTTAGAAAGTGCTGTTACAGCTCACTTGCAAGAAAGTATTGAGAAATCTTGTTCCTTTATAGCTGGTATGTGATGTTTAAAGGTCACAAGTTGAACCATGTGAAGATTACATATCCTAGTTGGCTGGCTCTGCAGCATATGAACTAGCTAAAAGTACACAGGAGAAGCATTCTGTCTTAAAACTGTGTAACATTTGCTCTCTCTAGTTGAAAACACACTCGCTGTGACTCTAGCTTTTGGGGCACTCTGAAGTTAATGATGGAGCCAGCAAGCTGTCATCTCCTTTTTTCTCTAGGCCACGAGTAGAACTGTTCCTGTTGGGAAATGTCCAATCTTAAAAGTTGGGACTGGACATTGGGTTTCGTAATGTGGATTTGACTCTAGAATCCTTGGAGAGAGAGGGATTCAGTGGGTTTCTTAAGGAAACTCCCGAAGGTTGATCTGCATAGTCCCTGAATCACTCTTACCTGAGTTTCGGAGCAGCTACCATTAAAGCCACCCCCTGCTGTGTCCACGGTTATCCCACATATGTACGGGAATAAACTGAGTAACTATTAATAGAATGAGCAAGGAGTCCTGAGGCACTTCAAAGACTAACACGTCGATTAAGGCATAAGCCTTCATGGGCTAGAACCCTTTAGTCAGACGCACGACATGAATAGAATGTCGGATGGGAGGGAGATCTCAGGTTGATTCCACGGGGATCTGTTCTGTGTCCGGTGCTGTTTAACGTCTGGATCCAGGGAGTTAATAAAGTACTAGTGAGCATATTGATCACATTTGCAGATGAGACAAAACACTCTGGAGGATCTTCATAAACTGAAGAACCAGGCTATAGGCATCAAAATGAAATTCAGCAAAGACAAATGTAAGGTGCTGCACGTCAGGAAGAATTCACAAGCCCAGAAGAGGATAACTGGCTTGGCCGCAGCACGGCTAAGAAAGATCTGGGAGTTGTGGTGGATCACAAGCTTCACATGTCAGCAGCTGTTGCAAATTAACCCAAGTGCAATTTTAGGTTGCATTAAGAGAGGCATAGCTCGCAAGTTCCAAGGGGTGAAAGTACCTCTCTACTCGGTGCTGGTTAGGCTTCAGCTGGAGGACTGTGTCCAGTTTTGGTCACCAATGCATAGAAAGGACTAGAGAAACTGGAGAGGCCCCAGACGCAAGCAACAGAGATGATCAAAGGGATGTCTGAGTGCTGGTGTGAGTGGCTCGGTTTTCCAAGAAACTGAGGCCGTTATTTAAAGGTTAACAATTTCAGTTCTGTATAGGGGCTCTGAGGAGCTTCCCAGTGAAATGCATCCTGAATTCCTCTGGTCATACGGAAGACAACTGTCTTAAAATACTTATCGTTCCATTTTAGGAATGACATTTGTGAGCTTTGTGTGAGAAATGAAGTCTTTCACTCTCCCTCCACACGCTTAGTGCTCACTGCAATTCCTGGGAGAGTCGTGCAGTATGAGTCGAGTGTTCACGTCCAGGGGAGATGTGCAGACCTAGAGGGAGAAGTTGTCCCTTTCAGATGGGAGCAAGTGCCACGCTGCTGTCAAGCACAGCCCTCTGCTTCGCACCAGACTGAAACCAAGCCTGCTGGGCTAGGGAGTGAGCTTCTTTCCGAGCATGGCTCTCTCGGCCTGTCTTTGCTGCTGACAAAATGTTCCTCCCAGCTTTGCAGCCTTCCAGGTCACCCTAGGTTGAGCTCAGTTGCATGTTATCTGATATCCCCATAGATGTGTGTGATGAGGCCCATAACTGGTTGTTATTTTCCTCACCTTCCGAACAGGCACATCAGAACCTGCCTGAATGTGTGACAATGACAGCGGGTCCCAGCTTTCATGGAGCAGCTGGTTTACAATTTGGAGCTAAGGATCTGAGCAGAGATGACTCAACAATGAAGCAACAGGGACTGCTGTGCCGTGTCCATTAAAGCTGATAAGACAGTGCAAGATCCATGTCCAGCATTCAAATGACATTTCTCATAGAACAGCATTTTATTTCTGCTGCTAGAAGGGTCTAATCCCGTGGGCCACATGTGCCCGATTTCCTAGGGTGAGAACTGTGCAGTTTCTCCACATCATAGCTGCAGAAGCCGCGTCCTGACCCCATCGTGACTTCAGGCCTGACAACAGAGCTGTGTTGGAAGGCAAAGAACCCGCTGGCTTATAGGGAAATCTTTACTGCACCAGGACTCTGATCTGTCCCCCTCACGGGTCCTAACCTCTGCCATTCTGCCTCTGATTGCCTGTTGTTAGCATCTGTTGCAGGGTGAGATGCACGGCCTTGTACCTGAAGAGGCTGAGTGCACATCTGGGACAGCTAATAGCGAATGGCTGGGAGGAAGTATCTGTTTGAATTAGTGCTAATAACCAGCCCTGTGCACTGGTTAGCAC
Organism: Pelusios castaneus; assembly: GCA_007922175.1. NCBI lineage: Eukaryota > Metazoa > Chordata > Testudines > Pelomedusidae > Pelusios > Pelusios castaneus. The sequence continues at coordinate 428,037 of ML686183.1, forward strand.
CTACTGTATCAATTCCAGCACGTTATTCAATCCAGCTGAACTGGCCTTTCGGCTGGGCTGGCAAATCCATAAGCCAAGGGTCTCAGTTCAGGCCTGGGCTTGGTACGAGGTGCATCTGGGCACAAGTAAGCTGGGGAGAAAGCTGCTGCTAAAAGCTCTGCCCTAATGTCGGACTGTGTCTCCGGCCTCTCCCTTGCGAGGAGACCTGTGCTGAGAAGCAGCCAGAAGCAGGCAAGCCTAGCAGGAATGTAGAGTCTGGCGAGGCTGGTCTCCCTGGTGAGCGTAAATGGCTCACCATTCGGGCAACCCAAAGAAGAAGTAGAGGAGAGCTGGAGAAAAGTGGAAAAGATCACATTTTATAGTTGAATGGAGTTTTCAGTCTGTCTGTGTCACATAACACATCCCTACTGCAGTGTCTGCAGCTCCCGTATCAGTGGAGCTCAGATGAGCTGCCCCTTGAGTTTGAAAAAGTGAGAGGCTCAAGAGATCATAAAATAAAGACATTTGATCCCTGAAGGTTATTCTTTTTTCAGGTGTGAATCATCTTACCGTAACATGCAGTCCAAAAAGATTATGAGCATATTTCATCTTTACGGGGTAATAATGTACATGAGACATTTGGTTCTCTAGGATTTAAATAATCATTCACACAGTGATGTGGAGTCTGGCTTCCTGGAACCAAGTCTCATTATGTAATTTATAAAGGTTAATGGAAGGAACAGGGGTCAAAGGAAGCGATGCAAGCCCTGACTCCAGTCAGCAGTCTTCAGAGTTTGACGCGGTATCTTCGACCCCGTTTATGAATCCCAGGATAGAGGGCAGAACATAGAAACCTTTTGTGACTGACAGTGGGGCCTGGTCAGGAGAAAGGTGCCAGGGGCTAAGATGATTCAAATAAATAATCATAACGTTCCGCCATTCTCCTGATAGCCACCTGCACCCCCATTTGCAGGCCAGCAATCGGCTCATTTACCAAGAGAATCTGGCACAGGGCAGGGCCCGATACACTGTCAGGAGAGATCAATGCTATAGTCCCAGGCCATCTGAGAATAGCCGGGTGGCTGCTGACCATTAGTGACACCTACAGAACCTGAAGGAACATTTCTGAAAGGTCCTTTAGGTAATTTGGAAATTCTCATGAAGGTGTCAGGTTGGACTCAGCAGCTCCACTATAGGCTAACTCTGTGATCTTGGGCAGATCAATTATTCTCCCTGCCTTAGTTCCCCATCTGTAAAATGGGGCTAATACTTCCTTTAGACCAGCCAGCTGCTTAGCCTGTAAGCTCTTGGGGCAGAATCACTGCATATACACACAGTGGGCTCCTGAGCTCAGCTGCGGTCCCTAGGTGTCAGTAATGCAAAGGTGCTCTTCTCCCGGGCGAACTGGTCAGCCCGTTGCCAGCTCCGTGTTGCAGCCTGGTTACCTGGTTAAGTCTGTGGGACTGTGGCAGGATCTAGCCCCGAGTGTTTTGCTTGAGCTGTCCTAGTTCTGGTTCGGTTTCTTTTAATTCCTTCCCTAAGAAACAAAAATAAAAGTAGCAGCTGGACCTGTTACACCCCCAGAGCTGTGTCCAGGTTGCACAATCCCCACCCGGCTGAATCAGAAGCTGTGACTTTTTCAGCATATAGCGCTGGACACATTCAAAGTGTTCCTTTCCACTCGTTCATTCCAGTATTTGCCAACGCAAATAATAATAGGGAATAATGGCAACATTTGCCAAGTCAGAAGGGCATGATGAATAATTCCTGGTGGCACAGACTCAGCACTCGGCTTTAGTGTTTTCGTACTTCAGGGTCAACAGAGTTAATGCTGGCTTTCACCTTCACTTGTCTCACTGAGACTGTTCGTGGCTGCAACTTTAAATAGGTTTATAGCTGATCTCTCCTCTCCTTTTAGAGAGGGGCTCTGGTTACGGAGCAGGATCGAGCAATACAATTTGTGTTGGGCTGTCGTGCAGCTTCATTCAGCCATTTGCACTCCCTCACAGCGGTGAGGTACTTGGGCGCTCCACCAGCTTTTAGCAAAGATGCCACAGGTGAAAGTTCCAGGTAGGTCTAAAAAAGCCAATGAAGTGAGCGGCCAGAGCTTGCTGTAAACGGCCACGTCTCTCTTCATGTGCCCATTGTGTCTGCTGATGCAGAAGGCAGCAGCCAAACCTTGAAGAGAGGTTCTTGCTTTTTGTGTGGGGATTACGACATGCTGTATGTGGGTGGTGTCACTGTACGAGGAAGTCGTGGCCCCCTAGAAGTTGTGTTGACTTTAACAGAGCCAGGATTTCACATAGAAGATGTGCAGGGTGATAGGCCAGAGAAGGGGGGCACGGAATTGTAAATAGGTGTCTTGAATTGAATGGCCAGGAGAAGGGTTTCCAGCATGCAGACCACAAGGCCAGTGGACCTGTCCCCAGAACTAGGCGTTTGTGAGCACGGAGAGTGGGGCTAAAGTGAAGGGGCTCAGTCCTAGCACCCGACTTGCGACCGTATCCGATGGCAGCACCCGAGCTCAAGGCAGAGGTCGGGGTGCATCAGGAGTGCGTCAGGGACAAAGAGAACTGGGACTCCTGGAGATTCCCTGTTGTCTGGCAAGGAGAGAAGCGATATGCTCCGCAGATTTGCATGTGCAGCCTTTGGTGCTCTGCTCAGCTTAAAGTAGCAAGGAATGAACTGAGGCCTGGGGAGAACGTGAAGCAGAAACATGAGAAACAGCCCAGGAGTCCGGTGCACTGTTAAAGGCGAACAAGGGAGTTTGCAGCAGGGGGAAGGAGGAGACAGCCGCTTCCAGCTCCTCCATCGCTCAGCAAGTTGCCGAGACGCGCCAGGGCCTGCATCGGCGGCAAGGCTGGGCTAGGTTAGCGGCCCGGCATACTCCTGCAAATCCCAACTGCTTGGGACAGGGGAAAGTGAAAGCCAGCTTTGAAGTGACTGTCAAACAGGTGTCTGGCAGAGCCTGGGCTTGGGCAAGGACACAGAAGAATTGCAGAGCAGCCTGTAGCATAGCAGGCAAGAGCCAAGAAAATACCAGGCAGAGCGAGGATGTGCCCGAGACTGCAGTGAGGGGGACTGGAGCTGAAGGAGTTTGCTAGAAGGGTGTCAGTCGTGAAGGACGAAGCGCTGGTCCAGGTTCACTCTTACTGCACGTGCTCAGCGCGCTGCAGCCAACCGAAGGGCATGGGTCAGGTACGGCTCAGACTCCTTTGTTCTGGTCATATCCCAGGGCGACAGTGAGCTCTCCAAGTTCTTGGGAAGAGCACAAAGCTAATGAAATACCTCGGGTCAGGATAATAGCTGGAAATGACAGGGATTTCCTCAATATCTAACTTCCTAACCGCCACCGCTATCCTGATCCTTCTGCTGCTTCTCCTGGCCCAGTGCCTGCTTTTCTTCCTCCCGTCTCATCTGCTTCTGCTCCTCATCTGGTGCCAGGCACATGACCGTCACTCTGTCGCTCAGCTGGACGGCACCCTTCCCTCTCTTGGTCTCAGCCAGTCCCTGGCCAGCTGCCTCCCCATCTTTAGGGCTTTGCGCATGGACCCAGTAGGAGTTCTGCACGCAGCACTGTCCTCTGCACATGGCTCTCTCTCGCTCACACAGGTTTTTCCGCCCTTCCTGGATGTCGCTGGGCAGATGAGTAGACTGGCACCTGCTCCCAGGAATGGTTTCCCCTTTCCCCTCGCTGTAGGTAACGTACAGCCCCAGCAGGAGGGGAGCCCCAACAGTGGTGAAGGGTTCAAAAGCCTGCTGCGGAGGAAGGGTTACAGAGCAGGCCGTTGGGAGAACAGACGGCCGGGGGCTCTCAGGAAGCAAAGAGTGATGCTCTGTTCGCCGTCTCCTCTGGAGGCAGGACAGGAAGTCGTGGCTTTCCTATGCAGCAGGGGACACAGTGCTCAGCCAAGAGGAGAAGCTCCTGGAGTGGCAGGCTCTGGACTAGGCGTTCGATGGCACAGGTGGAGACCCCTCATGGGGACTGTAAGAACAGATGACCTGGTGTGGGGTTACTCGGGCCGGCCCCTGCCCTGCATGGCTAGGACTCCGTAAATCTGAGTTTCTCCCTACACACTGGACCACAGCAGCATCCGTTTCTTCACTCTTGCATTGCTGAGGCACAAGCTGGGGGAGTTTCCCCCACCCTTTCTTTCTCCTGTAAGGCATATCCAGATTAGCTCCCAAATTGCCCACGTCGCTAAAACATCAGCTTCTTGTTAGGGCCCCTGATGCCACTGTGAACTCTGGGACAGCCGCTGGGCCTGCCCCTTCAGCACAGGAGGATCGAACACTGGACAAAGACGCCTGGATCTCATTTGATGAGTGAATGTATTCAACAATTATTCTCCTGTAAACTCTGAATGGGCCGTGAGTGAAGTGATTTGGTTATGCAGTGTGAGCTGTCCCATCCCTGGCTGGCAGAAGGACAGACTTCATTAGCACAAGCTGCTCCTAGGGGGATCCCAGCTCCTCCCCATCTAACACCGGCACAGAGCCTGTTTATCACATTCTGCTCTCCTTGGATGGATGCAGGAAAAGCCCAGACTGGATTTTCATATACAACATTTGCACAGAAGTCAGATGAAGTCATTGATGTGGAATCTGGGTTCTACGTAATGGCTGAACAGCTTCCAAGCTAGGAATGAGATGTTCGCAGCACAATTATTTCAGGAATAGAATTAAGGCAAACTTGTAAACCAGACAAAGCAGAATTACTGCGTGTAATTGAGATATTTCCCATCATTGCAACGTAACACAAATTCTGCTCTGTTTAATGCAAACAGAGCTATTTAGAATATTTTCCTTGAAATAATTCTGCACATTTTTCATCAGAAATGTAAATATTGGGGGCCAGGCAGAAGTGTGAGAGAGCTGATCGTCTTTGTGTTTATTTTACCTCCAGCAGCAGCAGAGGAACATGTATGTTGCTGGCCTTTCTTTGTGTGGCTGCTGAGGTATAAACCAGACAAACGATCACCGGAACGAGACAAATGACCGTGGCACTGACAACAATTTAGGAAGCAGCCGTTCTCAGCAGGACGTTCCAGCCTGCACCACAGGTGGACTTGTCTCCACCTGGAAGTTTGCAATCATGAAAGCTGCTATTTGTTGTTAAACATTTTCTTTACAACTGGTAGTCTGTAAAGTTCCGAGTTCCCCCTTATCGCCTGAATCCTGCAGCTGAGGCCAGTGGGAAGGCTGGGCCTCCATAGTTTGGGGTGAGTTCTCATTCTCTGCTAAACAAGCAGGAGCACAGGGAGACAAACTTACAAGCAGTTCACTCACCTTTAATGGGGGCTGCTGTCTAACCCAGCCTTCTCCGTCCACTGACTTCAGCGGGACTAGCAGCACCAGAGCCTGGCTCCTTCATCCCTTGGCAGGGGCCCACAATGCGCAGCTTCTTGTACTGTGGGCAGGGCGAGGACACACTGATCATCTCCCCCTGTGGAGGGCCGCTGATGCCCAGCAAGATGTGAGCAGAGCAGTGGGGCGGAGGGTTCTCTTTTCTCTGTGAATGTGATGGCAACTCAGTGCAGCCCTCCAGCTCCCGGTGATTTCCCACGCCCTGAGCCTTGTGCCACACAGATCCGGAGTGGCTGATGGAGAGAAACCTGTGCTGCTGAGAAGCGGATCTGACTCCTGAATTTGCAGTGAGGCTCTCAGCATGAGCTCTTTACTCGAGGATCTTGCAGATGCTAAGAACAAGTTCTCACAGCCCTCTTGCAGGTGTAGAACTGTGGAGCTGAAAGTCAAAGGCCAGGGGAGAAAATGCTGCTGAGGCTGTGTGACAGGGTTCAGAGGAGGAATTCAGGCCTTTCTGTTGGACATGAGGGCCTCTTGGCTTCTCTTCACCTGCTTGTGCTTCTCTGAAGTGGTGCTGCATGTCCTTTCGTTTATCCCCAGCACGGGCCATCCTCCAGTCTTCTGCCCAGCACAGTTCAGATGCCCTGCATGGCTCACAAGGTGGGGTTAGTTCCAGGGAGCAGCTGCTTTCTGCCCCTCTTCCCAAAAGTGTCTCTGGGGTTCTCATCTCGCTGCTGTTCTGGCGAAACCGAGTGGGGCCTGAGCCAGGACATGGGGCCAGGCAGTGTGTCAGCCCCCCGCATCTGGCTCAGTCTGGTGCTAGTACCATGCAGCTGTAGAGGGAATATCAGTTGTGCAGAGTTCGGCTGGCCGCCTGCACGGGACCTTTTCCCCTCCAGTGCGCTTTGCAGCTGCACTAAGTTGCCCAAGAGCTCATGGCTTTGGCTTCCGGGGGTGCCATTGCTCATTGTACATGTTGCAGTGCTTCAGGAAACTTATTTCGAGCGGCAAGTAGGGCTGGGTCCACTCCTGGGGGGAGCTATCCGGCTTCACACTCTACAGGGGCGGAACAGGCCACGGGTAGCAGCTCCTCACCCACAGCCTACTGCACTTCATCCGTGGTCCCACTTGCTGTGGCACCGCTGCATTCTTCTCCCCCCCCCCCCCCCAGGGTGAGCAATAGCTGGGGGAACCTGAGCTGGGGCCAGGAGGGGGATGTGATGAACAGTGGCAGAAGGCAAGCAGGGGAGAAGGAAAGTGATTCACAGGGCGAGCAGCGGCTGGAGGGCAAAGCAGGGGGGGGACCACACAGCATGCGCTGGAGCCGAGGGGGACAGGGCTGCAAGTGAAAGCTTGGACCCTTTTACATGGCCGGGATCCTGGCCAATTGCCCCACCCCCCATTGGTTGACCTGTCAGCGGGGGCGGCTAGCAGAGGGATCTGAGTCCTCGCTCCCACTCCTTTTACACAGAGACCCCCTGAGCTCGAGGACTCTCCTTCCTCCCTCCCTCCCCTCACGTGCAGCAGGTCCTTGTCACCCACCCAGGGGTGGGCTCAGGATCCCTGGGACTCGACCCCCCCCATGCCCTGGTCACTAGGACAGAGGCTGGGGTCCCCACTGCGGGTGCTAGAGACGCTGTCCCGACCCACGTACAGTTACACACAGGGCAAAGCAAACACACTTTACACCCCAACAATTAATAAAAAGCCCACAGAGTCCTGGGGCACCTTGAACGACCAACAGATTTATTTATCTCATGAGCTTTCGTGGGAGAAAATCCCACTTCGTCAGATGCTTGATGATGGGATCTTACAAAACGGGAGCAAAATGTGTTGGTCTTTAAAAGTGTCCCAGGGCCCCCTGTTTGTTTGGGGGAACGGGACTAACGCGGCTCCCCCGGAACTGATACAGAAGGGGAACGGAACAAGTGACCCCAGCCTGTGGGCCTGGGGACCACACAGCCAGCGTTTCTGGGCCACAAGGGGGGGCTCCACGTCTCTTCCGTGTCCGTGGTCAGGTCAGGCTGTGCTCCAGCAGCGCCCACGTGCCTCAGGCCCCTTCGCCCCAGCGCCGGCCCAGGCAGCTCCAGCACTAGCTCACTTGGAGGACAGGAGCTGCCCGTGCCACCCTCCTGGCTCCCTCATTGGCCTGCCTCCCTGGCAATAGGGCTGACCTAAGCAGTGGCCTCCCCTCATTGGCCCCAGGGATTGTCAGTCTCAGGAGCTTGATAGCTCATTGGCCCTTTCCTTTTCTTTAGGTCTTGGAGGAGACCAACCATTCCCCTGTGCTTAGCGAGCGTGGCCAGGAGCGCCCCTGGCGCAGAGGTTGTGCACCCCCTCCATGAGAATGGGGCAGACCCATGGCCACACCCATTCGCCGCCCTTTGTGCCGGCCCCAAGTGGCCCAATGTGGGGCTGGACCCATGGAGCTGGTCACGGAGGGTTCACCGCCCCTCCAGGGGGGCGCCAGCTCCCCTACTTCCATCGGGCTCTTTAGCGCATGTGGGGGCCCGCCTGCTGGACGGGCCCCGTGGAGCATCGTCCAGGGACAGCTGATCTCCCTGCCCTGTCCTGCCCTCCGGTCACTTGTAAGAAAGGCCAGACTGAGTCCCACGGCTGGACCCAGTGACTAGTGCCAGAGCAGAACTAGTGCACGATCCAGTCCCAACGTGGGGCTGAGTTGGCTGATAGCCACTGCTGGACCTGGCCTTCGTGGGCGTAGCCCGTTTTCTTGGCTTAAGCCCTTGGACTATTGGCCTTCACAGCGTCTGGCAATGAGTGTCCCAGACTGACTGTGCAGAAATATTTCCTTTCCTTTGTTTTAAAGCTGCTGCCTGTTAGCTGCATTGGGAGCCCCCGGCTCGTGTGTTTTGTGAAGGGGAGAATTCCCTTTCTCCCCACTGTTCATGGTTCCTCACACCCCCCATGCCACTTCCCCAGCCGCTGGGCCTGTGCACGTCTTGCAACCCCTTGTCCCCTTCAGCCCTGCCACCCCGAGGGGCCTGCACGAACCCTCACTCCCCTGCTGCCTGGTCTTCCCTCGGTGTGTCCCTGCTGGGTTCCCCACCGCTGAGGTCCCTTGCCCATGCCTGTTTCCCCCTCTGGCTCAGCTTGCCCGTCCCCTCAGCTCTGGGCCTGCCCCGATCCAACGCGGCCTGTCAGACTGGGTGAAGACGGACACAGTTCTGGGCCCCGAGAGTCTGGCAGGAAGACAAGGGCGGCCCCCGTGTACTATGGGCTGGGGGCTGAGGCACGGAGTCCTGCTGGAAGCGCAGGTGCAGGCAGAAGGGCCGTAGATCTAACAACAGCTGAGCTTGGCTCTTCCAGATGGCACCTCATCCTGCGGGGTGCGAGGGGCTGGCTGAGCAAGGACTGAGATGGTCACCAGAGCACCTTCTCCCTGCAGAGATGGACGAGGCGATGCGCTCCTTTGCTGAGAAGGTCTTTGCCTCTGAGGTGAAGGATGAGGACAGCAGGCATGAGATCTCGCCTTTTGATGCGGAAGACCTCTGCCCCATCTTGCACCATGAAATGAGGGAGCACCTGATTCACCAGGAGGCCACAGCCACGGCAGACAAGCGGTGAGAGCTGGGGAAGGAGCATCAGGCCTGGGTTCTCATGGGGCTGGCACAGGGGCACTGTGGGGAGGGACAGGCAGAGGGCTTCCCACTTCTGCTTCCTTTTCCACCCCTCCGAAATAGCCCCCGGCTCAGGCATGTGCCCAGCTGCCAACACCTGCTAGCTCCCATCTCAGACAACAGCCTGGCCCTTCATCCCATTCATTGCAAAACTCATCCCTTCCTCTCCTGCAGCCAGCACGCACTCGTCCGTGGATGTGGGCGCTCTGGTGGCACGGACAGCGTTGTGGCAGGATGAGCCCTCCAAAGCAACCTCTGTTCTAAGAGGTGGGCCCGCCTCTGACGTAGTTTGACGGCCCTGATTGAAGCTGTCCTTCCAGTCCGTCTCTCCGGTTGCTCTGGCTCACGGTGCTGCCTGGGTATTGCCCAGAGGCTGGTTTGTTCAGTTGCCCGTTGAGACACTGGCAGTCTAGCTAGTGAAGAAGAGTGCTGGGCCGGGCCGGATCTTGAAACAAGCCTCTTTCTGGCTCCATCACAGGTGCCCGCTGTGCCCTTTGACGGGGTCACTTAGCTTTGCCGCACCTCAGCTGTAAATGGGGTTAATCCAGAAGGATCCTGCTGGTCAGGGGCCTGTGAGGAGCCCCCCCCCCCCCCCCCAGTGAGTGAGCTGACAAGGGCCATTCAGCTACACAGGCAGACAGGTGGTGTCATTCCAGCCAATAATTTGGGGTTAGAGTCCCATGAAAAGCTGCAATGTGTCACTCACCGGCCAGGCTGCCCCATGGCCTGAGCTGGGGAGACACTGGGCCGGCTGAGGCATTGGAGTGTCCTGTCCTGTCCTGTTGGTACAGGTGGCCCAAGTCTGCCTAGAGACGGGGCGACAGAGACTGCTGCTGCTGCCCACGCTGAGCCAATCTCCCCTTTCCACCCCTCCAAAGGAAGAAGAGGATTTCCCTGAAGACAATTGCGTTGGCTCTCCCTGTTGCTGGAACTACTGCTACCAAATTATCCACCATTGAGGAGTTCATCTCCACTTCGCCCCTGTACCAGGCTGTGCCTGATTTCCAGCGTGTCCAGATCACGGGGGACTATGGCTCAGGGGTAAGCACCAGGGATCCTCACCCCACCCACTGGCATCTTAGGGCCTCTTCCTCTGCAGTCGCCTCCCATGGCCTCCGCCCTCAGTCTGTCCCAGCTCCTTCCTCCTGGCCACTGGCCTCGTGCCCTGCTCTCACCTGGGAGCTTGGTGTGGGCACATGGCCGCCCTGCTTTACTGCACAGCCCCCAGGGGCAGATGGCACCAGCCTGCTAATTCCTAGTGAGCCAGTGGTGGATGGAGACTCTTGTGGGGTGGCTGGGAAGGGAAAGCAGCAGCCCCGTGGCCCTCCAGAAGAGAGCTGCAGGTGGAGCAGCTGCTGAGGACATCCCAGGGTCACACTCCAGCTGCTCAGTGGGCCGGAGCCAGGGCAGCAAGGCCGAGCACCAGCACTCTGAGTCTCTAGGACCTGGGCCCACGCTCGCATGTGGACAATCCCAGAGCGGCCCCGCTCGCCTTAGCCACCACCTGGCCCAGGTAGCCTGGGTGAGCTTGTGGGGGCCAAGGAGCATGGGCAAGGGCCGTCCCAGGACAGGGTGGGTTCCAGGTTCTGCAGGCAGGGCGTGCCTCAGGGCACTGAGATGGACGTTCGGGGCTCAGTGATCCCAGCCAGCCCGTGCAGCTGCTATGTGGTGATTCCCCGCTTCTTGCCAGTGACTTGGTCTGATTCCCAGCGCTGCCCACGACACTGGCTTGCAAATCAGATTTGTTGCTGGCATGCTGGGTTAGATGAAATTGAAGCCGGCCCAGCCTGTGCTCCCAAAATAGCCCCAGCAGTATCCTGGGCTGCAGTATCAGAGTGAGATGTCAAAGCTCGCTGCTGGGAGTCAGCCCTACTCCTGATGGCTTGTCCTGGCCCTATCTCAGCAAGCCTTTCCCATGCTTGGCCCTGGCCACTGAGCCGCCCGCGGCGGCGTCACCAGACGGTCGAGGCAGGACTTGGCGAGTAGCTATGAAGCTGCCTGCTCGGTGGAGGTATGTGTGGGTGGCCTTGAGTTGGGGAAGGGGGGCGGGGAGCAGGGCTGGCCTTGATTCAGGTGTCGTCCACATGTGCTAAACAAGCGTGTCTCTCGCCTGAGCATGCCCTAGGGCCCACGGCTGACACCATACACGCCGCTGTCTCAGCAAAGGCCTTTTGCAGGTTACAGTTGAGGATTTTGAAGTCGTTTGCAGAGGCCTCTACCGGGCCTTATGCATCCGAGAGAAATACATGAAGAAGTCACTTCAGAGGTTCCCCAAGACCCCGTCCCAATTTCTGCGCAACATTGAAGGCGCGGTCTGGCGAGCTGATGAATGCTGTGCTCCAGGTAGCTATTGGCCACAACTTCCAGGCTAATGCACGCAACTGGCCCGCGCAGGTAGCCTTTGAAGAGCCACGGGGCAGGCCAAGGCTGTTCAGGGGAGCGAGTGTCTCCGATAGCAGTGCCAGGGGGATGCTGAACTGCGTCTGGCTGGGGAGCGACTCCTGTTGTGGAGGCGACAGGAACGCATCCTTGGACCATCTGGGCCGGAGCATGCCTCCAGCAGAGACTGACACCCCTGCTGTGGGGGGAGTGGAGGAACGTCCTTGCTCTGTGCCACATTCCTCTTGGGGTGCGCAGGTCCCCTGCTGCCCTAGATGCCAGAGGTGCCAGATACCCTTCCGGCAGTCTAAGAGTCTGGACAGGCAGCTGTGGCGCAGGTCTGGTGGGCCTGCGTTCCAGGGTGGGCTACCTGTGTTCACATAGCGTCAGGCCGGTGCTGCTTTGACCTTCAGCCCCAAGCAGAGAAGTGTGGCAAGGGCTGCCCCCCGGCCCATTGCTCACCCACGCTCTGCCTTCGGGACAGTGTTCACCCCTCCTGTGAAGAAGGATGAGGACCCTTTCCAAATGGACAATCTGCCTCTGGACCTGACCTACTGCATCCGCATGAAGGGCGGAGTGGTCTACGTCTATGGCGACACAGCAGCGGCCAGCCGAGGGGACCCCATGGACCTGTCCTATCCCAACCTTGAGGACTTCCTTGACGACATGAACTTCCTCCTTGCCCTGATGGCGCAGGGACCCGTGTAAGTGCCCAGCCCGGCCCCCGCCCTGTCCACTGAGGATGTCAGGAGACAGAAGTCAGGCTGGGCTCCACCACCGCCACGGCTTTTATTGCGCAGCTTTGCAGCCCTCCAGCATCACACACGCTTTCTCTCTGATCAGAGCGGCTGGCTGGGGCCAGGCTCCCGGTGGCCAGAGAAGCCCAGCCCTGCTGCAGGCCTCCATGGCTGCCCTCCCCTGCCCCAGGCTTGAAGCAGTGGTGTCACCACACCAGCCGCTGGCTTTCCGGAGTGAGCCCCTGGCATTCTTGGGCCTTCAAGATCCCAGGCCGGTCTGGGTGAAAGACGCTGTTAGCCCTGGTGTCCTGGCTTCAGCCCTGTGTGGGGAATGACAGCCCTGGCTGTGTCACTCCAAACTTGTCTCCTCAGGCCCGTGCGAGGAGCCGATGTGCCCAGCAGCTGCTGTCCCCGCAGAGGAGGTTGCATGTCCAGGGAGTCTCCCTTCACCCAGCCCCTCCTGGCTGGCTCTGGGGGAGTATGGCTGTGACAACTCCCTGGTGCAGCACCCTGGGATGGGGCTGAAGATGCTACCACTTGGGTAGGGGCAGCAGGAATGTCCCAGGGCACCAAGGCCCCACGCGCTCAGCTCATGTGACTTCTTTGGTTTCTGCCAGGAAAACCTACGCTCACCGGCGCCTGAAGTTCCTCTCCTCCAAGTTCACTGTGCATGAGATGCTGAATGAGATGGAGGAGCTGAGGGAGTTGAAGAACAACCCGCACCGGGATTTCTACAACTGCCGGAAGGTGAGGGCCTGGGACAGAGGCAGCATCATTGCCGATCTGGCCGACAGGCTGAGGCAGGGGCACACCAATACTGGTGTGATGCCTTTCCTCACAGGGCAGGTCTGCATGGCTCCATCAGCTTTCCCACCCCACCCCTCTCTCTGGGGCAGCACAGCTGCTGTGACATGGAGCTGCTGAGCAGACTGCGGTGTGAATGTGCCGGTTCAAGGCGCCCCTTGTGGTCACCATCGCTGACTGGGACGCAGGCTGCCGTGCTCCCTGATGCTGGGGCGGAGCAGAGTCAGTGGCGTCCCTTTCTGTGGTCCTGGCTGCCCTCCCTCTTTACTGGGTGGGCTGAGTGCACCCTCTGCCTGGCAGGTGGACACCCACATTCATGCTGCTGCCTGCATGAACCAGAAGCACCTGCTGCGCTTCATCAAGAAATCGTATCGTGTGGACGCAGCGCGGGTCGTGTACGATGCCAAGGGGAAGAAACTCACCCTGAAGCAGCTCTTCCAGCAGCTCAGCCTGCATCCCTACGACCTGACGGTGGATTCCCTGGACGTGCATGCTGTGAGCCTCCTGACCTCCGCCCTGAGACACCCCATGTCTGCTCTCCCCCTGGGCTGTGCCCCCATGGACACCGCACCCCCACCTGCCTCTCCCAGGAGCAAGCCATCACATGCCTTCTCCTGCCTGGGTCCCCTTCCCTGTCCCCTGGTCTGGTGGCTTGTTTTCCTTCACTCCTCTCCAGCAAGGCCTTAGTCCCTTATGCCTCACCCCTTGGGCCGCCCTCAGCTCTGAGCCTGCTTTGCACCCCAGGGGCGCCAGACCTTCCAGCGCTTTGACAAGTTCAATGACAAGTACAACCCGGTGGGAGCCAGTGAGCTGCGCGACCTCTACCTGAAGACAGAGAACGCCATCGACGGCGAGTACTTCGCCACCATCATCAAGGTGAGAGTGTGGGCAGTGAGGGCCCTGCTCGGCAGGAAGGAACGTGCACTGCCCACAGCCAGAGGGATCCCACTTCCTTCCGTCTGCAGGAGGTGGGCTCGGACTTGGAGGATGCGAAGTACCAATATGCAGAACCCCGCCTGTCCATCTACGGGCGCTCGCCGGAGGAGTGGGCCAGGCTGGCCAGCTGGTTCAACAGGCACAGAGTCTACTCCCCCAACATGAAGTGGATGATCCAAGTGCCCAGGATTTAGTATGTGCCATGGGTGTGAGACTTTGTGTGTGGGGTACAGAGCTGGTGTGCTTCCCGACAGGGGGGCTGTGGGGTGCCTGTAGACCCTGGCCTGGGAAAGGTTCGGGGAGGCTGGTGCCCCTGCTGGAGGCTAATCCTAGTGTTTGTCCCCAGTGATGTGTTCAGGGCCAAGAACTTCCTTCCAAACTTTGGGAAGATGCTGGAGAACATTTTTGTGCCTATATTTGAGGCAACGGTCCGTCCTCAGGCCAACAAGGAGCTGAGCGTATTCCTGCGACACGTGAGTGCTGCACAGAGAGGCCTGGGCTGGCAAAGTGCACAGTGCTGAGAGGGCGCCGGCTCTGGGGCTCAGACTCAGCCCTGCATGCCGCACCGGGAAAGCACTGAACCCTCCGCCTGTAGGCAAGGCGTCGCCACATGCCAGGAGGTCGGCCCACCCCCTGCAGAAGAATGGGCTGTGGTTGGGAGGCGCCTGGAGAGCGAGGCCTGTGGAACAAGCCGGCGGTTTCCTTCTGAGGTTGTCTGGCACTGGGCCATTAAGGGGGGCCAGGCTAGTGGGGGGAGCCCAGTGCTCTCTTGCTCTGCATATGGGGCTCACATGGGGGTCGAGGCAGGGGACGTGCTGGGGGAGCCCAGGGTCCCTCCTGCACGGGGTGAGCTGTGATCCTTGGGGCAGACGAGGTGCCAGGCACTCTGTTCCCGTGCCCTGGGCCAGGAGATGGGGAGCTCAGCGCCTGGGGAAGGAAGCTGGCCTCTGGCGAGAGCCGTAGGAACAGGTCTGGCCGGTGGCCACTCTGGGCTGACCCTCGCTTGTTGGGCAGATCACTGGCTTTGACAGTGTGGACGATGAGTCCAAGCACAGCGGGCACATGTTCTCCACCAAGAGCCCCAAGCCGGACAAGTGGAGCCATGAGAAGAACCCGTCCTATAGCTACTACCTGTACTACATGTATGCCAACGTCGCCGTGCTCAATAGCCTGCGCAGGTGGGGCCCGAAGCGTGCTGGTCGCGCCCTCTGCGGGGACCCAGCTCACAGGACAGGGCCTGCCACGGGCCGGGAGGGGACTCCTATGCCGGCTGTGCTGCCATGGGCTACGTTGCCCCAGTGGGGAGCCCAGAGCCAGGCCAGCAGGGACACGAGTGACTGTGACAAGCCCGACTCAGCTGAGACTGTCTTGCTACCCCCCATCTGAGCACAGGGCAAACACTGAGGCCTGGGGCTGGGCAGGACCTTGGAAGCCCTGTCCCTGGGACCTAGGCCGGCTGGCCACTGGGCGTTCCATCCCGCAGAGTGGGGCTGGCCGGCCTCTGGGGGTTCTGTCCCTGAAAGTGGGGCCAGGTGGCCACCAAGGGTCCCATTCCTGGGGCTGGGCCTCCATCTCAGCTCCAGGCCAGCAGTGCCCTGCCGCTCTCTGCTCCAGCCCCACATCTTGCTGTCTGCACCTAGGGAGCGCGGCATGAACACC
The DNA here is from genome assembly GCA_007922175.1 of Pelusios castaneus. Lineage (NCBI taxonomy): Eukaryota > Metazoa > Chordata > Testudines > Pelomedusidae > Pelusios > Pelusios castaneus. Next base: position 443,476 of record ML686183.1, read on the forward strand.
TTCCTGTTCCGCCCGCACTGCGGGGAAGCTGGGGCCATCACCCACCTGCTCGCAGCCTTCATGACAGCAGACAACATCTCCCATGGCCTGAACCTAAAGAAGGTTAGTACTGGGGAGAGTCGCCTGATCTCCCCCCAGCGTCCTTAGAGCAGGGCTGGTTTCTCCAAGGTGTGTCTTCGCAGCTGCTCCCAATGGCTCTCGCTGGACCCCCCTCCCACTGGCACTGCAGGGCACCCTGGTGTGTGCACGGCAGGTCCGTCAATTGCACGCCCCTCTCGTCAGACCCACCCTGGTGCCATAGCCCCGCCCATGTGGCTCTTACATTCTGTACATTGTGGGAGCCCGTTCCATGTTCCTCAGACCCATCCCCTGCCTGAAGCACCACCTATTCCCCAAGGCTAGGCCCTGCTCTGGGCCATCAGCGTGGTGCAAATGCTGAGGCCTGGGAACCTGTACTTACGTAGCACACAGCCTGTGGAGGAACTAACTGGCTTAAGCCAAGGGGAGAGCCCGGATCTACTCCCCGTGGATGTAGTGCAGTAGCTGAGCCCTCCCCTGCCCAGAAAGCGACTCTGGCCTTTGCATCCTGGAGCTCTTTGGCAGGGCATTGGGGGGCGGGCTGGAGGGGGGGAGAATTCAGCAGCACCTTCCACCACCTTGGTCCCCACCTCCCCTGAAGACCACCACGCTTTTTCTTTCAGAGTCCTGTGCTGCAGTACCTGTACTTTCTCACCCAAATCCCCATTGCCATGTCCCCGCTCAGCAACAACAGCCTCTTCCTCGAGTATGCCAAAAACCCTCTGCTGGACTTGCACCAGAAAGGGCTGATGGTGTCTCTGTCCACTGACGACCCCATGCAGTTTCATTTCACCAAGGTAGGGAGCCAGGGCAGGCCTGGCCATGGGAAGCCGACCCACTGCACTGGGGTTTGGACCATGGCAGGAGCGTACAGAGCACCGCCTGACCTAGTCCTGGGGACGCTGCTGGGACCCACGGGCACAGAGCTGCGCAGAGGGCCCTTGGAGCACTCTGGCCGCAGGTTCGGCTGTCAGTGCTGTTCTCCTGACGGGGTCTCTGTGTTGCTCTAGGAGCCCCTGATGGAGGAATATGCCATTGCTGCCCAGGTCTTCAAACTCAGCACCTGTGACATGTGTGAGCTCGCCAGGAACAGTGTCCTGCAGTGTGGTCTGTCCCATGAGGTATGTCCATCTGTTTGCCCCGTCTTCCTGGGCGAGAGGCCCACAGGAAGGATGTTCTTGCCTGCAGCAGTGAGCGGGCTGGGTGTGGAGCCGGAGGGACGGCTCTGCCTGTTCTGACAGCGGCACCTCAGGCCTGGCTCTGGAGGGAGCCCCAGGCAGAGAAGCAGCTTCTCTGGAGAGTGCTGCACACCATGGGCAGCTGAGGCTCGCAGAGGGGAGCTGCCGGGGGGGATGAGGGCAGAGATCCCTGTGGTGCCTTTCATGCTGCTCCCTCGTCTCTGCCAGGAGAAGACAAAGTTCCTGGGGGAGAATTACCGTGAGGAGGGGCCCCAAGGCAATGACATCAGGAAGACAAATGTAGCTCAGATCCGCATGGCCTATCGCTATGAGACATGGTGCTACGAGCTCAACCTCATCGCAGAAGGGCTGAAAACAACAGAGTAGATCCCCAAACCTGCTGGGCCCTGACACCCTCTCCCCACTAGCGAGGCCAGGAAAGCCCAGAGCCGCCCCATGCCTGCCCTTTGCTTTTCTGCACAGACCATGTCTTTTCTCTGAGGTACTTGCTAGCCCTGCTTTTCTAAAATCACGAGTCAGGCCCCGAAAATCATGAGATTTTGTACCAAATAATAAAGTTGGATTTCTTTTCTTTGCTGTGCAGTTTATGGGTCACTTAGTGTTATATTTTCTGGCAGTCATGGGGGTTGGAAATTTACTCTTTTAAAGAGAAAGTTGAGAATCTTTTAATCCCAGGACCTGAGGAGCTGTTTAAGAAAAATCTCAGTTATTGGGAGTGTCAATTCACTCGCCAGAGATGGCAACACAGATTCTGTTTGTTCAGCTGGTCACAAATCAGATATTCCCTGTAGCAAAGGCCTGAGCTGCAGCCTTTTCTGGGTGTTGTATGTGGAATAAACCCCTGGCTAGACTGCACCACTCCACACTATGGGATAAGCCTGGCCTGAGAGAATCTGGCCTGCGGACCTGCCCGCGGCCCATCCTCTCGGCACATTCTGACAGCCTGGGGCGCAGATCAAGAGTCATGTCAAGGCTAGATGGAAGCAAATAGCAGCACTGCACGGTAGCATGCGGGTTCTCACACACGCACGGTGCTCGGTTGGCTGAAGCAAGGAATTTGCTCTCACTGGACTGAAAGACACATTGACTAGCCCCACGTACTAGCCAGTAACTGGCCTAGCTCCCACTGGTCCATTTTGGTTCAGAAACTGTTATTCGAGGCACTTTAAATGCAAAATAATAACATTCTTGCCTTTCCTTTCTCAGCCTCACACCTAGCTGTTATTAGCAGATAGCCTATTCGCAGCGATGGCTGAGCCATCTCCCCCCCCATGTTAAACAGCTGCTCTTTTCTCTCTCAGCTGTCATGAGTACACAAACACCCTTTCTCTAGCCATCTCAGCTAGCAAGCTAGGTACTTACTTTGATCATTCTGTCTCTGTGACTTAATAGCTGCACTGAGTGGGGGAAAATACAAGTCAGATCTAACTGCAGGCAGAATCATGTAAACTTGCTTGTCGCCTTGCCTCAGCCCGTACAGGTGTTATTTCTCTGGCAGTAGCTCCTGGAAAGGCTGGGCATAGACCAGTCTCCCCTTGTATGAGAGACTGACTGTACAAACACAGATCACAAAGATGGTCCCTGCTGGAAATAAATCCTGTTCTAGCTTGCTGAAGCCTGATAATTGCTCTTTTCAGAACAGCTAGATCCAAGGCTGTCTGGAACATAAGCATGTCAGGACCTGCTGCCATATCCCCACATCATTGCTGTTTGCATTCCCATAGTACCCAGAAGCTCCCATGTGCTGGGTCTTGAACAGGGGCAGTTTCTTCACTTCCTGTCCTAATCTGTGCAGCACTGGAGGATTGCTTAGAGATGGCAGCTTCTCTCATGGGAAATGACCCGTGAAGGATAGTCTGGAAAGTGCGAGAGCCTTCTGCATAAGAAAATGTTTCGGAAGGGGAAGTTGTTCTTGTTAATAGTTGACTGTCCTATGACACAGTCAAAGCTTACAATCAAGTATTTGTGCCATTAATAAAAGTCCAATGGCAGGGAAGAAATCCACTACAGTGAAACCAGCCTGTTGCAAGGACTTAATGAGTAAAGGGTGCCATCCAGTGGTTTTGAACTAGACTTATGCTGCTTTTACTTGGAAGGTGCAGGAGGGACACACACAATTACAAAACACAACATTAAAACGGTCTTAAGAATCCCTGCCCTTTAAGCCCATAGAATACTGGCTGCATGTCTGGCTCAGTCCCGGGTTCCAGCTTCAGGACGTCTTTTGTTGTGCTGGGCTGTGGACCTTGATTTTCCCACTCGAGAAAGAGCTCTGGAGTGTTGTGTCAGAAGCTGTTGTATGGAGATAGTCCCTAAGAATTACTAGGCTGTATTGGGGAAAAACAAAGAGTCCTGTGGCACTTTTAAAGACTAGGCTGTATTGTGTTGTACTGTGTAGCTGAGCTGGCTCACAGGGCCATCATCCAGTCCCGCACCCCCTTGCCTTCTCTCTTACAGCCATTCCTTCTTACTGGGCTTTCCTGGTAGGCCCTAGTGCCTGGGGCAGGAACAGCCCTGTCGGTGGCTCCTCAGCAGCTGAAGGTTTTGGCAGG
>ML686183.1:447477-482239 GCA_007922175.1 Pelusios castaneus
GCGCCGTGACCCCCTACCTCCCGGCCCCCTTTCCCCTACCCCCCGCGCCGTGCCCCCCGCTGCCTAGGGAGGTCCGGTTCCGGAGTCCCGCCCCGGCGCTGTGCTGAGTCTCTTGGGTGCAGGAACGTTGCAGGTTCAGGTCTCAGTGGTGAGGGGGAAGAAGGAGGGATGAAGCTCAGGGTTTTGTATCTCCCTGAATCAGTAGTTTGCGGTTTTGTCTTGGCATTTCCTAACTTGGGGCGATCAATATCCCAGGCGAAGTCCTGAGTCCTTGCTGCTCTCTTCCCAGTGGGTGGGAGAGTCTCTGGGGGTTTCCCAAAGCCAGGGTAGACTTATCAGTGGAAATGTCTGTCTCAGTGGATTAGGAGAAGATGGGAGAATAGTGTCCTGGGGATTGAGCATGGGGAAGAGTAATCTCTTCACATAAACACTTTTGCAGACTCCTGTTCAGAGCAGGCATGGCATGAAGAGGAAGCAAAGTGCCTAAACTGTAGGTTTTATTTTTTCAGTGCTTTGAAATTGTTTCACAGCCAAACTAGGAAATGTAGTAAAGTTGTCTTGTGACTTTCCATTGTGTTTTGGAGGGGATGACAATAGTGCTTCCTAATACAGAAACAAAGGAAAAACGTTGGATGAGGGTTTTAAAATGATGCCTCTCAAGCCTAGTGTGATCCCAAAGGAAAAGTTTTTATTTCACTGCATGCTGCACTCTATCTCTGGGCTTCCCTGAGGCTGATGTCACCCTGAACACAAAGCTGCATGTTATTCAACACCATTTAATGGTGGCAAATGCTGTTTTAGCAGGTTGCACTTTCAGTGCTGTGGGGAAAAGGGAAGCTTGCCTGTTGTAAAAATGCATACTGCAAGGAGAGGCCCTGGTGCCCATTGGGGAAGTGTCTTCTGACCCATCAGTTGAGGAGGCTCCTGCCCTGAAGGAGAAGTTCTTGTCCTGAAGCCTGTTGAGCTTCATGTGCCACTGTTGTGTATTTACTTCTTTCCGTTTGTTTTTGTGTAGGCCCTGTGGCCTCATTCCCATGATACGTGAGCCCTTCAGCCTGCAACATCAGACTCCCCCAAGGGCAGAGCTGTTATCCCCATTGCATAGGAGGTAACCCAGGCGCTGAGAGTCCAAGTGAGTTGCCCCGGGTCACCCAGGGAGTCTGTGGTAGAAGAGGAATGTGAATGCAGGACTGCAGAGTCCCAGGTTAGTGATCTCACTCCCTTCCTCCTTAGGAGAGTTTGTACCTGGGGGAGCCCTGCTTGTTAAGCCCCTAGCGGGAGATGCTCTTGTAGCTGCAGTAGGGTGTGCAAGGTTCTCTTCTGTAAACTTGCTTCAGCAAAGAGGGAAAGAAGCACAGTTGGGAATTGTGGTTTTTTTCCTGCAACGGATCAGGCTGCTGTGGTGACTGCCGAGCTTGGCTGGGAGTGCTGAGCCAGGGCTTGCACTAGGTCCCAGCCCATGGAGCACAGGCCCCGAATGGCAATGGGAGGAGCTGGTTCTGCAGGCGGAAGGCCTAGACTCTGGAGCCCCCTGCCTAGGAGAACAGATTGCAGGAAGACTCTGTTGCCTGTTCACTGCTGGCTGTTTTTCCAAAAAGAATGCAATCTCTGCTTAGGATGAGAGACCCTGGGGTTGGGTGTGAGATATGGTGCTGAGGCATCCTGGGCTGGCCCTTGCCTTCCTGTAAGATGCACTGTTAAAGTAGTCTTTACGAGGAGCTGTGATGTTCTTTCTAAGTGCATCTGGCTTGTGGGTTACAGGCACCTTCTTCACACTCGGGGTGATGCCTGGTCAGCTGGTTTCTCTTACTCTAGGTGCATTGCCAGTAGCTTATCTGAGGAAGAAACTGGTATAACAAGACTGTGTGTTTTAAATTGAACGTGTCCAAACAGGTACTTAATTATGCCTTGCGAGTGATTGAGGTTTCCTGTTTCTCACCCACTCGTGTGCCCTCAGAGGGAAGCGTTTACCATGCCTGGGCTGTGCCTGAGGGTGAGGACTTCAGAGAGTGTGTGGAGATGCCCACATGGCAGAGACGGGGAGGGGGGTGGGTGGGCAGGTTGAAGGATGTGAAGCCAAATGAAAGGCTTGTGGTTAGAGCAGGGCATTGGGAATCAAAGTCCAATTTCTGGTTGCCTCTGACCTTCAGCAGGTCATGTCCGCTCTGAATCTGTTTCTCTTTGAAAGTCACCTGTTTTGGGGTGATGTCCAAAGACCCTAATCAGGATCAGAGTCTGGGCCCTGCACAAATGGTGTGAACAGTCACTGCTCCAGGAACTGACAATTTGATCCACAGGGAGAGCTGTCCTCCCTCACAGGGCTGGCCTGGAGCAAAGGCAGTCGGTTCTTACTAGGTATGGAGAGACTTGCCGAGGAGCCCAGGGCCTTAATGTTAGGGTGGGATCCAAGGGCAGTGCAGTGCTGTAGCTCTCACTGAAGGATCTGGGCTATGTTTTCCCCTGGCCGGTATTGGTTGCAGTCCTGCACGTTTCTTCAAACCTGCCTGGGGAAAAAGAAAAACCCAAGGGGCTTAGACTGTAGGGCTGTTTTTGTAGGGCCCTACTATGGAAGTCTGGCCCGTTGTTGTATACAGGGAGCACTGAATACAGTGAACTCAATGCAGAACAGGGCTGCCAAGCCTCTGGGACAGGCAGAAATTGCCTCTGTGGGTGGGTTATTCTGTAATTATTTATTGGAGGCTGCCTGAGCCCTTCTTCTGAAACTTCCTCACCTGGCTGCAGTGGGGAAAGCATGGTTTGGGCCAACCTTGGCAGTTCTTAGGACACTGGATTTTGAGATCCTCTCTGGGGCTTGGAATCGACTTGGCCCCTTTTGTTTGTGGCAGTGTCAAGGCAGAGGGGCCTGTAGACTTCTTGTCACAGCTGCGCAGGCTCTGCTTATTCACTTCCCCCCATCCCGAGGGGCTGCTGACTGAAGGCTGCCTTCTACTGATCTAGATAGGGGACTGTCCTGGTCCCTTTAGCCTGCTGCATGGCTGTGTGAATGCAGGGAGCAGTGGCACGCAGAGCTGGGAGCACAGTTACTCTAACGCCCATCTTAGCTCCCCTTGCATGTGGCACAGAGGCTCCCCAGTGTCCAGAGGTGAAGAAAAGTGACTCGGGAAGCAAAGGGCTGGAGTAAATCGGCCGAGGGGACTGATGAGGGAGATGCCATGGAACTGGGCTGTATGTGAGAAAGGATTTGTCCTGGAGCAGGAAGACCTACTTCCTGCCAGACGGTGCTGTGCTCACTTCTGGGCACCACCTTGCCGGAGGAGATAGGCATGAGCTCAGAGAAGAGCAACAAGCATGGTCGGGATTAGAAGGGTTGATTCATGGGGACATGCTGGGCTCTGAGCTTGAGCAGGAGGTGAGTCATGGGCAGAGGGGTGGGGACAGGTGGAGGGCGTACCCAGTGAGGAGCAAGAAGAATGATTGAGTGTGATACCAGGAGCTGAAGGCAAGGAGAGGGGGTTGGGAAAGGGAAATTCAAACCTGAATATCCAGGAAAACTTCTTGACGGTGAGGTGTTAGTGTGGAGAGAGGTATGTGTTCCAGGGGGAAATGGGGGAAATCTTTTCTTGAAATATTCAGGAGAACCAGGGTGGACACATCACCAGGAAACCTACAAAGGGAGCAAAGCCTACCCTGGAAAGGATGTATGACCTAATAACTCTGTCCAATCTAACTTCTCTGACTTAATGATGTTTTCCAGCTCTGGCATCTGAATTCAGAAAATAGTTGGTACATTGGAGTTGGCCAATACTATCAGGCGATCAAATCAATCTTATCCTCCACTAAAGAAAGTCAGGGAGGAAACCAGGTGTGTCCAGGAGGGGGAGTGATGGATTTAATGGGATCTGAGGAACTGTGGAGAAGGGGTAGTGAAGTTGGAATTTTCAGCTCCTGGGTCTGTTTTTTTTTCCCTCCTTGTGATGTTCTAATAATCTAATTTACAAGCCAAACAGTGTCTCAGTGTGGCTTCCTGCTAGGGAATTAATTTTGCTTTGTACGCTCTCCAGATTTTCTGCATCTCCCTGGAGTCCAGATTTAGTCTCTTGCTGTTGTGGTGGTTGCTATTATTAGGTTGATGCTCCGAGGTCCCCCTGGGGATGAAATGTAAACTATATTGCTGTTTTCAGTTGCTTGTGATTTCAGATGTAGGTACTGAAAAGCCACAGTTGTGGTTCCCTTGCCCCAGGTGACATCTGTCTGGGTGGGAAAGGTCACACTGGTCCCTTGTCAGGATGGATACATTTGAGGGGCTGTTAAACACCCTCATTTCCTCTGGTGCTAAGTTCTGCCATGGTGGCAATCCCTGAAATGCTGACTCCCCCATACGCACTGTCAGCTTGTAGCTTGTGCTCGTGCTCCTGGCAGCTTCAGCAACACCTGGTGACCCTCAGAGTTTGGCTACAAGGCTGATGCTGTAACGTGGTTGCCCTGGAAAAAAACTCTTCACTGCTCAGGGCACATGGAATTCCATTGGTTTGGGTTCAGATTTGTAGACTTCTGGGCCTGGACACACCATTAGATCCTCTAGTCTAGTCTGACCTCCTTGAGGACGCTTCATCCAGTTACCTCACCTAGAGCCTCATGACCTGTGCTTTGCTCAAATGTCTCCTTCAGAAAGATGTCCAGTTTGGATTTTAAGAGATCAAGGCATGGAGAATCCACGTGTCCCTGGAGTGTTTATTCTAGGGGTTGAAGATGCTTGCTGTTTAAAGCTGGTGCCTTATTTCCAGTTGGACTTTGTCTAGCTTCAACATCAAGCTGTTCTTGTTCTGCTTCTTCTGCTAGATGTTCCCCTCTCATGATTCTTTCTGATAAACTAAACAGATTGAGCTCTTTGTGCCACACTGCCAGGCGATTGGTGCTGTTGCACCATGTATGTCACCGCTTGGAAGGAATGTAGGCCGAGGGATGTGAGCCAAAGACTGTCGGGTTCAATGGAAAAACTCCTGTTGACTTTAACACGTTTTGGGTTGGGCCCTAAAAGAATGGTGCAGGGTGTCACTCCTGACAGTTGGCTCCTCTCACTCTTACCCTTCAGCGTGAGCTAGCTCCTTCTTTTGCCTGTCAAACATACACGTGGTCTATGGCAGGGGAAGCGAGGTGTAAACCTTCCTGCCAGGGCTGGGGTTCAGCAAGTTGTCCAGGGGGCCATCTCTCCCCTCCCGCTTCCAAACAATGCGCTGGCTAGTGGGAAGGCAGAGATGAGAGCGTCAGTCTTGTGCACTAGCGATCAGGCTGAAGAGCTCCGTCTCGCCCTCTTTGTGGCATGTGGCTGAGTGCCTAAAGGCTCATTCCCAGAGGAACTTAGCTGGACCTGTAATAGGCTGTTCAAATCCTTCCCAGGATGAGAATTCCTCATCTTTCTGTTTTATTTTAACCACTTTACATGCTCTCCAGCCGGCGAGGAAACAGTCAGAACAGCCTCTCTAGGCCGGGTGGAGCGGGGGCCCAGGAATCTAGAGCCAGACAAGCCCTGTGGGGAGTAGAGGGACCAAGCACAAAACTGCTCATGCCCAGAAGCTGTCCTAAATGAGTCACTGAGCCTGGTGAGGTGTGGACACAAAGGGCAGAGATGGGGAGTGTCTCTCAGTATTTAGGCAGGCTGTGATATTGGTAGGTAAAGCTGAACATTTGTCACCTCTTGAAGGTGAAGGAGAAGGGGCAGTGCTGGGGATCGTAACCTTCTTTCTACTCTGACACCAGAAAATGATTGAAAGGTTATTTAAAATCAACTTGTTTTTACCTAAGGAATGTCAGGGATGGCAACTCGTGGCTTTTGCATTTTACTTAGAGGCCCCTTGGTCCTGGGGTGTAGAGTGGGGCTGAGGATTGGTTCAGAGCTTTTTTGCTCACACTCTCAGGTGTTTGGGTTAAAAAAATGTTAGAAACAGGACACAAAACAGCCAGACAAGCAAACCTATCCTCTCTTGATTTTCAGGGCTCAGTTCCTTGGTGGGCAAAAATAGAGAGGGATGTGCACAGATAGTTATGGTAAAAAGCAGCTCATTGAAGAATCCTTTGCAGGAGGCGAGACATAACATATCCCTGGCAGTCAGATGGGACAAATGAACCTGACACAGTCAGTTTCTTCCCTTGCCAGTCAGGTTTAATTTGAGGGGCAAAGCTGAGTGCCTGCATTTTACTGTCTAGCTAATAGCTTATGATGCTATGTTTCACTCACCCCCTCCTCTCTGCCCTCTGCGCCCTCATCTTGCCCTTCTGTGTAGGAGCCTCCACCAGTGTCCTCTGAAGCTGAGCGTGAGATGTGTGCCTTCTTCTTCTCGGGTACAGCCAGCCCGTCAGCCCTGTGCACTCTCGCATGGTTCGTGCAGCTCATAGCCCGTGCCTGGCCCACAGTGTGAGTTGCTCTGAAGGCCCTTCCTCTGTTGCAGTTATTGAAAATGATCACAGCCCATCTGAACACGTAGCTCATCACTGGGATTCCCGGGGTCCCTGAGGTGGAAGGAAATCCTTGTGTTAATAGTGCCACAAGGTGTGCTTAGCTCTGGAGAGGGAAGAAGGCGGATGCTGGACAGGCAGCAGGAAGGACAGACCCTATCTGAACGGTGGTGTTTGGTTTCTTGTCACAGTGAAGGAGGAGATGGTAAGAGAGAGCCTAGCTAGAGGGGCTGTGCCTGTCAGGAGGCCTCAGGCTTTTGCTGACTCCTGAGCCCCCAGAAGGGAAACTGCTGCTACTGTAAACATCTGGGCTGAGGCACCTAGTGAGGGTTGCCAACCTTCATTTTAGATCTTTCTGACTGAGAAAGTTGAGGGTTTTCTACTGACGGGAGTAAAAATACCTTCTCTGCTGCCGAGCTTCCCCAGCTGCCAGCTTTCGATGGCTGACGTTTCAAGTGGTGCCCCACCACTGAGCATGAGGTTTGAAAAACAGCAGAGAGCAGCAGCTCTGGAGAGTTTCAGAAGCTCTTAAAGCAGCATCAGCTCTTCAGCAGAGAGCTCACTGGCTAACCTTTGTGCTAATGACTGAGGGAGACATTTAATTTCGGACAGCACTAAATTTCTATGCTTTTTACTGACTCTGTAAATTTACAGATGGTTGGCAACCCAGCATCCAGTGTGCGCTTTTGGTGACCATGGCTCTGTCTGCACAGAGGCCACCTGCTGGACTGATGTCTCAGGCCCCGTACAGTGCTCAGGGCCCTGGAGCCCCTTTCAGTGAGATTTGGAATCCAGGTCGAGCCCCCCGTCGTGGTGCTGTGCATGGTCGCTGAAGAGCAGGCAGGACAGGGAAAGGTGGAGAATGGGGGTGTGTGGCTGACACAACATAACTCTCCGGGTGACAGACCGAGACCAGGACTCTAGTCTGCTGCAACCCATCACTTCCATGGCTTCTTGCGGGGTCAGTTGTGTTAGGGGCTGGGGATTGCTCAGTCCTCGATGGCCTTGGGTGAGTAAAATGGAGTTCCTACATGTGGATTAGCTAATGTCTGAGAGTGCTTTGGGGATGTGATGCTCTAGAAATGTAGCCCTATGAACAGGGACCTACGCCTTGGGAGTCTCATGGGGATCACACTTCTCAAGGCAATGTATGCCTTTCAAATGCGTCTGGGTCGTGAACGGCCTAGAAATGGATAGATGGCAGTCCTGTCGCCGCCTGACCTCTCTGCTTGACGCACGTTACTGATGAGCAGAAGGGACTGTTCAGTTCATGGAGGATCGGTACATCACTGGTATTAGCCAGGAAGGTCAGATGCAGCCCCCCAGATTCAGTGTCTCTAAGCTCTGAGTGCCAGGAGCTGGGACTATATGATGCTTGATCATTGCCTTGGTCTGTTCATTCCCTCTGAAGCGCCTGGCACTAGCCACTGTAAGAGGACAGGATGCTGGGCTAGAAGGACCACTGGTCTGACCACTTATGGGTCATTCTTAGCTCAGCTCAGTTGCTTGTTGACCCAGCCCTTTAATGTGGAGACAGCTGCTTCCTGGCTGTTAGTTGTCTTGGAAGGATGTTCATGAAATGCTCGGGCGTGGGTCCTTCGGTCCCTGGAAATCAGCTTGTTTCTGCAGGTGCTCCGAAGGCTGCAGCCTTGAGGCAGGGGAGCTCTGGTAACTGTTATGTCCTGGAACAGCCTGTGTGTTCCAGGTCAGGATTTTGCCATCGCAGAGCCGTGCGGGTGCGTAACCAAGACGTGATGAACTGGCTCGGGCTCTTTGCTGCAGTGCTGAGGAAGTCAGTTATTCAGTCTGTTGCTGCTGCCACTTGTGACCTGGGTCATTGCCGTGGGAAGCAGAGTGCAGTAGGGTTCAGTGAGGCGGTAGGCAGCCAGCTGGGATGTGGATTGCTGCCCACCCGTTTGTCCCAAAGGCCAGAGCTGGCACGGGCTGGCTAGGGCAAACACCGCTCTCAGGTTGTCTGGTTTTCATTTTGTTCTCAAGGTCAGTAGGGCCAATGGGAAATGTCTTCCCCAAGCAGAGGGTTAGATGCAACCCAGATCCCAGGCACGTGGGGCGGGCAGCAATGTGTCTCAAGGTATGGCTCTTGGGAACTTGTGGCGGAAGGATGTGTGGTACCTGGTGATTGTAGACCAATTCCCTGACCCCAGCGGAGCCCTCCTCCATTCCCAGCCAAGCGACATGCTTGTCTAGAGCAGTGAAGAGCACGGGCGGCTGGGGTGAAGGAGGCGATTCCTTTCTGGGGCCTAGAATGCTGCAGTGTAGATCCAGCAGCTCCGCCATGCTGGTGGCTTGGGCTGTGCCAGCAAGGGTAAAGGTGGTATGCCCAGCTTGGGCTTGGAGCATAAAGTGCTGCCTGTATGTGGAGAAAGCTGCCTGATGCTCCTGCAGTTTGTCTGGTTGGCTGGCGGCTGCAGCTGAGTCTCTGGGGTCGCTGGTCGTGTGTAGCACCTTCTGTTGCTGTCTGATTCCCCTTTGCCCGCAGTCGAGGCTGAGGGCGCTGCTCAGCACTGTTGAGGTGCAGATTCTGAGTCGGCAATGCTCAGGTAATTGGGTGCTCTGACTTCCTCCAGGCTGATTGGCAGCAGCAGAACAGCCCCATGGCCATTCTGTCCATCATGGACAGGGGAACAGCAGGAAAGTCACTGCTACTGAGTGCCTCCACTGCACAACAGAGCAGCCTTGGAAGCCCTTGCCAGTTGGCCTGTCTGTGGGAGCGAGGAAGGGCATTCTCCTTTCGACTCAGCGCAGCGGACAAGTGGGGCATTAGGCAGTTGAGCTCCGACTACCGCCGAAAACGGCAGGAGTGTAGACCTGTGCAGAGCAGAGTAAAAGTGGCTAGGAATTCTCTGAGACAGATCCTTGTTTGCACCTTTATAGAGACTAGTAAGTATCTACTAACCACTTCTCTCCAATATTTACTTGGCTGTTCCCCCACAATGCAAGATGCTTGAAGACCCCCCCCCACCCAGCATGAGTGCTGTCACAGACGCTTGTCTTTGTGGCAGGAAGACTTGTCACCTCTGGGGTAGGTCAGAACTGCGAAGCTCATTGAAACTGGAGTATCAATGTTGACTTGGAAAGCTGACAATCGCAAGGAATTAACTTGTGAGAGTTCTGGTGCCTGTTTGGCAGTGTTGTAATACAAGATGGCATATATGTGGTAGTGCCTTTGTTTTGCTAATTGCTTGAGATTGTGTGACTAGTGTGGGGGTTAGCAGAGGCCAGCAGCACCTGCGTTGGGTGGACTCGGCAATGAAGAGTATTTTGTTCTGAGTAATGCTGGCAGCGTTCTCTTTTGGAACATAGTTTCAGGAAATTGAATCCTGTTGGGATTTTTTTGAATGGAAAATGCTTAGCATGCTCTTTGGCTGTCAGAACTGGAAAAAAGATAGCATTGCCTGCTGTGTGGTGTTCATACTTCTCATGCTTCAGCTTTGGATGAAGATGTCAGGCCAAGAAAGGTCTCTACCCATTGTGAATCTGAGAACTGCATCTTGAGAAGCATCTTTTTTCCAAGAAATGGGTAATGCTGATGGCACATTTAATCTAGGAATATTTAAAAATCTTTCTGTACCGAGGAAGAACATTTAAGCTAAATTGATACAGATTTAGAATCTTTGCAGAGCGCCTACAGGTGCAGGGTGCTGCAAGGTTGTTTAGCTACCTTTGGGAACAGAGGAAAAGAAACGGGAGATTATTGAGCACCCGGGATGGAGTTGGAGGTGACGTGTTGGAGGGGTGCAGTAATCCTTTCATCTTTTGAAAGTGTGAATTCATTAAAATAGCTTGTAGTTGGATGCTGGTGCTCCCTGCACGAAATGCTCTCTGCTAACGGCACAGTTAAGAACATGCAGAGAAGGAGCAATGGGATGAAGGGTGAAGAACTTTCTCATGCGCAAGAAGCCAGGTTCTGTTAGAAGCACTAAAAGATGTACGATAGGGAAGAGCCCTGGAATAGGAAGGCAGAGAACTGGGTGATGACTCACCCTTTCCAAGTCTAACTACTTTGGTGTTGCAGGAGTCTCTGAGGACAAGCCTACACGGCTGCCGTTTTCTGTGGCAGTCGAATGCAGATACGCAAGTTACTTGTGTGTCTGAGTTGGACTGCCTACTGCTCTGCTCGTCTACTGTGCTGAATCAAAGGGAGGGGCCTCCATTTGACCCAGAGCTACCCCGGTTGCCTGGGTGGTGATAATAGATCGGCTTCCCCATCTGCTGAGCAGGCCTTCACAGACCCCCTCAACGGAACTAGAAAGTTTGAACTGACAGCAGCCAGTTTGCCACTGTCAGTGAAGACTAGCCCTGAGTAAAGTGCCTCTCTGAGTTCCCTGGTAGAGCACAAATGGTAAGGACAAGTATGTGCCTGGGGGAGGAGATCTGGCAATCGGTTTCAGGTGTTAGCTTTGTCCTTGGATTTGACTGTGGAGCTTTGGCAGTAGGAAGGAAATAAGTTTGTGATGCTGAAGAAACTAGACCCGCTGGTTCCTTTAGGTGAAGCAACCTCTATGTTTGGGTCTCGTGCTGTCCCTTATCTTTGCTAACAGGCTTCAGCAACCATAAAAGGGGAGATCAGAGAACCCACTGGAAATGCACTTTCCTGAGCAGAGACACAGCCCCTTGACTCTGCACCTGTTTCTCCTCTGCCTCACATGGCTTGGGTGAGCTGTCCACAGCCAGGTGACCAGCTCAAGCGTTCAGGCGGTCTCTGGATAGGTCTTGCACACGGCTCAGATTAGTGCCTGAGTTCTGATGACAGCTGGAGAATGCCATATTTTGGCCTGCACAGGCACCTGGTACCCGCAGCTGCAGGGTGTCATGTGCTTTCTGGCCATCTCACCATGAGGGCTGGTGTTGCAGCCTTTGTGGTGAATCCTTTTACCTTGCCATAACTGCTGCAATGTTTTCAATGCAGAAGCAATCTTAGTGGGGGCTGGACCCCAGTGGGGTGGCACAGCAGGACTTGGCTGGGCTAGGGCTCTGCTAGCTTGTTACTTTGATGCTGGGTGTAGGTAACTGAATCTAGAATTGCTAGGGAGTGACTGAGGTGGCGTCCAGTGCAGCTGTGGGGACGCAGGCTCCTTCGCTGAGCCTGGGAGAGTTGAACATGTGCAATGGGTGCTGACACGGGACAGTCCTCGGCCATTTGGACCACGCCTAGCCGTACCTGTGTGTAATGAAGTGACGCTTTCCCAGTCTGGCGTCCCACCCTCCAGTTGTTGTACAGTTGCTGCTCATGCTTTCAGACACCAGACGTGACCTTCTTGGGCAAAGGCCTCTGTGTGTGCTGGCAACGGACCAGTCTGGTCTGCTGTGTTGTGACTGACTGCAGTCTAGGACACTTTCTCCTCTCCAGGACACCCTCCCTGCTCCCTCCTGGTGGGCAGCCAAGTGGCTGGCAGGGTCTGTGCTTCAGGGAACAGGGAGCCCCCCGCAGCCTGTTCCCATGCCCTGCATGAAGAGCTGGTAGGCCGGGGTGCAGAACGCTAGCCTGTGGGGCACTCTGAGGGCCCCATTGTGCCCCGCGCTGAGCAGCTCCCTGGCCTGGGCTCTGGGGGCTCTGAGGCACAGCTCTGACAGCAGGAGCGATTTCAGCCACTCCCCCCTGGGGCCCTGCCTGTGAGTCGTGCTGCACATGGGACTCTACTGCTCTGCACTCCTCGCGCAGACACGACTGTCAGGACTGGGAATGGCTGTGTGGCCGGCTTCTGGCTCCCAGGGCTCTTGTCCTGTGGCGGAGACCATGGTTTTTGCTGATCAGCTGCTGGACAGAATGCTGGAGTCGTCTTCTCCAGGTTCCTTCCCCAGGAGGCCTGAGGCCTCGGGTACTTGGGGTGCTGCTCCTGCATAGTGATCTGAGTGAGGCCATTGCTTTCAAGAGCCTCTCCTCTCCCGTGTCTTCAGTGCAGCTTTGTGCCAAAGCTGCATGGGCTCTGGCCGCTGCCCTTGGCAGGTCTCCTGGGCCTGGCCAATTCCTCACTGGTGCTCCCCTGCACTTGGATGGGCTCCTGGTGTAGCATCCAGAGGTGGGAGCAAGGAGTAAAAGGCTTGTCAGGCACAGGGCGGTGGGGAACTTCGCCGGCCCCAGCACCTCACTGCTACTGCGCTCTGTCTGCGGAGCTGGGCTCTGAGCTCCCCTGTTCCTGGTGGCCTCAAGGCTGGCTTTCTCTAGGCTCCAACCAGGGCTCCATGGCCACTGCGGGGAAGGAGGGGCCCTTTCCTGCCTGCTAGTCAAAGCTGTGCAGACAGATTGAGGAAGGACAGCTTCTGGCTCAGGATGTTTGGAAACGGTGCTTATTTATAGCCCCTGCGGCTCGAGGCAGAGAGGAGGCTCTTGCATGGTGCTGCAGAGGTGGGCTCTGGCAGCTGGGGAGCATGGTACAGTGGCAGCAGGGTGAGTGGAGTCAGTGCCCTGTGCAGGGGCTGGTCCAGAGACCATGTGTTCGGGGGGAGGGTCCAGCTGAGGATACCCAGGTGCACTGGTGTCCTGGTTTGTATGTGGTGCTCTCGCTCAGCCCTGGGCAGGGGCAGATGGTGAGGTTTCTGTTTGCTAGTCCCCTGCCTTCCCCTCCCTTTGCATCTTTCCATTAGCCAGCTGCTGCAGGAGATGCCTGTCAGGTGCTCACTTGGGCCCTGCAGATGCCAGGGGGAGGAGAGGGACGGCTGAGATGGGGCTGCCATGCTGGCTGATGGGCAGAGGGGCTGTGGTGCGTGGCTGTTCTCCCATGCCAGTTGCTTTAGACCTGGACTCTGCCTGGTGGTGGATCTAGGTCAGGTGTGGGCAGGTGGGATGTTAAACAGGTTCCAGCCCAGCTGGGGCAGGCAGGTCACATTCAGAGGGAGGTGTCGTGTTGCCAGTCCTGGGGCCTGTCTGCAGTCGAATGAGACTTTTAGCTACCCTCCATCAAAGAGCAGACGGCAGCTGGGACCTGTGGGGCTGGCCTGAGCTGTCTTGGCACCTTCCCTCACCAGTACAGCACCCCGAGCGTGAGCTCCAGCTCGGACAAGATGTGGTTGTCCAGGGTTGGGTGACGGGGATGCTCCTGTGGGTGCTGTGCTCCAGCCGTCGCAGCAGTGGGAAATGCCAGGACAGCAAGACACCAGCATGTTTGCGGTCAGTCAGTAGCAAGAGTGGGAATCCCGCCTCCTAGCATGCCCTGCCTTGCTGGGGAAAATCAGCGAGCCTTGCGCTTCCTCCAGGAAGTGTTTTTAAAGTCTGCATCATTCGGTGGGGAAAGGCGTCTTCAGGAGCAGGGGAAGTTGGGGAAGACAATCTAGAGCCTGGTCTAGGGGGAGGAAGGTCAGCGCTAGGAGAACAATTGCTGTTATACCCTATGTCTGCAGCTGAGTGCTGCTCTGTTGGAGTGAGTTGGTGCCTTTTGTCTTGGAGCCAATTTGATGGATGTTTTCTCCCTCCCTTCACCCTCTTCTCCACCCCACCCAGGTCTGAATTAGGACTTGCTTCTTGCAGGGCTGTTGACTGCGTTCTGCTCCTTGACGAGCGGTGTCCTGGGATCCAACACCATCTTGCTGCGCATGTAGCACAGGAGCGACTAGGTGGTGCCTGCGATGGGGCATTTGTGAGGATTCAGGCTCCTGCCATGCACCCAACAGAGACCACGGATGGTGGCTTTTCTCGGTGTGCTGTGCAAACGCTTTCCCGCAGCCACTGCCGGAATATCAAACAGAAGATTTCCCAGTGGGAGGGCAGGACTAGAGGGGACTGCAGTGAGGACAGACAGCAGCTGAAGGACTTTGGGGTACAGTATGAGAATGGCTGTGAGTCTCCATCTAAGGCAAACCCCCAGGGTTGCGTGAACAATGGGAAGGCAGGGCTAGCCCATACAAAGAGCTTGGGCTTGGACTTGAGGGAAAATGGCAGGAGCCATTCTCGGAGTGAGGGTGACAGCAAGAGAGATGGTGATAGTGACCCCGTGGAGATCCCCAGCTCCAAAGGGCAACCGTGCTGCCCAGTTTCCCGAGCTGAGGAGAACAGAGATTGGCGAGGAGGATTCCTGGACCCAGAGCAGACACTGCCACCAGGGAACTTCTACACCTCACGAGGGCTGTGGAAGAAAAATGATGTGGTTCCTCCTGACAAGGTCATAGCATTGGCCTTGGAGCTGGAAAGGAAAAGAGAGAGCTGTGGCTTGACAGAGGGAGAACTACATGCTGCGAGGGTGGAACCTCTGAATGTGACCGTGAGGAGTTTTGAAAATGGTTACTTGGGTGCCAAGGGCCAGGAAGCAGGGCGTGCGCCCATCCCGCCCCCTAAGCCCCGCAGGACTTTCCGCTATCTGTCAAAGAAGGACCAACTCAGCTGCACCAATGCCAGCTGTGGTGGAGAAAAGCCACTGGAAGGCCAGTGTAGCGACTCGCCAGCACCTTCCACCTCCCATGGTCCTGAGCAGAGTGTGGCAAACAGGAAGATAAGAGGGCGATCCAAGAGGTAGGTGGCTTAATTCTGCTTTGCTCTTGTATGTACAGGGCACCTGCCTCCTCTGCCTCTCCCCAGTGTGGTCACCGAGTAAGCTGTGAGAATTACTTCACTGCTGTAGGACTTGCGTGATTTGCACTTTCAGGCAAGACCTTCAAGTCCAGGGTAGTGATCGGAGCTCGGTCAATGGCCCTTCTTTGGAAGATAGGGAAAGAAGATGTGCTGCTTAAAACCCTCCCATGCTGTGCAGTGCAGTGACTCCTGTGCCCAGGGGGCTCTGTGTTACTCGCACTGCTCACGGGAAAGGCTCAATCCTCCAGACATTGTCCTTTCCACGGAGAGCACTGTTACTGCTTGCGTCCGACGCGACTCCGGGTTGATGGCATAGCTGCCTGGGGTTCGGGGTCGTGCATCTCTGGTAATGGTCACGGTAGCAGATGTGGATCTTAGCATTACAGACAAGTAATTCAGCATATCTTTCGTGTTGGCCATCTGCTAGTTCTGCAGAGGCCTACAGAGCTGGGGCCTTGTGTGGAGCAGCAAAGGCCTCGAGCTCTTGGGTCCTTCAGGGCTTCATGGCTCTGAACATTTGCTGTGAAAACTGTGCTTTTATGGCCTGTGTCGCCCTGTCCCCCAAATGCTTAGGATGATCCATGGGCCATGGCACCGTAGCAGAGCCCATTGCAATTCATACCTAGGCTTGGGCAGGTCAGATTGATATGGGTAAACGTTGACATCACCGCACACGTGCCCACCCACAAAAGACGACCACACCGATAATCACCAACATGTACAGACAGGAAAATGCTGCTTGAGTTCCGGATACTTACTGGTGTATTTTGACATCTGATAGTCACCATTTGTGTGTTAAAGTTATAAAGCTTGAACTTTTTGAATTGGCTATCATTAAATAATTCTGTCCCCTCCCCCATATTTTCCTGCAACTGTGAACATTTAAAATGATAAAAATCTTTTTTTTTAAAAAAAGCTCAAAATAAGAAATAAAACCTAAATTCTGCCCACTTGTTCCTGCTCAAGATGCTTGCATGGTGTTTGTCAAAGAGCAAAGGAAGCTAGGTGTGGGAACTAGTCTGCAGAATGACTTGGTGTATTCCACCTTTCAGACAGGTGCAGTTTAAAGACAAATGGACATGTATGGTAACCCAGAATGTCAGCTGTAGCCCCCTGCTCTGCCCCTGTCCAGGGAGCCGAGGACTGCCCTGGCAGAGAGCTGGGCACACCGTAGAGTAAGGGTGCAGTAAATCGGAGCGTCCCTTTGTCCAGGCAGCACTCCAGGTCCTGCTCTTGGCCGGGTGAGCTGGACAGGGGGTACAGGGTTGCAGGGAATGCAGTCAGCCCCATTTCTAGGCCTATTTGTTCCTGGGAAAGGCATGTGATTGGATTGGCAGGGACCCGATGAGTCACAGGCACGGTGTTGGGGGCTTGGTGTGTTGGTGGGAGGGATGGAATTTGTTTGGCAGGCAGCCTGGTTTGCTTCTCCCTTTGACTCACATCTGTCTTGGGAAGAAGGCACTAGAAAACGTGCTGGTCTGCTTTCAGGAAATCCTTTGAGTTTGAAGACATCCAGGGCTTCCGCAATCGGATGGCAGCCACCAGCTCCCAAAAGCTCAATGAGGAGTTGAATAGCAGCTCAGGATCCAGACTGTACTACACGCAGTCAGAGGACAACATCTACGAGGACATTATCTGTATGTGTCTGGGACGTTAGCAGGGGCTGGGAGGGGCCTGCTCTGGTCTGTAGCTGTTTGGCTTTCCCCCGGCTGGTCACTGGCTGGGATGGGTGGAGGGCTAAACACAAACCCCTGCAATAGGATGGCTGAGTTGAATTCACTGGCAGCTTTCCCTTCCATGCGACCAGTGCTTTATGTAGAGATGTGCTCAGAGCAGCAGCCACCACTTGGAGTGGTTGATGCCTGTGGTGCTGCAGCAGAAGGGAGCTCTGAGTTAGTGCAGTCGCTAGCCAGGGTTCTTGCACTCGATGCTGGAGTTCAAAGGGCTTTCAGAGCTAGCATGGCTGAGTATAGTTGTCTGCAAACCTGTTGCCCTGGTGCTCACAGCAGACTGTTAAAGGCATTAGTGCTGCTTGGCTCCATTTTTTGGTGATGAGTCTTCTTATCTGGTATCTCCAGATCCTGCTAAAGAGAATCTGTATGAAGATATCAAAGTGTTGCCTATGCCATTGTGGAGGGTCCCATCGGCCTGGAAGCTGCCACCACCAAAGAACACCTTCAAGCCTCCCAAGGTGAGAGTGAGTGTCCCAGCTGGCTGTGTGCAAGGTCCATGGGGCACACCCAGCTTCTGTCCTGATTCCATAGGCATCAGGGAAGGGATCTAGATAGCAGATGTCTCATGAAGCTCAGATACAAAACTGGAATTATTCACTGCAGTCAGGGGTTATAAATGCCCACAAAACTGGACACTCTTGCCTTTGTGCTTGGGGGAAGTTCAGTGACGGTAAAAATAAAAATTCCTTGGAATGAAGTGCTGAATGCAGGGGAGCTTCAACATGTCCCTCTGACCATCCCCTCCTCTCCAGGGACCATGCTCCTCTCAGATGTGGTGATACTACATCTCGCATGTCTTTGGTCTCCCATTTTTATTGTTGAAATTGTTTACATTGACAATAAGGAGCTGTGACTCTGAGGTGCTTCCTGTGCCCAGCATAAATGTCTCCCCTTCCTGAGTCTGTCATGTGCTAGGCTCCACATTTCGGCCTGGGCAGGTTGAGCTCTTTGTGAAAGAAATGCCCCATCTGATGGGGACAAATGGGTGGGAGCTGAAAAATGTGTGGATTAGGGATCACATTCTCCCTATAAGCTGCATGCTGAGGCTAGGCACTTGCCATGATCACTGCTTTGGATGTTCTCAAGGTCTGGGGGGGGGGGGGGGGCAGGTCAGGACTCCTTTTACAGCATTGCCTCACCGTGTCTGTGTCACCAGCCCGTGATGGGCAGGATTAGATCTCTTCTCCCCTTTAGGCCTCTGGATCCCTTAGGCATGGGATTTTCCAAGTTCCATTCCTGCTGAGACACCCACTAATCTCTAGGCTCCATGTTATCCTTGCAGCTGAAAAGGGGCTTGGGGTTGCTGCAACAGGAGTTTGTAGGCCAGAAGGGATTGCTTGTGAGGGATGGGAAGCACACACTCGATAGTGGCTTCCCACGGCTGTCTCTTAATACCCTGGCCAACAAGGGTTTTTACTCCAGTAACAAAATATGCCCTGGTCTCATGTTGGGGGTCTTGTCTTATCTGTTCCCAGCTCCCGCCAAAGCCTGGCTTCCTCAGTCGCAAGACCCTGGAACTGAAAACCACCCGAGGATGTCTGCATGGGAGGCTGATGAAGGACACGACCCTCCCCATCACGCTGACAGAGTGGAAACTGTGCCAAGCTGGAGAGGCTGCTATGAGGAAACGGAAGAATCTTCCCCGGGTAAGAGGCTGAGCGTTCTGCTCACATGTGAATCCCTGCTTCCTGCATGGCATTTGTGACACACACCATGTTCTCAGAGCACTTGGTAAGGGGTCATGGAGCCTCTTTATCCCCATAGATGAGTGAGGCTCATCTCTGCTTGAACAAATGGAGACACGGAGAGGGGAAATGGCGTGACCGAGATCATGCAGAAATTAGGTAGCAGAGCGGGGAATAGAACCAGGATGTCTGACTCCCAATTCTGCTTGATGGCGGTCCTAAAGCCTTGAGTCTGCAAACCCCATAGCTTTTTCTCCGGCATGGATGGACTGGAGCATCAGCATGGCAGTGCAGAGTGAGAGTTCCCATGCCCTCTCTCAGGGAGCCCTGTGGGATTTGACTGGAGCACCAATATCTGCGTGCAGGATAGGCGCATGCTGAGTATTCGTATGGCTTTAATCTATTATTTACTTGCACTCGTGTCCAGTATGTGCGGGGCACTTTGCACACAGGCTAGGAGGACAGCCCCCAATCTGAGGCACTCACTATCTATGGACAGACGAGCGCTGGGTAGAGATCGGGGGAACAACTATGAGCACTTTCTGTGCAAATCAACGTGACTCTCATCTGACGATTGAACTGCTGAGTAGCTCTTTTGAGGCAAGCGGTTATTCTGTTGGTTGGTTGGTAAGGCCTAGAGTGAGTGTGGTGCTCTCGTGGGGGCTTGTGGTTCAGTTACTGGTCCCTTGATCTAGACTCTAGTTAATAAGCGCACGCTTGGAGCTGTTCCATGGTTTAAAAGCTGGTCAACACTTCATTAGGAATGAGCGTGTCTCGTAACACTTGCCAGTGCTCCCTCCTGCATGAGCAAGGGACATGCTCCTTTCAGTTCAGAAGCAAGAAAGGGATTTAATTCCACCCTCATGCTGGAAAAGTCAAACTTTGCTACTATGTCTGTCTGTATTTGCTTGGAATATTTTCAAAAGTTAAGTTATTAAAAAAAAAACAAAACCCAAAGCCACCTCACCTCAATATCCAGCCATCCTGAACAATGCTACAATAAGAAACCAATTTCTAAGATGGGATGGAGGAAAAATTGTAGTTATTCAGTGATTGGATCACAGGACTCGTGAGTTCTAATTCTGGCTATGACAAGGGTTTGCTCTGACAGTGAGAAAGCCTTAGGCATCAATTGATGGGATTGTGAGGGGGTTAAGTATTAGTGTTAATACTACTTTTTGTGCATGCAAAGATTATAATAAACATCCTTCCTGTGGACAAGGGATGTGATGTCAAAAGTATGAAAATGGCATGATAGCCAGTGAACTTCTACGGGGCAGAGGGACTCCTTCCCAAAACTGTGACCTATTCCAAAACTCAGGGAGCGATTTTTATGCAGGAAGTATGTATTATTTTCCTGGCATTCAAAGTATTCAGTCAGGATTGCAAGAAAGAGTCAGGAAAGGCAGGAAGAGAGTGTCAGTCCAAAAAGACAAGTTGTTTCGAGCAATAAAAGAAACCTTGTGTCTTGAAGTGCTCCCAGCAGCTCTCACTTGAAGTGAAAGCTGCAAAACTAGGAGCAATAACAGAAAAGCTCTAGCTGAGAGTAACAGGGAAGGGAAATTTCACAAGTGAAACAGCAGCTCTGAAGGGAGTAGTCTGCTCTGTAGTCACTGCATTAACAGAACACATCTGTCACTGCCCCAGAAAATCAGAAGCAGATCAGAAAACAAGGTGAGCCTGAAATTTGGCCTAGTTGACTGTGGTTGGAGATGAGGGTTGGAGCTGGAGAACAGGTTCTCAGTGCTGGTTGTCTCTTCGTGCGGTGGAGATAGAAATAACTGGGCCCCACCCTACTACCTTCGCTGGGAGCATTTATAGATTCTTAACGCCAGGCAAGAGGGAACTTGACCTCCCCACTGAGTTTGAAAAATTAATCGCTTCATTCCTGAATCAGAGATGCCAGCAAGCTCTTGACAGGTAGCGACAAGGTGCGCCCTCCAGTCCTGCCTGTGTTTTGGCGCGCACGATGCCTTACGAGGGGAGTGGAGATGGCTTTTTAACAGATTCGGTGCCAGTGGGGCCCTTTTCCAGAAATGGTTCTGGGTTTGGTAGCAAGAAGGGGTTTGAGAACCAATCAAATCGATAAACATCCAGCGGCTTCTGCCCTGTATGTTAGAATGCCTGTGCCTTGCTCTTCTGTATTGCTTAACACGCTTACAGCAGGGTTAATGTTTGGGTCTCTCTCCCTGTAGATTGGGCCGCACAGTGCTCTGTCCCCACTGGGCATGGTGGAGTGTAGCAAATGCTTGGTTTTTTTTTTTTTTTATAACTGTTTAGCTAAGTAAATGCCTCAGGGCAGGCACCTTGTCTAGCATGGTGTGACACAGCAGATAGAGGGCTCAGGGCCTTGGAAGGTCTACTGGATCTGAAATGTTCAGTCACAGGAAGAGAAGCCAAGCTGCAGTGCCCAGCTCTGTCTGGGCTCAAAGGGTTGAGGTGCCTGCACATGCACTGAGTTCTCGATCTTTGGAGGCAAATTCTACAGGACGCTTTTGCAAGTTCCTTTATGGTTGGTTTGCCTTGTTCATAGCCTCAGACCTCTCTGTATCCTGGTCCCTGCTGCCTGTGTAGTCTGTTTTATAAGCCAGACACACGCGTGTGCTTGTTTCCTTCTATGTGGTGCTCTATACGATAGGGCTGACGGATCCTTGTAGTAATGATCTGAAGCCACTTGGCCCTGTAGAAGGCCCAGTATCCAGAGAGTTAAGTCTTGTGACCAGT
Source organism: Pelusios castaneus (assembly GCA_007922175.1). Taxonomy (NCBI): domain Eukaryota; kingdom Metazoa; phylum Chordata; order Testudines; family Pelomedusidae; genus Pelusios; species Pelusios castaneus. The sequence continues at coordinate 468,558 of ML686183.1, forward strand.
GTCCCTCTAGGAAAGGATTTGCAGGACCCTTGCTAAGTGTGGCTGCATCTGTTATAGGTCTTCGTGTGCTTTGCTTTGTGGCTGGCACTGCCTCGCGTGTGTTCGTCTATTTTAATCTCTTCCTTCTCTTTGAATTGCAGCTTGTGTTAAAAATACAGGAGATCTTTGATTCCAAACGTGGGAAGAAGAGGGTGAAGTTACTTACTTGTACAGAGAGAGCCGCTTCTCCAGGCAAAGGTATGGAGATTGTCCGCACCAGCCTCTTCGTAGCATAGCATGTTCTAGTGTTACAACAGACATGTCTAATTCACAACACATGCCACAGTCCTGTCAGCATCACGGGGACTTCAAACTGCAGCTTATGCTAACAGACTTTACCACAGGCTGAACTCCTGCGTCTTGCACTGACTCTGGCTGGAGTTGTGGGTGGCCAGCCCCTCTGAAAATCAGCCATGTAAATCTTTAATCCAAGTAAGCTTGGTGCTGTTAATGTGGAAGATGCCTTTCTGTGTTTGAGTCTTCAGTGCTGGGGTAGCTCCAAGTTGAGGTATTGAAACAGGTTGTTGGGAAGTCCCATGCTGCTTTTCAGGTGCTCCTTAAGGGAGAGACATTTGTGCTCTGAAGCCTCTTGGGTGCCCTCACAATTGGAAATAAAGAATGCAAAGTGTATCCAGCCCAGAAGTGTTGCTAACGCATCTTGAGGGCTTACATATCCACTCAGTCTCCGTTTCTGGACAAAGTCTTACTGGAAGTAGTGGACAGGACTTTTCTCTGACGTTTGGCATTTATATTGTAGTAATCTTAATAGCAAAAGCCTGCTTTTGCTGAGACTTCTGTAATGAACAGGATAGCTAACAAGCAGCCCTGACTGATGTAGACCCAAGAGAGATCTCAGATGCAATCCCTTCTGCTGCCATGGCTGTTGCCCAGCCTCCCATGGCAGTTATAAGTAGAATCCTTGTTTCTTGTTTCAGGTGAAACCAGTGGGAATGAAAGTGAGGCCGAGAATCTGCCAAAAAGTGAGTGAGTCCATCACTGGAGGGGGTCCTGTTCCCATAGCATAGGACACCAATGGGATTCGCTACTTTTGTGCCTCTTGCAGCTCATGTGGGAAGCTTCCACTTTGTGTCAAACCAGCCTCTTGTGGCCATGAGATGATGGTATTTGGAGGGTTCGGAGTCTGCATGTTAAACCCCACGTGCCATGTCTCAGAGCCAGAGAATAAGGGCTCACCCCCTGTGTGAGTGACGGCTGCATTGCTCTGAGTAAGAAGTGTGTTTTGGTGTAACTCATCCCACTAGATCTTCTCCGCTGCTAAGAACTGAGCACCATACCCTTTTCTCGGTTCACTTGCAGTGTAGTGAAATGCCCCATTTGGCAGGGAGTTACCAGGGAAGTGAATAGTTGGGTGCCTCAGCATGATGTGGACACAGGAGGGCCTCAGACCTAGTCTTTCTGTGCTGTGCCAGCTAGAGCAGATTAGTCAGAAGGGATCTGAGCTCCAGCTTCACACAGTTGGGAATGGGAATGGTAAAAACTTTGCCTGAAGCCGTGAACTTACTACAGATGAACCTATCTAGCATGCCGGGACACGTCGTGTCTACATGCTGAAAGGATCTAGTGACAAGGAACCAGCTGGATTGTTTCAAATGTTCTCTTCCTGTAGATGATGAATAGCCCAAAATTTGGAATTTATGGCGAAACTCCATCCCTCTGTGTTGCAGAAGGTGGTAGACTGGCTTAAAATAGAGCAAATGAGACAGTGGGCGAATCTGGCCTGATCATACAACCCCCCAGAGCATGCATCACAATACCTGTGCTGCAAGGCCTGCCCAGCTCCTGGCTAAGCCAGAGTATCCCGTGTGCCCTGACACTGTGGGCTGCAGGTGAACTCTGCCTCCATTTTTAATTCCCTTGCTGTTGACATTGTTGCTTAGTGTAACTGCCTGAAGTAGCAGCCAGTGGGGGCGTTGAGGGGGTTTGGAGTGCTGATGAAATCCACCCAGCCAGGGTGCTTAGGAGGTTGCTGTGCCTTTGTGGGTGTAGTGCACTTGTGGGAGCTGGGTGGGAAGGGAGGCATGAGGCTGGGTGTCGGGGCCTGATGTCCATTCTCAGCTCCGTCACTCGCCTGCTGTGTGACCTTGGGTGAGTCCCTTCACCTCTTTATTTGTCAGTTGCAAAGAACAATGCCTCCCAGTCTTTAAGCACTTGCTGCGAGACCCTCAGCTGATTGCAGTTACAACCCCAGCCTTCCACCTCTAAATTGCTCCTTACCCCTCAGGTTGCCACAAGCGCCTGCTGCAAGTGCAGTTAACCTCCAAGCGGAACCCCCACTACCAGACCCTGGAGCGGGATCTGATTGAATTCCAGGAGCAGCAGCTGTTCGAACTGTTCGTGGTGGTGGCCCTGCAGAAGAAGCCGTCAGAGATGGCGTACACCCCACATGTCATACAGCAGTTCCCCAGCAAGGTGGGTGCCATGCGATGCCTCAGTCTGCACCAGAGCCTTCTGTTAAATTCTTTTTCTCTTCTCTCACTTCTCTCCGCCCTGGCTCTGTGCTGATGAGCACAGCCAGGATGGCCCAGTGATTAGGGACTAATTACCAAGGACTTGAGCTGGTTCCCCTGCTGGTTCTGCCACAGATTGTGTGAGCCACCCATTCTCTCTCTTTCCCCAGTCAAGAATAGTCTGTCCCAGGGATGTTAGGGGCACCATATTAATTGGATCTTGGCTAGATACTCTCCTGGGGTGGGTGAATTTCTTCATTTTTTCTATAATCAGATTGGCGCACAGGGATCATCTAGTCTGACGTCTTCTATAATACAGGCCTTCCCTGAATTCTTTACAGCACATCTTTTAGAAAAAGATCCCATTTCAATTGAAAAAATTCTACTAATGGACAACCACCACAACAGCCCTTGGTAAATTGTCTCAATAATTACTTAACCACACTGTTTAAAATTTTGCACCTTATTTTGAACTTGAATTTTTTTAGCTTTGAATTCCAGCCACTGAATCTTGTTATACTTTTGTTTGATTGAAAAGCCCTCTATTTGTACACTCGTTACCCTTTTAGATTCTTGCAGGCTCTGAACAAGTCACCCGTAACCTTCTCTTTGTTAAGCTAGGTAGATTGAGCTCCTTGACTCTGTCGTTATAAGGCATGTATTCCAGTCTTTCAATCATTTCTGTGGCTCTCCCCAAAACCTTCTGCAATTAATCAACATCTGTCTTGAGTTGTGGGCATGAGGACTGCATGCAATATTTCACACCTCTGCCAAATAAAGAGGTCAAATAACCTCTCTAAATTTCTGTGCAAGATGTTCCTGTTTCCTATACAAGTATCACATGAGCTCATGTCTGCCATAACCTGCAAGTCCTTTTCACAATGTGCAGCCAGCCTATCCTGCTTCCCAGCATAGAGTCCCCCATCCTGCAAGTGTGGCTTGCATTCTTCATTCTTACAGGTATGACTTTACATTTGGCCATATTAAAATGCTGATTGCTTCAAGCGTTTGATGGGGGAAACATCCTGACCTGTGGCTTTTCCCTGCTATACACCAAGGTAGAGGCAAGACTGAGGAGTTAATTCTTACTGATCCTGCTGTGCTTGAACCTGTTCGCTTTTTTCTCTTTTTTTTTTTTTTTTTTTTTTCCCCCTCTTCTCTCTGGTCTCCTGAGGGATGCTGGTAGAAAAAATGATTTAATGGTGGTGTGAAAAGATACTTTCACGTCAGTTGTTACCCTAGCTGCTTAAAACCCTGTAGGTGCATGCAGCAGTTCCTTTTCCTTCAGAGTATGTGCCAGCTGGGAGAAAGGGCTCCAGGGGGTAGTAAGGCCTTGTCACTTGGAGCACTTATTAAACCTGCTCTGGCTTTAACACAAGAAGAGGGAAAGCTGCTGTGTGGAGCCCTGAACAAGAGCTAACTGGGACTTCCTTATGCTCCACGATAACGAGTCATTTATCAAGTTCCTTTTCCACTCGAAACATTCTCAGGTGGACACAGCTGGGTTTGTGTTCTGCTTGATGCATTCTCTGTCCTATGCACAATAATCCCAGGGTCCTGGATGTGACAGAAGGGCCGACCATGAGTGAGACGGTGATCCCTGGACTCTGCTATAGTGGCTGGCATTGCTGTGAGGGGAAGCATATGGTGATGCTCTAATATCGCAGTTGCTTAATGCTGTGAAATAATCAAGCTCAAGAGGGGTTTGGGTTTCCTCTGAAATCACTGGAGCTGAAAATGCTGCTGAGAACATGCTGGAAGAGATTTGTATTATTTTACTTCTTGAGGAAAGTGCTCAGATACCCCAGCCTGGACATTCAGAACGACATCTGAAAGCTGTTGCGTGTGACCATGGCGCAGACTGTGCGCCTCCCATTAGCCCTCACACTGGCAATCACGCTGTGCAGTTCTGGTCACCCAGTGCCCTGCTTGGGGGATCTCAGATCTGACCTTTTGCTGTGGGTTGGGGTCTGAACATGCAGAATAAAAGCCTTGTGCTGGTTGATGGGTTTCTTCATGGCTCAAGAGCTGCTTGTGTTCTTTAGTTTTGTTCGGTTTGGTGCATGTAGCTTTTCATCTGGATTCTTCTGGGCGGGCGGGCGTGGGGGAGGAGAATCAAACACCAGGGAATCTAGTCAATGTTTCCTATGCAGCGCGTGCCAACCTGTCCCTCCTTGTCTGTGTATCAGCAGCAGCCTGGATGAGGTCAGCATAGCTTTGTGTATACAGCTGCCTGTCCTCTCATCTTCTCCAGGCTGCCTCACCAGCGCATTACAAGAGACTGGGGATTTTCAGAGTTCCCAGAAAATAAGTCTTCCTGATTCTTGCTCAAAGAACAAGTTAGTGTGCCCTTTCTGTAGAGGGAGCAGCCATCTAGCCCTCATGGAGAGGGTAATCGAGGCTCCAAGGAAGCCTGTCCAGAGGTTGATATGTAACTGAGTGGTTGTATTGTGGAAACTGCCAGCCGCAAAGACCAGCCTGAGTTGAATGGTAAAATTGAAGGGAGGTGAGATACGTGCTTTGATGGACTTTTTCCCCACTGTGGCCTTCACGGTCTCTGGGGAGAGGCAGAGCTGCTGCTTTCCCTGTTCCTCGTCGGTCAATGGATCCGTTCCAGTCTGCACCGGTGGTCGTTGGCTTGTTGTTACGATGACCTGAGAAGTAGTAATTCTCTCAAGGTCTCCTTGCCCCCAGACTGATTTAGAACACTTGGCTGAATGTAAGGGGGTCTGTGAGGAAGTATCCTACCAGGAATTATGGAGCGCTGATGATACCCTGGGTGCTGGGACTACAGGCTAGCCTTAACTCTAAAACCACCACTGCTTCCAAGTACTCAGCCTCTCCACGGGCTGTGTGTCTGGGACCAGCAAAATGTCTCTTACAGGCATCCTGTGAAGACCAGCCAAGCTTTCCAAACTGTCTCTAAGCTTGTAAGCTGTGAATAAGTGATGTTGTGATTGAGAGAGAGACTCCCAGACAAACAGACAGAGTCCTGGGGCACTTTTAAAGACTAACAGATCTATTTTATCGCCTGAGCTTTCGTGGGTGAAAATCCCACTTCATCAGTTGCTTTGAAGATGTGGAACTTACGGAAAGGGAGGGGAGGAAATTAAATTAAATTAAATTTCCTCCCATTCTCTACATTTCCCATCTTCAAAGCGTCTGACAAAGTGGGATTTTCTCCCACGAAAGCTGAGGCGATAAATATATCTGTTAGTCTCTAAAAGTGCCCCAGGACTCTGTTTTTCTGCAGTAGACTAACACGGCTCACCCTGTGGAACTTGACTCCCAGATGTGATTCTCATCCCTTGGAAAAGACAATAGTTTTCTGTCTCCGTAGATGTTTCCCACAAGAGATGGAATCCCTTACTTCAAGTGCAGCTGAGTCAGTGTTCCCCAGGGCAGTGCTAAATGAACCCTGCTCTGTCATAGCTGAGCAATTTTGAAGGTGGACCTGTTCCTTTTCTTCGAGGGCCTTTACTTGGGCTGGCTAGATGTAACTACAATACCTGATTCCAAATAGTTTGTGCCTCTCATCTCTAAATTATAAAAAAAATAAAAAAAAAATCTTGCTCTCTTTTGTAACGGGCAATAGAGGGATATAATCTCCTGGCTGGGCAAACTTGGGATCCCTGCTTATTGCAGATGCACAAGTATAACTGTGAGAAGATACTTCTGTTCTGTAGTAGCATGGCATTTTCTCCCCAGTGCAGGGCTGAGCCAGGTCATCTTACCACACACTGATTGCGAGGGGGAGCCCTGCCAACTCTCTCCCATTACAAACTGGACACGCCCCTAAATTATATCCACAGCTAAACCTAGTAGGCACAGCATGTAGCAAACAAGGCTGTTTGTTTGGAAACATGGGGGCAGGAATTAGGTTTCCTCTTTGGGGAGTTGAGCGTTGAAACAGTCAGATAGATAAGTTTGCCCCAAGGCAGAAGAGATCTGGGCTGAATCTGTCACCCAAGCGGCCTTGGGGGCCTATGTGCATTGTGCTGCATGGAGCAGTCTGAGAGGAAGCTGGAAGCGGGGTGTGACTGGAGTGTTTTCTTGGAGGGCTGATGCACACAAGCCCAGCCTGCAGCCCATATTGCGACTCTTGCTGCCATTGCTCTGAGCTTGGGAGAGCTGCCCTGCATAACAGGCCTGTGTTACCTTTCCCAGCCTCCGCATCCCTTCAGACAGTCAAAGGATACTGAGGAGAGGCTAAAGGTCATCCCCAAATTCTGCTTTCCAGATCCCAAAGACTGGCTGCCAACAGCGGAGCTCAGAAGGTAAAGGCTTGAGTTGCGAACAGGTACTGCACACTGGGTTCCCGCTCAAGTAAATGAGATGTGGGGCTGGGTAGGCATCTGCCAGCCCTTGGGGCAAAGCTCAGGTGGGTTAAAGGCAAATGAAATGGAAGAGACGAGCCCACGGAAGGAGAGCTTGCTGGGGGGCTTAGGAGAGGGAAGCAGTGCAGGGATGTTCCCCTCCACTCATGCAGGGCATTTCTACTCATCCCCACGCTGCTACTGTCTTACCAGCACCTCTCTCTCTTACGTCGAGTCTGTCCTGGGGCTAGTTCCTGGCCACAGTGCCTCTGGTCCTTGGCAGAGTGGGGGAACCATAGGACAGCAGCCTGACGCATCCCAGCCCCTTGCGTGTGGGAGGGAAGGAGTCCAAACCCATGGAACGGACACCTCTAGTCTCCCTCGGGGAGACCGAAGGACTGCACATGGCGAACGGGGTGTTGCCTTTGAGGCACATTATATCAGCCCTTGGTGCCCTGTGACTCCTCTCTGAACCTCTGAATGGCACGGTAATCTGACGGACTGCTCTTTGACTCCCCAGTGAAACCTTTTCCTTCATGCTGACTGGTGAGGACGGCAGCCGCTGGTTCGGGTACTGCAAGAAACTCTTGGTAAGCAGCTGTATGACACCTGCTGCCATAGCTGGGCCCGCATGGATGTGGGGTCAGGCAGAGATGTGCGTCACAGCCTGTTAGCTGTTAGCTAGGTGGGAGCTGTGTTGCTCTCAGCCCTGGCGCAGGGGTTACCAGCCCCCTCGGGGGAGTGGAGCCATGAAGAGGGAAAAGGGTGCCTCGCGGTGTGCAGCCACGCTCTGATATCAGGCCAGGCCCCTGAAAGGAGAGGCTTGGCCCTGCCAGAGGCAGCTCTGGTCACATGACTGGAAGCTGGGAGAGGTATCCCATGGGCGGCAGCACCAACTCAGCTGCTGCGGCTGTAAGCGAAGCAGGGCATTTGCAGCGCCTCTATCCCACTCGGCCGCTGAGCCCCGCTGCTGTGAGTGGGGCAGAGGTGATGGTGCTGGGGGTAGTGGCTGCTGAGCAGCCCCACAACTGCAGTGGAGAAATGTGTGCCATAGCCGGGCACTGCTCTGGGTGGGCCTGGCCCGTGTGGGGTCATACCCTAGTACCTATGGAACACAAATCCTAGAACAAACGGTAGCCTCAACTCTCATCCCTGTATGAACCTAAAGTCTACGGTGGGGACCTTCCCCAAGAGGAGCCCTCACCTAGTGCCACGTCCCTTCCCCAAGAGAAGCCCTCACCTCAGGCTGCGGACCCCTCCCTATAGAAGCACTAACACTAGCTGCAAGTCGGCTCACTATAGGAACCCTAATTCTAGGTCAGGGCGCCCTCCCTATAGGAATGTGAACTTCAACCCTAGCTTGGGGACTCCTTCCTATAGGAATCCAAACTTCAACCCTAGCTTCATGTCCCCTCCGTGTAGGAGCTCTAACCTAGGCTGGGGACCCCTTCCCACATGAATTCTAGCACTAGCTCCAGTCCCCTCCCCAGATGAATCGTAACCCAAGTCTAGGGACTCCTCCATCTTGGAAATGAACTTCAACTCCAGATTCCCTTCCTATGGGCTGGGCCTTCTGGCCATCAGGTAGCTCTGGAAATGCCACAGGGCCTGGCTTACCAATGTGCTAGCAGCCTCTTCTCTCCCATCACAGCACGCACCTTTCCCTGCCTCCCTTCCACCATGTGTGCCCAGCACAGAGGTCTGGCTCTATTGTGGACATGACTCCACTTTCCTCTCCCAGTCTCGCTCCTCTCTTCTCTGAAATCTTACCTCTTAGCCCAGTAACGGGGCACTGGTCGAAGTATGGCATCCTCTTCCATTACAGCCCAAGGCAGGCATTCTTTCTCACTAACATGTCAGCCCAACAAGGCCACTTTCCCCTTTTCCATGCCACCTCCCGGCCCAGCCCCGAAATGCCAGGGTCAATTTTTCAGCTGAGTCCATCAATACATATAGGAGCTTGAACTCCCCTCTCTAGAATCCCTAGCCCTCGCCTGGGACCCCTGCCTGTAGGAGCCCGAACTCTAGATCCCTGTCCTCTCTGTAGGGGAACCTGAACCCTAGATTGAGAACCACTTCTTATGGGAACCCAAATGCTTGCTGCAAGTCCTCTCCCTATAGGAATCCTAAACCTAGGCCCTGGACTGATTGTTACAGGAACACTAACTCTAGGTCAAGAGTCCCTCTCTATAGGAGCCCTAGCCCATTAGGAACCCTATGCCAGTTACCCTTTCCTATAGGAACCCTGTCCTTAGGCACGAGACTCCTCTCCATAGGAACCTTAACTCTAGGATGGGGACCCTTCCCTATAGGTACATGAACTCTGCGGTGGGGATCCTTACCTATAGAAATCCTAAGCCTAGGAGAGGAACTCTAACCCTAGATCCAGGGACCAACCTTATAGGAACAGGAGCCCTAGGCCTACGACATCTCTCTCCAGGAGTCCTAGCCATAGCTCGAAGTCTCCTCTCTATAGGAACTGTAACCCTGGGCCTGGGACTCATGCCTGTAGGAACCCTAATCTTTGGGTGGGGTCGCCTATTTAGGTCATCCTAACCCTAACCCTAGTCACAAGTCCCATAGGAATAGGAACAACTCACTGGGTCAGCGGGATCAGTAGAGGACGGAATTCAGTGTGGAATCCGGTCATGCAGCCTGAATATGTTGGGAGGCATCAGTATCTTTCAATGGCCGTCAGAGGCCTTACTTCCCTTATGCTGCTCTGGGTGTAACGCCACCTCCCTTGCTTTGTAGCCAGAAGGGAAAGGGAAGCGGCTCCCAGAGGTGTACTGCGTGGTGAGCCGCCTGGGCTGCTTTAACCTCTTCTCCAAGGTAAGTGATGAGCTGAACCCTACACATTAGAGCCAGGCACATCAGAGTCAGACTTGGGGGTCATAAAATGCCTTTCGGACATGCTTTGAAGCTCCAGGCAATAACTGCACTTCTGCAGCACAGTCTGGAACCGCATCGCTGCATCTGGTGACAGTAACCTTGACCCCCAGGGGGGCTGGTTGCCTGCTGCACGTTAACTAGTGCTTTGTCTTGTTCAGTCTAAATGACTCCATCACTGAGCCTGTCACCCAGCATTTGGGAAACAATTCCGTAGTCAAATCCACCTCGCTGTCAGGGAACGGTCCTTAATGCCAAGCCTCATCCGCACATTCCTAGTCACATCCCCATGAGATGTGCAAATACCTGTCAGATTCCATGGCGGTGATTCTGTTCCGATGGGCTTCACAGCTCTCTAACCAATATCCCTGCCCGTTGTACAGCTGTCACAGAGGAATCTGATGTTCTGGGGTGGTTCTGAAAGAGGGTAAAAGGGATGTCTGAAAACTGAAGTCCAGTGAGAGTTAAAGATAGTAGACACTGCTGGAAATGGGAACAGTTAATTCCAACAGGCATTTTATTCCTTAAGTGTGCGTGTCCCTCCCTTGATGGGACTTTTCATCAATTTAATTGTTTAACCAGTTTAGGGCCCACAGAGCAATTCTTCGCTTCCTTCAATGGTGTCACCAGCTGATTTTTAACATGCATTGTTAACTCTTTGCTTGCCTTTTCGTCCCTATGTGACACATCTATGCGGGAGCCTTCCCCAGGGTGGGTGTCAAGATGGAAATCTGGATTGGAGCTGTCAATATTGAAGTTGCAGTTTGTGGTCACGTATCTAGGGATATATTTCATCCCTGCTTCTGTCTTGCACTGCAACAACAATGCAATAATGGGAGACTATTCTCCTACAGATTCTGGATGAGGTCGAGAAAAGGCGAGAGATGTCCCCAGCCCTGGTGCATCCATTCATGCGCAGTGTTATGGAGGCCCCTTTCCCAGCTCCTGGACGCACAATCACTGTGAAGAGCTTCCTTCCAGGAGCGGGAAATGAGGTAACTGTGAAACCAGGAGTTGGCCGCAGATGGGAGTTGCTGTCCATGTAAAGTGATTGTGTATGCCAGGTGTAGTGGCACTTGACCAGTTTCGCTGTAGTTCAGCACTGGCTGTAGATTTTAGAGCGAGGATTATTTCCTAAGGGCTCCACACAAATCACTGGAGAGACGCCTTGGCTGCCAAGAATGTAAACTGCAATAGAAATGGCTCTTCAGATGTACAGGGGAGGGTGAGCTCAGTACCTCACACAAGTCTCTCAGGGTGAGATGGAAAGCATGCCATGCCTTGTGAGCCTTTGCACCCCTCTTTTACAGCATGTGTCAAGTCATTTTTAGACAGATTCTCAAATCCCCAGGTCTGTCTCTGCACTGCCATTTTGCAGTGCAACTATGCATCTCTGTGACTTTTGGCATCTCTGCTCTGCTTTCAGGTCATTGAGCTATGCCGTCCATTGGATTCCCGGCTGGAACATGTTGATTTTGAGTGCTTGTTTAAGTGCCTTAGTGTCTGCCATCTGATCAAGGTGTTTGCCTCTCTCCTGCTGGAAAGGAGGGTGATCTTTGTTGCAGATAATCTGAGGTGAGAAGTGAGTCAAACATGTCTTGCTGTGTTAAGAAGTTTCATGTTTCCCGCTGGGCTGTTTTTCCTGAATAAGTTAATGTTTTCTATTTCTCTGAGACAATTGCCTTTTAAGAGCTGCCTCTCAAGACTTTATTGCAAGCTGCCTGCGGCCCTGCGTGTGTGTGTTAAGGACATAAGAGTGCACAAGCTGTTCACGGCTCTTGGTGTGTGGATGTAGGATCTAACAGCTGCCCAGGGTGCCATATGTATGGACAGTCAGTCAAGACTGTTTGTTATTCTTCACATGAGAATTTAAGTTGTTTTAACTGCAAACCTATTAAAAGCTGGATCAGAAATTGAGTGTAAACGGTGCCTTTCAAAAGGAGATAAAGGAGCAGTTAGCATATTACCAATCAAAACAGACTTTTTCTGTCAGTTGTATACATTGTTGCTATTCTTTGCTCCCTTTGAAGAGCAGTATATGGATAAATACCTAGATAAATGAAGACCTTGGCGGGCTTCTCTGTCATGTGATTTGCATTTTCTCGAGTAGCAGGCACTTGTCACTTAACTCTGTAGCTGAGGTCTGACTATCTAATGTGCTGACAATTCATTGTCACTTTTCTCTCCTTCTAGCACCTTGTCTAAATGTGGCCACGCTGTGGTAGCAACGCTTTACCCCTTCACCTGGCAACACACCTACATACCTGTTTTGCCAGCCTCCATGATCGATATTGTCTGCTCTCCAACCCCATTCCTTATTGGCATTCTTTCCTGTTCCTTACTGCAGCTCCAGGATCTGCCCATCGAAGAGGTGAGGCTTGAGGATGTTAAAGAAAATGCAAGGGGAGTTCAGATACTGCTGGCCTGACAAGTACCTGGGCAGAATTCTATGGATTGTTTTATGAACATGTTAAATTCTCCCTTAATGTGGTGTAGACAGTCCTTGATTTGCCAGCCCCTTACTGACAGCTGGAGGCTTTTATTTTCTTAAATCCATAATTTTCACTATTTTTAAAGACTGGATACTTTTGTGTAAAAATGTGTGCCTTGCCTCATGCTCTGACTGGGGGTTTCCTCTCTATAGCTGCATAGTTGGGAGAGGCATAATAACGGTCCATATTTCTGCTCCTCTTTCCCCAGGTACTGATTGTCGACCTCTGTGCTGACAACTTTCTGCAACAGGTGAGTGACATAACCTTTTTGATGGCCAGTGGTAGCCCAGCCTGTAGGGCAGAGGGTCAATCCAATAGGGTATCACAGCATAAATATATGCAAGAAACTCAGCCAGGTACCACTGCAAACATACCTAGATCTGCAGGATTCCCAAGATAGGGGAATATGCTTCCTTCCTTCTGTTGGAGCGGGAGATGAAACTGGCCTGAAATTCGTGAGTTTGCATGGAATTCAAGACCCTCAAGAATCAAGACACTACTTACTTGGCATATATGAAGGCTAGCCCAGATAGTTATAAGTGCTCTTACTATGTAGAATAGAAACACTAGGCTTCTGCGTTACTTTGCCCTCACTCTGGCCTTCTGTTCAAGGTAAGGCAGCTGAGATTGTGATGTGGAATAAGATGGCAGGGCAATGTAAGGTTGCAAACTGAGGCATAACTCCACTCAATTAAAGCAAAAACTGATTAAGCCTAAGGTATAAATTTTCAGACAGGATATTGTCATTTAGTTTCTGATGACATATATGTATAAAAACAAATAGTGAACAGAAAAGATGGAACAAGCAGGGTCTCAAGTTACTAAGTTCCAAGGTACCAGGAAGCTCTTCTTGACTCCATGAAGGGCGTCTCAATTTCTGGACCACTATTCTCCAACTTGAGCCTTGGTACATAAGGTTGCTTACATCTTTACACAGTTCTCTTTATAGTTCATGTTACAAGTAAACATATGTGAATCATCCTTAAGGTCATCTTTATATTTTACCAGAGTATAAGAGCGACGAGGAACACTATGATCTTAATGTTTGCATGTTCTTAACTTTCCCAAACATGGGTTTTCAGGGGACTTTCTGCTCATAGTTGAGCATTTGTAAGTCGTTAAAAAGCTTTGTCAATAATTTTGCCGGTTGCATTTTGAGGTGCATTATTCATCTGAGGTCATAGGTATTTGTTTTCAACAGCACAATTTTCCTGCCTGTGTTTTGGCCTCCTGTTCTGGGCATTTGCTTTCCACAAGTTTTCTGTCCTTATTGTCTAGTCAATTTAAATTTCCTAGATTTGGTTTTTTTGAAAAAACACCATTGCTCACTTGAGATTCTGTGCTAGTCATAAATGCTTTGAGATCCTTCAATGAGAGTTGCTGTATGTACATGTTAAAACATGGTGTTTAGTGTGTGTAACAGCTCCCTACACACACACACACACACACACACACACACACACACACACACACACACA
>ML686183.1:488796-576594 GCA_007922175.1 Pelusios castaneus
GCTGTGCCCTGGGCAGGGTCTGGGGGCTCTGGGAAGGGGTGCTGGAGCGGTGCTGTGTGCGCTGGGCCCTGGGAGGGGATCTTTGTGGAGCGCTGTTGCCCCTCGCTCACGGAGCGGGGCTGGGTTGCTCCTCGTTGTAATGGCGTGGTGGCTGGTGCAGGTCTGAGACACAGCACCAGTCTGTTGGTTTGTGACCTACTGCAGGCTTCTTCTGGTGGTGTCACTCCTCCCCGTCGTGCACCTGTACAGGGCCCCGCAATGGGCTTTCACCTGGGCCCCCAGTAGCCAAAGGCCGTATGGTAACACTTCACTCCAGTGCGCTGACTTTGCTGAACACACTTTTTAGGCTGCGGCCCTGGTGGAGGAGGAGACGCGGCGCTACCGGCCTACCAAGAACTACCTCAGTTATCTGCCCACGCCTGACTACAGTGCCTTTGAGGTGAGCGGGGGCTGGATATGCAGGGAGGTGCCACAGGTGGAGGGATGGCCGAGGGGGAGGCGCCAGCCCAGGGGATGGTGCTGCTGCAGCATGAGGCTGGCAGTAGTCTCCTCGTGGACCCGAACCACAAAGAGAACTGCTGCCATTGGTCCCTGAGCAGTGGGGTTCCTTCCCTCTGCAGGAAAGAAAGCTCTGTCCTTCCTTCCCCCTGCCTGGGTGTGGGTAACGATCTGTTCTGCACCCACAGACGGAAATCATGCGGAATGAGTTTGAGCGCCTGGCAGCACGGCAGCCCATAGAGCTTCTCAGCATGAAAAGGTGAGCGACAGTCCCTAGGAGCAATGTCTGAGTTGAGTGGACAGAGCTTGGTCTGGATGAGCCTGTTCCTGCTGACTGCTGCTGTGTGGTGTGGTGTGCCATTTTTAGGCCAGATGTACACTACAGATCTGTGTCAGCAGAACTCTGTTGGTCATGAATGTGAAAAATCGACACCCCTGAGTGATGTAGTTATACCAAGCTCACCCAGTGGGAGAGCTCCTCTTGCTGACATAGGTACCGCCTCTTGGGGAGATGGATTAACTGCATCGACGCGAGAATCTCTCCCATTGGCGCAGGAGCATCTTCGTTTAAGTGCCACAGTGGTGCAGCTGTGCCAGTCAGCGTTTTAGGTGCAAGCCTTTCTTTCTGGGCGCAGGTGCTGTTAATAGAGCTTGCTTTTGTGTTTAAAATGTTGCAGCTTTAATTAGGACTATTGTTCTTTTAAAACATACACAGTCGCCTTTTCAAACAGGAGGGACTAAGAACCCAAACTCACATCTTTTTTCTAGGTGATGTAGTCATGGAGCCTTAGACTTCTTGCCCTTTTTGGAAACTCAGGATTGCCAAACAGAGGAGAGCTCTCCAGCCAAGATGTGCCATGAGCTGACCACCCTAGGGTGTCAGCACATAGCCTTTTCCGTTGTCGAGATTAGCCCTATGTGCCTACCAGCTCTATTGAACATTCTAGTAACCTAAAATGGGAAGCTACTATTTTATTTCTAGCAGTAACAGGCTGTATTTCATTTATTAACTACATTTATTTTGACAAGTAGCTGCACTTTGCATTGTTTCTCATTAAATAAATGTAGACTACAAGACTCCTGTATTATCTCTATCTTGGTTGCGGGTTCTGAGCATGGCTCTTTGAACTCTAGTCTCTGCTAAACAGTAACGAAGATGTAAAAACAACCTGGGATGTGCTAACTTTTTTCAGGTCTTAGAGTCCCCCTCCATTCTTCAACATGATGTGAAATTTGTGCTTTATAGAAAGCCTGTTGAAGTGCAGTAATACTCTAAGATGGATTTCAAACATCCTCAAGGGTCTGGATAGTTAGTGCTGAAAGAGGCAGTGTGCTGCAGCAGCTTAGGCTCTCAAGAATGATCACACCAGTGGTCCATCTAGCCCAGCATCCTCTCTTCTGACAGGGGCCACTGCCAGGTGCTTCAGGGGATATGAATAGAACAGGGAGTTAGGAAATGATCCACCCCGTCTGCCTTTCCCAGCCTCTGGCAAACAGCAGGCCCTGCCTATCCTGGCTAATACGCCTTGGTGGGTCTGTCCTCTATGAACTTGCCTAGTTCTTTTTTGAACCCTCTTATATTCTTGGCTTTCATAACATCTTCAGAGAAGGAGTTTCACAGGTTGACTTTGTATTGTGTGAAGAAATGCTTCCTTTTGTTTGTTTTAAACCTGCAGCCTATTAATTTCATTTGGTGACCTTTAATTTTTGTGTTATGAGAAGAAGTAAATAACACTTTCTTATTTACTTTCTCCACACCAGTCATGATTTTTATAGATCTCTATTATATCCTCCCTGTAGTCTCTTTTCCAGACTGAAAAGAGCCAGTCTTATTAATCTCTTCTCATATGGAAACTTATGTCCCCTTAATCATTTTAGTTGCCCTTTTCTGTATCTTTTCTAGTTGTGATTGTATCTTTTTTGAGACACATCTGCATGCAGAACTGAAGCTATATCATGGGCTTATAAAGAGGCAATGCAGTATTTCACGTCTTATTGTCTATTCCTTTCCAAATGATTCCCAACATACAATTAGCTTTTTCGGTTGTCACTGCACATTGAATGGATGTTTTTAGAGAACATCTGCAATGACTCCAAGATCTTTCTTGAGTGTTAACAGGTAACTTACAGCTCATCATTTTATATGTACAGTCAGGGTAATGTTTTCCAGTATGCGTTATTTTGCATTCATCAAGATAGAAATTCATCTGCCATTTTGTTGCCCAGTCACCCAGTTCTGTGAGATCCCTTTTTAATTCTTCACTGTCTGCTTCGCACGTAACTATCTTGAGTAGTTTCGTATCATCTGCAGATTCTGCCACTATATTGTTTACCCCTTTTTCCAGATCATTTATGAATATCTTTAATAGTACTGGTCCCTGTACAGACCAATTGAGGACACTGTTGTTTACCTTTCTCCAGTCTGAAAAGTGACAAGTTATTCATATCTATTAACTAATTACTGATTCAGGAGAGGACCTTCCCTCTTTTCCCATGACAGCTTACTTTGCTTAAGAGTGTTTGGTGAGGGACCTTGTCAAAGGCTTTCTAAAATACAAGTACGTATGTTATATCCATTGGGTCACCCATGTCTACATGTTTGTTACCCCCCCCCGCCCCCGCCCCCAAGAATTGTAGTAGATTGGTGAAGTGTAATTTCCCTTTACAAAAGCCATATTGACTCTTTCCCAACAATTCATATTCATCTACTCAATGATATCTCCCAGCTGGAAAAAGAGTTTCCATAGTTATGTTGGGTATGTGTACACTGGCTGGCCTGTGTCAGCTGACTCAAGTTTGGACTGCAGGGCTATAAAATTGCAGTGCAAACTGTGAGATATCAAGGGCAGAGGGCAGTCGGAGAATGAGAGAAGGAAGGTTTGTAAGCCTTAGAATGCTGAGGGCTTTGTTCCCTCTTGATTAGCTGGGGTTACTACAGGGCAATTAGGGGTACCTGAAGCTAATTAAGACCCAGCCAGGTACCTCATAAAAGCCTCCCTGCTCCAGACAGGGCACAAGCTGGAGGAGGAGCAGGAGTACAGTGTTATGCAGAGTGGAGCAGCAGAAGTGCCTAGAACAAGCTAAAGAAGGATGAAATGCATTAATGTTTCAATTCACTGGAAAAAATACAGGTCATCTTAATTTCGCCCTTTGGCCACCTACATTAGAGTGTTCACGTTTTAGAATTGAAAGATGGATACCTTGCTTTTAATTTGATTAACTTTCATGAGTCGTCTTAGTTGTAATTTTGGTTGGATAGAATATTGTTTAAGAAAGAAGTTTGTTTTACAGTGATTTTTATTATCTTTGTACAAAATTTCATGCACACTTGGACAGTTCTCAAGGCACACCAGTTGAAAACCACTGGCCTAGGCTCTGGGACCTCCTCCCCCCTCACAGGGTCCCAGAGCTGGGGCTCCAGTCCAAGCCCAGTGTTTACACCACAGTTTTACAGCTCCATAGCCTGAGCCTGAATCAGCTGACACAGGCCGGCCAATTGCATTGTAGACATACTCTAAGATTTTAGGAGCTGCCTGGGTCTGTCCGCTGGAAATGTTGCTGTAGAAAATTACAAAATCTCGTTTCAGTGAAGACTGAGATGTTGACGAGTAGTAGAGGGAAATTAGGTATTTTGTGACATGCGTGCAGTTCTCAGTTTGAGACATTTGAAACCATGAAAATTGAGCAAATAAAAATTGTTCTGTATTCTGAGAGTATTAATGAGTAGTTTGGAGCTGATGGCTTTCTCTGCATCGGGTTTGACACTTGATCAGCATTCTGTGCCTCTGAGCACAACTGATTCTAGACTGTCTAAATGCAGTGCCCCTAATTATGGTTAAATCTTCCTCCCCTCCTCTACTGTGTTCACAGACAAGTTTTTCTTGTTGGCTGTATTTCAGGTATGAGCTGCCTGCTCCCTCCTCTGGTCAGAAGAATGATATCACAGCATGGCAGGAATGTGTTAATAACTCAATGGCTCAGCTGGAGCATCAGGCTGTTCGGATTGAGAATCTGGAGTTAATGTCTCAGCATGGTTGCAATGCTTGGAAAGTGTATAACGAGTAAGCAGTTGCTTTTCTTCTGGAAATGTTTGACAAAAGTGGTGTCAATTTGCAGCCCTCCAGGTGTTTCACATATGACTGCAGCTTCAGAATAATTACCAAATTCTATTCCGATAGCCCATATAACTTCAGACTCTATCCTGAAACCATTGCAGAGTTCATCTGGCCAGCCTGTATGCTGACGATGGGGAAAGGGAGCTTCCTCCATTCTTCATCTCAAGCCACACAAGTGGTTGCACACCTGTGCTGCTGCCACATCCCCTATCTGTAGGGGAGAAAGATCTACTGGAGCCTGCACCAAATGGCCATATCCAATATCCCAGCCCCTCCCACTGCTCCAAATGGCCATATCCAATATCCCAGCCCCTCCCACTGCTCCAAATGGCCATATCCAATATCCCAGCCCTTCCCACTGCTCCAAATGCAGGGAGGTGGTTCAGGGAGTCTGATATGAGACAGCTGCACCATGTGTCCCTCTCTGCCGGGTCCCTAGGTCTTGACCTTCCCTTTCTTCAAAAGAACTGTAGCTTTACCAGGGGGCAAAGTGGGTGGGGAGCAGAACTCCTTCGTTTTGCAAAACAACCAAGGAGTCCAGGGGCACTTCTAAACACCAACAAATGTATTGCTCATGGGCTTTCGTGGGAGAAAATCCTACTTCGTCAGAAGCTTGAAGGTGGGGAATTGGTTTGGTTCTTCGGTGTATGGAGCTTATGTTCTCCACACTGTTTGCGTCACCTTACTCCAGTTTTTCCCAGTACAGGGACATTTTGTGCATTTTATTGTACTGATTAACTTTATCTTGTTTGTCCTTAAACACAAGACTTCCCATGAACAAAAAGCAATGTTCTGTCAGCTGTAAGCATCATTTTAAGCATGTCTACAGAAGAGAGAACTTGGCAAGCCAGCACTCAGGTCAAGCACAGACTAGGCGAAAGCCTTAGAAGAAATATTGTGGTGGCCTATCCATAAACTATTAACATTCAGCTAACAAATGTGGACTCTCAAGGTTCTGTAACATTTCCTCTTTGGATATTATAGTTCAATACATATGTCAGACTAAATTATTCATTAATCCTTAGTTTTCTTATCTGAGTAGGAAACCTATGAGGACTAGTGTGATCTAATTTGAGCATATTCTTATCTTTTCCAAATCTGGACTTTGAAGGGGCTTTTTACTCAAAATATAGCAGCATACTCATAAACCATTAGAAAGCCTTGTCAGTAACTTTACCTGTTGCATTTTGAGGTGCTTTATTCAGTTTAGGGGACTATATGTTTAAGTGTTCCCCACCATCAGGGCAAACCAAATCATGCTTGGGTAAAGGGAATGTGGTGGACCTAATTTACTTAGATTTTTAGCAAGGCATTTGATACGGTTCCACACAGGGAATGATTAGTTAAATTAGAAAAGATGGGGCCTAATATGAAAATAGAAAGGTGGATAAGGAACTGGTTAAAGGGGAGACTACAGAGGCTCATACTGAAAGGTGAACTGTCCAGCTGGATGGGAAGTGCAAGGTCATGCATTTAGGGGCAAATAAGAATTTTTCTTAAAAGTTGGGGATGCATCAGTTGGAAGTGACGGAGGAGGAGAATGACCTGGGCGTGCTGGTTGATCACACGATGACAATGAGTTGCCATCGTGATGCAGCCGTGAAAAAAGCTAATGCTGTCCTGGGGAGCATCAGAAGGCGTATTTCCAGTAGAGATAGGGAGGTGTTAGTACCGTTATACAAGGCGCTGGTGAGACCCCATCTGGAATATTGTGTGCAGTTCTGGTCCCCCATGTTTAAAAAAGATGAAGTCAAACTGGAACAGGTGCAGAGAAGGGCTATTAGGATGATTCGTGGATTGGAAAACTTTCCCTATGAGAGGCGACTTAAAGAGCTTGGCTTGTTTATCCTAACCAAAAGAAGGCTGAGGGGAGATATGATTGCTCTCTATAAATACATCAGAGGGATAAATAGCAGGGAGGGAGAGGAATTAATTGAATACAGCACCAATGTGGACACAAGAACAAATGGTTACAAACTGTCCGTCAGGAAATTTAGGCTTGAAATTAGACGCAGGTTTCTAACCGTTAGAGGAGTAAAGTTCTGGAATAGTCTACCAAGGGGAACTGGGGGGAAGGGGAAGAGGGAAAACAGTTGCCTTCAAAACTGAGCTGGATAAATTTATGGAGGGGATGATATAATGGGATGGCTTAGTTTGGCAATTGTCCATTTTTTAATACTGGTGATTGATATGCCAGTGACCTGGAAAGGGGCATTAGATGGGGTGGGTTCTGAGTTATTAGAGAGAATTTTTTCTTGACTGGCTGGTGAGACTTGCCCACATGCACAGGGTTTAAGTGATCACCATATTTGGGGTTGGGAAGGAATTTTCCCCCAGGGCAGATAGGCTTGGGCACTGGGTTTTTTTTGCCTTCCTTTGTAACATTGGGCACGGCTCACTTGCTGGTTGATTTTCTGTATTTTAAAGTCTTTAAATCATGATTTGAGGACTGTAGTAACTCAGTCATAGGTTAGAGGTTCATTACAGGAGTGGGTGGGTGAGGTTTTGTGGCCTGAATCATGTGGGAGGTCACACTAGATGATCTTATTGGTCCCTTCGGACCTTAGAGTCTATGCAGATTACTGTTAAATGATTGCAAAAGGTAAGGGGTGCCTCTTCAAAGTGAGGTGCAAATATCAGACATCCTGGCCTGAGTGGGAAGTATGACCATGTTGCTCATGTGATTTTGGAGAAATAAAATGGCACACTATTTGCTTTTCCTTGCTTCCCGATATTGACTGTGTAGCTTTAAGTGAGCTGATAGATTTCATGTATTCTCCTGTTTTGTGCTTTTCATCTTTGCCATTAGACATCTGGTTCATATGATTGAACAGGCTCAGAAAGAACTGCAGAAATTGAGGTAAGTTCTGCCTTTTCTTATCCTTCTGTTTGAACTTGAAAGGAATTCTAGGAGTTCCCCAATAAGTGATACAAGAAGGCCTTCACTCATCTTTATGCAGCTGCTGTAGCTGTAGAGGAGAGGATCTGGTCATGTTTCTTTAGATTTTGTGCTACACCCTACTGTGACCAGAAAGGAGCAGTGGTAGGGGCCTCCTTGAAGAACAGTCACTGGTAATGGGATTCGACTGCTAGGAATTAGTTTTATCCAGAGGACTGCAGTTGTCTTGTCCGGTTGGGAATGGAGATGCGGTGGCTAGTGTGCGGTTTGACTTGTTGATTGTTTTTGATCAGGGCTACTGCCTTGAATAGACACAAGTGCAGGACATATGGAACAGGGACTGGTGCGTTCTGCACAGGTGACAATCTCATGAAATAATGTGGATCCTTGTCAGAGGGAAGGGCGACATTGCCCAGCAAACCATTTCTTACCACTGCCTGCTTTTCTTGGGCAATTGAGGATTGCTTTCTGTGATACGTGAGTGTGGGGAGCAGTGGTGACAGAGTTTGATATTGAAGTTCACAAAGGGTTAAAGAACAAACTTGGATATTCAGTATGGGTATTAGGACTAACAAAAGCTGGAGTTATTTCCATTCTCACTGTTGCCTTCATGAGAATGGAACAACTCTAGTTTAAGCCTACTAATTTTTTTCAGACTGGATAGAACAAAACATTGAGCTCTGAACTCAGACCCCTTTATTTTTCCTGCCTTAGTAGCATGTTTCAATTTCACTTCTCAGGATTTTATGTCCATAGTCAGTTTTTTCTTTAGCCTTGTTCCTTAGGTTTAGTTCGTGTACATGTCTGTACTGAGCGTCATGCTCCTTCCTGTACTTCTGTTGCTGTGCATTTGGGTTTCCAGGACCCTTTCCAGTAGCAGTGTGAAGGAGGTGGGTTGCATTTCAAGCACAATAGCAAAATTTAAGACTCCCAGGGAAGCAGAAAAAGTGAATGCAATTGTGTGGTTAAATATGTAACAT
This sequence comes from Pelusios castaneus, assembly GCA_007922175.1. Taxonomy (NCBI): domain Eukaryota; kingdom Metazoa; phylum Chordata; order Testudines; family Pelomedusidae; genus Pelusios; species Pelusios castaneus. The sequence continues at coordinate 497,289 of ML686183.1, forward strand.
TTTGTCACAGGAAAAATATTCAGGATCTCAACTGGCAGCGGAAGAACATGCAGCTCACAGCTGGGTCTAAGCTACGAGAGATGGAGTCAACGTGAGTGTCTAGGGCTAGGCTCTTCTTCTCCAAATACACTTTCTGCCTCATTTTTTTCCCCCCCTCTGTCTGAGAGGCTTTTGGTGACTCTGTTAGATGCCTTCACAGGTTTGGCATCACCTTGAGCATATTGTATCTGGAACAAAGCTGCAGGTAATAGCTGTTTAACTGGGTAATAAAAGTGTGTCGTCTTGAAGCAGTGACTGAGTTGTCTGTGGGAGGCAGAGGGCACATCAGCATTTGAAATGGCCTGCAGTACTTAATGTGTTTCTAAAGGTCTTAATTTTCTGTGTGTCAGGAATCTGAATGTTTCAGGCTTTGTATACTGTGATTTAATGTCAAGTAAAAGGAATGAATCGCATAGTCTGTTTAAATGGGTCATACACACTTGCTGAAGTTTATCAGATATTAAGGAATAACTGTTTTTTGTCTAATGAATTGATCCAAAGGTGTATCTGTTGTCTTTTAATTGTAGAAATAGTTGCTGCTCTGAACAGTCACAATCAGTATTTGAACTCTGGTTTTTATATGTTCTGTTCCAGGTGGGTGTCTCTGGTCAGTAAAAACTATGAGATCGAGCGAACTATTGTGCAACTAGAAAATGAAATCTCACAAATTAAACAGCAGCATGGAGAGGCCAACAAAGAGAACATTGAGCAAGACTTCTGAGGTCAGACCCCTGCCATTCACTGCAGCACATCTGCAACTTTCTGGAGAAGCTCTGTATCCTTAGACTCTCTAATATCTGTGCACATATAATGAAATAGAAAACCATCATTAGTGCTCAGTTTCTTATTTTAAAGAGTAGGCAGAGCTAGAGCAGATGCAGGGAAAAGTCCTGCCCTCACAGACTGGATGTACAATTAAGTATAGGATTTCTTGTGTGAATGAATGATCTTGGACAGAACCCTTATTTAATTGTTTTTGTATTTCTTATACCTGAAATAAACATTTTTCTAATTTTATTTGGCTTCTGATGACTGTAAACACCTGAGCATTGTCAGATACTAAACTTCAAACAGATCTCTTAAGCTTGTATACATGTTAGAGGGCATAATATTATGAAGGCCATAGATGGACCAAGTTTTGAATTTACACTTGAGAGAGGATTCATTGCTGTGTTAACTACTTCCATGAGTTTTTGAAGGAGCTTTTGCTGATCTTTGGAAAAGTGGCTGTTTGCATTTTCTGGCACTTTGGGCTTCTTTGGCAGATCCAGGGGTTGCTGCTTTGATCTTATTCTTTCCCTCCTCTAGGCCTTTTATCTTTTTCAGTATATAAGGCACCTGTTCATAGTTATGGAGGTCATATATGATACAAGTTAATTGCAAACTCGGATCTCTGAGAATCTCCCGCACACTGTTTGTTTGTCAAATACCAAAAGGGCAAAATACTGTCCAGCATTTCACTGCACAGACCATCTTAGCACAGGAGGAGGAACCAATCCTGACTAGTTGACAGTGCAAGAAAAGTTAATATTCTAGCACAAGTCAGTAGGCTTCTCGGTAAGAGGAACTGGTGCATGTACTTAATCCAAAGGAAGGAAGGAAGGAATGGCCTTATTTTAATAGTAAGTGTGCATCAAGAATTCAAACTGAATTGATGTCCCTTAGTAATACATGAAACATCGTTAGGTTTAAAGCAGAGAGAAATACATTTGCTTCTTAACACTACAATTGAAGCCTTCTAAAGAGATTAAAATGCTTGCCTTATTTATATTTGTAGAAGCCAGTCCCAGTGTAATAGCAAACAAAAATCCAGCCATGCGGATGATGATATATATCTGTCAAAATATTGCTTTCCTGTTGGGAGCCTATTATGACTCCCCTCCTACTGGCAGCCTGACCTTATCTTCTGTTGGTACCCTGGTGTGCCGCTGCCTGCTCTCATCCCTTGCTGCTGTGTCTTGCTTCCTGTTGCCTCGTAATCTGCATGTTGCCTCCTTTTCTAAATATGAATATAAAATCCATCTACACTAAACTAATATAAAATAGCTGTGGTGTTAGGTTCTTAAACCAGGATTTGAACTTTAAAAGGTGCTCTGCTGTTTGAGAATCAACTTATTTGACAAAGGAAAATTTAATAAATGACTGCTAAATTGCCAAAGACAGCTACTTTTTCCTCATGGGGATAGAATTCCCTCTCTGTTTAAAATGCATCATTTCACTACATCAGACCACCTAAGACAATTATTTCTACAATCAACTCTGAGGCTCACTCAAACTCAAATATTTGCTGTGCCTGCCTCTCTCTGTTTTAGAACTAGCATTCTGGAAATCTTGCAAAGGAATGTTTTCCAATAATTACAGCTCATCATAGGCACTGTGTGCCATAATGAAATGGTCAGGCCTGACACCAAAGTTCTGTGCTCCTGTTGCAAAATGTCACACTGAAGTTTCTGGTCCTGTGACTCTTTGCATTTTCTGTTCTGATAGCCACACATAATCTTGCATGCATGTTATTACAAGGTTATCTTCTCTTATGATGCATTTTAAAATTTGGTTTTCACGGGCATATTTTGAATGATGACTAATGCTAAAAGCTTGCATTGTAATGGTGTCTTACATTAGCCATTGTACCAACACAACAGAAACTGATGCTCAGTTTTTGTGAATTAACTACATGCAGATAATTTACGTGTGCACTGCCAAGTCCAGTTATTCTGTTAACTTGCACTCTCTCCTAGAGCAGTGGTTTTCAAACTTTTTTCCTTGGGACACAGTTGCAGAAAAATCATTGATGCCCCCAACCCGACAATTACAGCATGGACCAATGCATTCCCGTCTTTTGGTGGCCACACCGGGGGGGCTGTGACCCAGTACTGGGTCCCAACCCTAAGTTTAGAACACTGCTGTCTGGATCCTTTAGGGTGTGGGATGAGGGAGTGCAAAGGAAGATGGCACCTCAGTAGGGCGGTACCTTCACCCAGCTCTACATGTTCTTTAATACACTTTTTATCTCATTTGTGTTCAGTGGCAGGGCCCCTTTTCCTTTCGCTGCTCCCTGGGCAAAGAGATGAGTTGGTGTAAAAGTAAGGAGCCCTGTGTACTAGAAAGCCCCAACACAATTCCATGAAACCATGGTCAGCTGAAGAGGCGCTTCGGGAGGGAGTCTAGAAGCGGTGCTAATACCCCCTTCAAAGGTGTTGCAAGGCCCAAGCCCTATGTGTTAGAAAATGTATGGAGGGAAGCTCTGGCCTGCATCTCTGTCCTTTCCAAACCCTGAGCCTCACTCCAGGAAACTTTTCTTTTCCTAGTGCCATAGTGGAGCAGTGGCCTTCTCCCTCACTCCCAGTCCGGCACGTGGCCAGCCTCCCCTGTTCCTCGCCCTTGCTGCCGGGTGCAAGGATTGCGGGCGCTCTGCTCTGAACCTGGCCCGGTGCCCCCGGGGCCTCGTGTGCGCACAAGTCCCGGCTCCTGCAGACCCCAGGCCTGAGCCCCGGGACACCCCCTCTCCACGGGTTTGGCCACCCTGTCCCGCACGGGGCTTTGCAGGCTGAGAGCGGCTGGGCCGCGGCGGTCTCCCGATGGCGAGGGGAGGGTCGGAGCTGCCCGGCGGCCGTTGGCCCCGGCCCTGCTGGGCGGGGGATGTCCCGGAAGCTGTGCCCAGGCCGGAGGCGGGAGCCCTGCTGCCCACGGGGGCCCGGCTGCTGCCACGCGTGCAGCCAGCTGGGCTCGGGGGTGGGGCCGAGAGGGCAGGGCTGAGAAAGCTCCGCCCACCGTGCACCAGCAGTGCCCACTACTGCTGCCCATCACCCTCTCTGCCCTGGCCAAGAAACTGATTGGCTGCAGCCCCTACAGAAGCCCATGCCTCAGCCAATCAGGCATCGAGCTGAAAGCGCGAGCCTAGCGACGGGAAAATAAAGGCCCACCCACTTCCGCGCCTCTCCCCGAGGCCGCTGCCGTCTGTCAGGCAGCAAAGCAGCTCCACGACCCAGAAGAGCGTTGTGCGCACGCGCCGCCGCTTCCCATGGCCGCGCCGAACGCGCTCTCCCCGCAGCGTGCAGCGCGCCGTGCGCGTCCCCTGAGCGCAGACTCCTCCGAAGCCGCACGCGAGCGCGTGCACAGCCCGTGCTGCTGCCCGTCGCGTACCGGCCGGGCGCGCGCACGCAGCGTGTGTGCGGGAGCCCGTGACGCGGGCCGTGCGGGCGCAGGCGCGGGCGGAGCTGTGTGCGTGCGCGGAGCGGGGTGTCGGGTTCAAAGGAGGAAACATGGCGGAAAACAAAGGAGGCGGCGGGGAGGGGGCCGCAGAGGCCGGCCCGGGCGGCGGCAGCCAGGAGCCCGCAGCCGCCTCCCCTTCGGGCCCCGCCCCGCCCGCGCCCGCCGTCGCCCCGCCCGAGGAGCGCGAGAGCCCCGGCGCGGCGGCCGAGAAGGGGCCGGCGGAGGCCGAGGCGGAGGCGGAGGCCGCGACAGGGCCGGGACCCGGCCCCGGCCCCGTCCCCGTCCCGCTGCCCCCCCTGCCGGCGGCCGCCCCGGGCCCGCTGTCGCTGCTGGACACCTGCGCCGTGTGCGCGCAGAGCCTGCAGAGCCGGCGGGAGGCCGAGCCCAAGCTGCTGCCCTGCCTGCACTCCTTCTGCCGCCGCTGCCTGCCCGAGCCCGAGCGCCAGCTCAGCGTGCCCGTGCCGGGCGGCGCCAACGGCGACATCCAGCAAGGTGAGCCCGGCCCCGGGGATCGGCGCCGTCGGGCCCGCCAGCCTGGGAGGGACGGGCCGGGCGGGGCGCGTCTGTGCGCTGGGTCCGAGCGGCCCAGGGACCCGGCCCAGGAGGGGTTCGGCGCCGCCCCGTTGTGTTTGCTCGGCTGTGGGCGCTGTGGGAAGGGTGAAGCCGCTCTTCTGGGTCCCCTCTTTTGCCGGCTAAGCTCTTCCTTCACAGCAAAGGTAGCATTGCCCCTTCGGGCCCCCCCTTCTCGCACACTTGGGGGGCTGCGGGCGGCAGGAGTCACACACTACCCATGGCTGGAGATCCTGTCCGCCCAGAGCTTGCTTGAAGGGCCTGTGTCCTAGCACATCTGACACTCGACAGTCCTGGCCTTGTCGTCCGCCAGACGACAGAATTTTGTCTTTCATACTTTATAAAGTGAATGCCAAGCAGCAATTTGGAGAACGTAACATCATTGGGATCCTGATTACTTGTGGGTTTATATCTAGAAGAATCAGCAAGTGCATTTTAGATGGTCTAATCTCTCCCTCTTCCATTGAAGTTGGGATACACAGGGGGATTTATTTCTAAAACTTGATTAAAACTGAAAGTGAGCATTTGTTTTCAAACTATCAAGTTTTTAGATGTTTAAATTACTATTTTAAAGCAGTTTTACAAATATTTATTTTCTCTGGTTATAAAGAACACTATTTTGGGGACACTTTCAAGAAAAAGACTCCTTTTTCAATTTTATAACTGTCCAAAAAGTTATACATTTAGGTGAACTCTAATGCACCTAAATGTAACTTTTCATAAAATGCTATTTATTTTCATCTGTATTCAATATGTGACATTTGCCTTATCTCATGATGGCATATTCAGATAAACAAGTGTACAAGTATAGAAAATTGACCAAGAGTATCTTCTGCAGAAAATAAAGAATTAAGTTAAGGCTGGAAAACAAATTTCAGTAATGTTCATTTAAATGACAATAGGCTATATTCTGTGCTTTTGTAATAGGCATCTTTTCTGTTTGATGGGGCAACTTAGTTGCCTAACAGATGTGTTAATTGAGATGCATGAGCCCTGCTGTGGTTCATTTTGCTAAGAGTATCCTGGGAGTTCCGGATGGAGCAGGAGGTGGACCCTCTGAGGCTGGAATTGGGAGCTGGCTGCACTGGTGTGTGGATGCATAGGGTGAACTGGGACAGACTCCACTGTGGCAGAATCTTGATCCACAGTGACCAGAGGGGACCTGGGCATGATTCCTGAGAGGCTCCATCACATGTGGTGGCCATCTAAATCCATGACGAAGGATGGCCTCCAAAAATGCATCAGCTATGTGGTCATAGAAGTACACAGCCCTATGCAACAGTGCCTGGTCAAAATTCCATCGGCCCAGCATGTCGCCTAGGAATTGAGTGAAACCAGGAGGCTCTGAACAGTGCAGGAGTATAGTGGACATCCATTCCTGCACGCTACGGATGGAACTAGCTGAATGCCAAGAAAGTCACGTGGCATTTGTGGGAATAGAACACACTCTTGCAGCAGAGGCAGCTACAGCATTGTTGAGCAGTGTGGTGTGCTGTGATGGGCAGTGTGAGACATGCAGATGTTCCTCTGCTACTTCCTTCACTGGTACCTTTGCAGGTGCTTCTTTTCTTTCATATATAATTCTGCAATTCATTTTGCCTGTTAGCTTAGCATGAACAGCTTGGGTGATGTACACACAACAGACTTGTCCCGCTATAAATCGTTGCGGGACAAGCAAAGCGTTATAACTGTAACGCATTTCCCCGTCCATACAGTAATCTTTCTAATGCAAAGGAGTGTTCACACGTTCCTTTGAGTTTTCATTAGACGGAGCAGTGCACGGTGGGCACCTATCCCACCATGCACTGCAGGAGCCAGCCTTCGGGCTGGCAGCGGGGCTCAAGCTGCTGGGCGTTCAGGCTTCCCAGCAGCAGCTGAGCCTTGGCTGCGGGGAACCTCCGCGGCAGCAGGGCCCAAGACCCCGGGAGTGCCAGCACTCCTGGCGGCTAGAGCCCTGCTGCCATGGGGATTCCCTCTAGCTGGTCAGGCTGGACCCGGCAACCCCAGGCGGCATGATTCAAGTTGCCACCAGGCTTCTCGGCTCCCGAGCCGCAGCCACTTGGGAGCCGGCAGGCAGAGGCAATCAAGGCACCCACGCTTGGCCGCTAGGAAGCTGCCAGCCGAGGTGGCAAGAAGCAGGGCTCAAGCCCCCTGGGCTTGGGGGCTCCCACTTGGGAGCCACAAGCGCGGGTGGCAGGCAGTGGCAAGGTTCCGGGAACCCCTGACTAGAGCTCCATTACTTGTCAATTTCACTGCTCTGCTGGAGCAGTGAAATTGACACATGACAGCTCCAGTGTCCCAGAGTGGCCTGGATTGGCACTCTGGGACGTTTCCGGAGGCTGTCAAAAGCACAAAGAGTGTACACACTGGATCTGCCGCGCAACAGCTGTTCCGTGGTCAGCCTAACCACTCTCGTTTAGGTGGGTTACCTGTCGCTGCTCAGCAAGCAAGATGTAGTGTGTACACTCACAGCCTTATCGCGCGGTAAAGCTCCTTGCAGTGCGTACGGCCCTTCCTTTCCCCGACACTCTTTCTAGTGAGCCCTGCCTACTGCTGTGCCTGAGGCATGCTGTGGGACTGCAGGCTCACACTTTCAGATTACATGCCCCATGGAGTTTGTTTTACATGTATTTCAATTTACACCACACTTAGATGATGATTATGAGATTTTGCCCACCTGAGGTAGAAGAGTCTTAAGGGCTAGGGGAAAATATTGGTTGTCTGTCTTTCCTTAGGAAGCATAAGGTAGAATGGCATTTTTTCTTTTTTGGTAAATTTGTCCTGTTAGCTGTTGCTAGTTTGTTAATCTCATTTTTCACTTCTTAGATTCCTTAAAGGATTTGGAGTTTTAAATGTTAAATAGGACATAGGCCCATAATTTCCTAAATTGGCCACGTGGCATGAGAGAGGCTGGTTTTACTCTTCCCTGGAGTATAAACAAACCCTGTAATATGGTCATTTTCATGTCTTTCTGAAAGTGACTGGACTGATATGAGGTTGCAAAACAATGAGCCAGAGGTTAAGGAAAGGAGTGATTTGAAGCATGCTAGCCTATGCTCTTCAAGTGATGCCTAATGCTGAGTGAAATACTTGGGTGTATAGTATATTTCAGACATTGATAGTGTCTTGAAGATATTTAAATTGATGAAATGTTTTGTTTCCAAATCTAGAACAGAAATAAACTGAAAAGATAATTGTTTTTAATATCACTGCCTCAGTGGCTCCTTGGGTGGTGATGAAATCCTAGAGTTGCTGACTTTATTGTCCAGCTGGAGGCAGTTTCCTGCAAGGCTGGGTTACCCAACTGTTTTGTTTACATTTTGACAGTGGTATTTTAAATGAGGAAAAACAGGAACTTTTTTCCAAATGAAAGCTTAACATTTCAGGAAAGGAGAGATCTCAAACATTTTAGGATCTTTTTTTCTTTTGCACCCATGATTTTCTTCCATCCCGAGAAGATCGGTTGTTGTGAGAATTTCATTGGGGTTTCGGTTAGGTATTTGCAGCCTCATTTAAGATTATCGGGGGAGGGAGAATATGCAGTTCTTCTGGCCCCTTTTGTATCCCTCAAAGGAGTAGGACTTCATTAAGTTACTAAAATCTTAGCCAATGAGCCCACAAAAAGTTTTCTGAAAACTTCAGAAAAGCATAGACACAGGGTTAAATGGAACTATGTATTTAATTAGATGCATTAACGCTTCCTGTAGTGAAAGCTGTAACATGTAACATGGCAAAATTGTAACTGCTCTGAGAACTTATTTCTTGTCTTCTGTATATGCAGTCCCATTCATAATGGCATATACTTTTGCATTTGCGGCATTCATATTACAGTGGCTATCTAAGACATGTATGCAATAACTTTAGATCTGCTTGTTTAAAGGGAAGAGAAAACCTGACTGCAGATGCCAACTGGCACAGTTATGTATATAATGTGACATTCAAATACAATGAACTGTTGTATGATCTTGTATGTAAGCATCATGAATTTAGTAAAGTGAAACTCAAAGTAAAAACTCTTTTACTAATAACAAGTTATTGAAACGGTAGAAATAGTTATGGCAGGTTCCTCGGGTTTATTTGCATTTCACTTCGCTCAGGCTCGGTCACAACACTGTTCTCTCAAGTTGTATCTGGGTAGATGGCTGTGCCGGCTTTGCCTAAGCTACAGCTCTGAAATAGCCAGGTGGAACTGCTGGCTCAAACACGCTGCTGCGTACCAGTCCGTCTGAGATCCTAGAATAATACTTAGGTGACTAGATCACCTTGCCTTCACATCTAAAGTGCTGTTTTAGGGGCTAGGTGTAGCGGTGTTAATGCGGTCTCCCTGGGCTGGGAGGCATGTTCCTAACTGCAGTATTAATATACCCTCCCTTTTTTTCCTCTGAATCATTAGGAAGGTGGGGGGCAGTGTTGGCTAAAGATCGGTGGAGGTTTAATTCCTTCTCTTAGATTTTGTATGACTTCTTAAACTAACAAAATCCACGTTTTTCAACTCTTTCAAATACATTTTCAGCCATGAATCTGATTACTTTTAACCTATATGTCTCAAACTGTCTAAAATTATGTAAATTTGTGGGTTCCCATATTTTTTAATATACAAGTGTTTTGTGGGCCATCATTCCTTGCGTTAACAATTGTGTGGACAAGTTTTCCTGTTCATGGTCACATAACATCCTTGTGGCAACTGCAGCAGCTGCTTACATGGAAAAGTGATATGTGAGAAAATTTAATGTTTCTAAGTATCTTTTCATGAATTTGGCATCTGGAGATCAGGGGAGCAGCAAACCCCACATCACCAGCCAGTCAGCTGTCTATTGATGACACTTAAGGAAGGAAATTTTGATACAAGTGAGAAGGGTGCGGAAAAAATCCCTGGGTTACCTTGCATGCACAACACCACTAGTCAGTTTTGCTCTTTCCCATTGAGGTCCTGGCCTCAAATGGGGTTTCCAGGATCGCAATACAATGGTCAATCACTTCCACTTTTATGCAGGTCTTTTAAACAGCTAGAGCAGTGGTTCCCAAACTGGGGGGGAGAGGGGGGAGGGCTGAAGCTGTGAAGTTTTCATAGCGAAACATTTTTGCATCAAGAAAAGCTATTGTTCTTTTTAATTTTTGTTAAAAGGGGGGGTGGATGATGGTAAAGGAGAGGTGGGGAGGCATGAGGGTTTCTCATAGATTGTCATGTTGTGATCTGTGTGGATTCAAATCATTTAACTTAGCACAGGTATTTTGGGGTGTGGCTATCAGATCAGAGCTTATTCAATGTGCCTAAACCGATGACGGAAATTACATACTACACGTGTTCAAAATTACTTACTCACTTTGGCTATCCACCAGTAAATCAAGCTTGGCGAAATACTCATTCTTCAGAGGTCTGTGTGTATGCCAAGTTTCAACTTTAAAACGGAAGTTTGAGTTATTAGAGCTCACAAGTGTTTGAAAATATTTCCTGAAGTGTGGAACGCTTTTTAAATCATGCTTATAAAAAGTGTAACTAGCTGAAGAAATCTTCTTTAAATATTTTGAGGAAAAAATCACTTTTGGGTTGAGTACAAGCATGGAACACTACAGAGGGTAAAGTTTATTACAAAACCTGGTTGAATATAGAAGCTTAAAATTAACTTGCTTCCTCACCCGCACTTCTAACTTTTTTGTAAGAGGTTCATGATGGTGAGCCTTGAATACAAAGCTGTAGAACTTGAGACTGCTGTTAACTAATGTGACATTTGAAATATATCAGTGAAGAATTTTAAATCACTTCTCTACAGTTATGGAGGAAATGATGCAGAAAAGTAGAGTTTTTACCCGCTCAGTTGACTGAGATTTAAGTGTTTATTCTGCTGGTCTCATCTGTGGTTCTGCCCCTCAGAACTCTTTCAAAGCCATGCCTGTCTCCTCTGGCACTGACCCTTCTGTGTAAGGCTGCTTACGGGCTGGACTAGCTAATAGGGTCTAAGAAGCTTCTCCAGTGGACTCTTCCTGGTGACTTATTACGTTTATGCCTGTTAAGCTTCTGGTGATTGGGTTTGAGGACTGAGCCAGTGGGTTTTGTGCGGTGAAGGAGAATAATGGTGTGTAGTTACTCGGGATGAGCAGAGGAAGGTGGCAGTTCTCCTCCTGGAGTGCTCAGCTAACATTTAGCACTGCTACTCTGGTTGGGTCTGGTTTTAAAAAAATCGGTGTACTTTACCTTGCTACCTTTTCAAACAGGAAAAGAAAATAGACAAAGGACGTAATTATTGGACACATGCCATTAAATATTGGCCTGTTTGGTTCCTTTGTTGTACTTCGGTTTGATTCATAATATCCTGCCAGCTTGAAGAGCTGTTGCACATAATGATGTTTTAGCTGTTGTAACACTGTCTGCTTGATGCATGTTTATGTCTAAAGGGAATTTAACCAGTCTATTACTGCGTGCTACTTCATTCTGTGTCAGGACATTTGAAACAGTAAGAGGATCTGACATGTTTATGTGATTGCACCTAATTAGCTGTTTCCCATAGTATGTGCTATTAACAGCCAACTTAATGTTTAATTCTGTAACTTAAGCCCTTCCACCAGGGAGCTGCGAAACTGATGGGACACCTGTTATCCAAAGCTAGATATGAAAGGCTACTGCGGGGGGAACACACTAAGGAAATGGGTGTGGAGTGCCTTGGCGAGAAGCAAAGACTGCTACTGTTACTGAGTGTGAACGGAAGCTGTATGGTTTCTTTTAAGGAGGCTAGTGCATTTCTGCACTAACCTAGACTTCAGACCCAGTCTGGGTTTGTTACTGCTCCTCCAGACTTCTTTGGCAAGTGAATCTCTCTCTGCCCCAGTTGCACATCTGTAGATTGGGGATGGGGGCCCAGCCCAGCCGCTTGGGTATTGTGAGGATAAATACATAGTAGGCTGTGAGGCAATCAGATACTGCAGGAAAGAGGTACCATACAAATACCTAATAAGTTCAGACCAGAATGCGGTCTTTGGACACCCCTTTTCACATGCGCCATCTTTTACACCAAATTCTGACTCATACCAACCCCCTTTCTCCTTACTCACATTCTTGCCTTTCCAGCAGCTCTCCCATCTTCAGAGCCTCTTGGCTGCTGTGCGAGGGAAGGTAGACAGCAGAGTTGCTTTCCCAAGTAATAGCAGCAGTGTGAAATGGACATCATCCTTCACAAGTTCCAGAGAGGTGACCCTGTTAGTCTGCTCCAGCTAAACTAAAACGAAGGAGGAGTTCTGGGGCACTTCTGTATACATTTATTTATTGCATGAGCTTTCATGTAATCCCACTTCACTTATGATGAGATTGGAATAAACTGAATTGAAACAGTGTGCACATAGCAGAGACGCATATCCAGTGCCTGTATTGATCGTGTTAGCAGCATTTTATATATGAAAAGAATGAGGCAAAGATTCTTGTCCAGCGCTGCACGAGAGTTGCGTCAGTGCAGGGACTAAAGTCTTTCCAGATCCTTGGTATAGGAGTCACACCATCAGACTATTTCTCCTCTCCAGTATGTCTTTGTTGACACAAGTGTAATAGGATCAGCTGAATTATTTCTGTAGTAACTCTTTAGCTCAATAGGCATTGGACATAATCTATTGGAGAGAGAAGTTTTTGTGAAATCTGTTTTCTCGTCTAGATTCTAAGTAGTCTGTGGCAGAAAGGTTCTGTTTTATGGGTACTCCGATGTACTGACGATGCAGCCTGTTGGCTGTTGGACAAGATATCATCCTGGCTTGCTGGACCGCTATAAAAAAGGATGCAAAGTAGAGTGCTGCTCTTTTAAATGGCGGCCGCCTTAAAGGGGAAGTGTCGCCAAGTGAATTTCCAGGGTTTCCGCAATACTTCCTTTGGTGGGCGTTAGTTGGCCTAAATATGGAAGTTTCGTCTCAAAGTACTTACATTTTGAACAGTCAGTGGGTGTGAGCCAGGGACCTTATGGGGCCAGTTTGCAGAGGGCACAAGGGGGCAAAGATTTTACAGGGATCCATTGGGTCAGATGAACGCTTAATAAACCACCAGCGGGTAATGTGAGGTCTCTACTGAGAGCCCGTTGCACCCTGGTCATAATCCCTGCAAAATGTATGTACGGATAGTAGAGAATTGATTCCAAGGGGGGAGCCGTGTTAGTCTATTGCATAAAAACAGAGAGAGTCCTGTGGCACTTTTAAAGACAGATTGATTTATTGCATTAAGCACAAATCTGTCTTTAAAAGTGCCGCAAGACTCTGTTGATTTGTATCTATACTGAAAATGCTCCTCTTAGGGTCTTGGAGTTAGGGCAGGTCACATACACATACACCTTTCAGCCAAGAGGTAACAGACCCGTATCTCTGGATTTGTGTGTTGTCTCCCTCCCAATGGAGGCGTGTAGGCACATTGAGCCTGGTGCTAGTCAAACGGTTGCAAAATACACAGGAGTCAAAACCCGAACGGGGACGTGTCCTCTTTATGCATGAGAACCAAGGGTGGGCGAGGAAATGTGCTGTTTCCTTTACCTAGAGGCGGACAAGCGTGCCCATCTTGTGAGAGGAGGCGGTAAAATTGGCTGGACGTTACTGAACTAGACCTGAGCATCTAGTTAATTCAGTCTATGTTCTAGAATTAACATGACCGTTTTTATATTTGTGACCATTTGTTTCCCATACTACCTCTGGCTATTACTTCATTAAAGAAACTTGTACGTCATTTTGCCAAGTTGAGTGGTGGTCTGAAGTGCAGCCCCTGCAGTTAGAACTGGCCACAATAGAGATAAAAAAGCTGACGGATAGCAGAGAGGACCCAAAAGCTGGAACTAGTGGGGAAACAAAGGACGGCGATGCTAGCCGAGACGCACAGGCCAGCATTTCTCGCGTGAAGGGCAGATGGTAGCAAAGTATCGTCAGGAAGCGCCAAAAGTGCAGAGTCAGTTTCTGTGGGCACATCTGTGTCTTTGCCTCCGTTCTATCACAGTCTCAGGGGTTTCTTAGTGAGCACTTACCGTGTAGGTTAGTCCTCTCTAATATAAACGATTAAACATTAGTACTTAATGCACCCTCAGCCAGAATCGTCAAGGAGGAAGCCTGCCCCTAGTGTAAGGGCTGATCTACGACTCCATGTGAAACGTAGCCTTTGGTTTAAACTGTTGGAGAGGCCGGACTCTGGTGCAAGTGTGAGAACTACTTGGCGTTCCCTACATGTGCTGCTGTTTGAGCAGGGCGAGCGGCATCGTGGGAAGCAGCGTCTCCTGTTACTGAATGGGCACTGCTGGTATGAAATGGGTTATTTCCCGCAAAACTGGCAGCTTTTTGCAGCCATTCCAGCTTGTGAAGCAGATGGCTTTTAGCTGAGAACAGTGAAGTTTAAATTTAATCAGTGTAAAATGTAAACCAAGTTTTCACTTTCTAATTGTATTGAATTCTTGTGACTATGGATTTCTGCAATCTTCGATATTATGACATTTTCCTTATAAGCAAAAATGTAAAGGTCATTTATTCCTGATTTCATTCTTAGTGACATTGTTTTCAGCACATTTTTTGAAAGCTTAAACAGAATTTAAATGTCCAAATAAAAGCAATTTAGCCATTCTCATATGCTCAGTGTTTAGACTCTTGGCATTTACTTTCTGTTCTATTCTAATTCTGCTTCTAGTGGCAAGAGTTTATTATTTTGTATTCTTCTGCTTGTGCCGTGAGATGAATATTTCTCTTAGCAACACACTTTTAAGTACTCCTACTGCTCTGGAAGAGAGTTAGTGTTGGAATTTTACCTCTCTGTAGCATAGTGCAGTGGTGATCGTTGGGGCTGACTTGTACATTGGGTTTCTAAATATGGAAAAACTAGGTAACTTTGAGCTTGACTAATGTTGAAAACACACTATTGATACCAGTACTTCACATTCTGCACTCAGCTGGACTCAAAAGTGGATTAAAAATTAGCCTAGGAGCAAGCTTTAAGTAAAATAACTAAAGCTGTAAGGCGATATCGGAAATGTATCAATGCTGAAATCTGCGAGAGGAAATGGCATACGTCTCATGATCCGTTCTTCCAAGGAACAGGCTTATGGTTGACCAAAGTGATTGAAAAGGTGGAATTTTGCTAAACAAGAAATTTGTCAAGGCATATGGTCTTGAAATTGGGAAAAAGCATCAATTTAAAACTAAAAATGGTCAGCCTTAAACTGCTCATGTTGGCATGCACATTTATGGCCAGAAGCGCTACTAGGATCAGAAAATTCAACAATTGTTTTCAAATAATCCTAATAATCCTAATAATAATAAGCTAGTTTTCAAATGATCTTGTGCCTCTAGGGCTAAAATATTCATTAGACTGAGTGGGGGGCAGCCTCTTGGTAGGAAACAGAATCCTTGATTGAGTCTGTATATTTCCAGTAAAGAGGTCAGGAAATCTCGTAATTAATTCTTTTGCTCAAAACATTGAAAGAGATTTTTAGCAAATATTCAAATAACTTTTCATGACATACTAAAGAATGTAGAAAACGGGAATTTAGACTAAGCTGACCTCTTCCAGTCTCCATGAAAAAAATCTCTAGAAATTCTACTCATGCTCATTGTTCTCAAACAGTGGTTCTGATACGTAGATCTATTCTTGAGCTAACCTGACTTAATTGCGACTTCTCTAAAAATCTTATTCATGTTGGCTTAGTCTGTACAAAACTGGTTGTTTTCCTTGATTTACAGATTAAGAAAAGCCAGGAGGGCTAAGGTGGATACAGACACGCAATTATTGGGTAAAATATATTCAAGAAGAGCAAGATGTGCTGGTTTAGATTACTCTGTTTGTGGACTGAAATTTTCTCCTTTTATCCAGAAAAGTGTTTTACAAATGCCCTTAGTTTAAAATGTTTAAAAACATTTATAGATGGAAGTGGTCAGCAGTAGGTAAAATTTCAGATGGGTACTGTTTCTATCTCAATGTTCCTTTAATACCTTCATTATAGCTTAATGGGGATTCTAGTAAAAATTTCAGGCTTTAAGCATCTTTTTACACTTGTATCAAAATAGGGATAGTAACTTGCTTTACTGTTGTTTTGAAGATTTTTGAGACCTTAGGTTGTGGATGAGGTTTACGTTTAATATACTTGCAGTGTTTTGAATTTTAAATCATTAAAAGCACCATCAAGAAGCTTCCTGCATCGACATTCTCTTAAAATTTTGACGCCAAGAGAGTGGATATGCATAACATGAGGGCTAAGCAAGACTTGACTTTCCATCTAGGACTCCCAGTCTATACTATAGCAGAACTTCTATACCCTGGCTGGGGTGATTTAGTGGGAGTGGTCCTGCTTTTTAGCAGGGGGTTGGACTAGATGGCCTCGTGAGGTCCCTTCCAACCCTATTATTCTATGATTCTTATGTTTGCATCTTTCTTCATCTATAGAGAGCCTCCCTTCATCTGAGATGTTCTCTCCTCTGTTTCAGTCAAGGAGTTGAGGAAATAGCTTCTATCTCTAAAAAATAGCATTCAGATAACTGAAGAACCGTTAAGAAGTCCTTGCTTCACTCTGCTGTTCTGAAATTGTAATTCATTGGCTGATTAATGGAGGCTGAAGTTCCCTTTCTTAGCTCTGGCACCTGACTAGAAGGACAGCGCTGATTGTTGGGTGAGGAGAATTCCCTTCACCCATCCTGCAGTCGATGGTTTTTTGAGTAGTTTTAATAAGCCGGAAAGAAATTTACAGAGCGGCTCCGCAAGACTGCATGTACCCGAGTTCCTGGCTGCACTTTCTTCCCCTTCTACACAGATGAGTGTATTCCTCTTGCAGTCACCTGACCCTTGTTAGGAACTTGTCACAAGGGATCTGGGAGTTTCTCTTCTCCCTCTGCTGCAGGCTTGGAAACACTGTCTCTCCTGGTGCCGTGGCTCACGATGTGAGAAGATGGCAAGTGAACCTGTCTCCGTTTGAGTGTGGTTGACAGTGCAAGGCAGGCTTTTCCTACCTGCTGGATTGGTGACTCAAAGCAGATGTCCAGGTAAGAAGTTATTCCTACTTCTTGATTAGCTCAGCCGTGGCTAGGGTTTCAAGAAAGGACCAAAACCCCCCGGTTCTCCGTGCTGCTGCAATTTACCTAGCAGCGCTATGTGTCTGTGTGTTGTACAATGAACTCTGGGGGTAAGCGGGACTCACATCAACTGACCCTGAGTTAGAGAACCCAGGGTTTGTGTCTACCCTGATTGTTAACCCTACCTTACACATTTTCTAACCTGGGGCTCTGGCACCCACACTGCACGACGTAGATCTGAGTCCAACCAACCATATCCTCGACTGTCTGCTGACCTCCCAAAATGTGGCTGTTCCAGGCTTTGAGAGAACGATTCACTGTCCACTCTGCACATGACAGAAGGTCACGCGCACGCATTCTGCCAAGCACCCTATTGGTCTGTATCAGTTAGAGCAAGCCGCTTCCGGACCAGAATGGCTGCCCTGGTCTGTCCCTTGGCACCGGTGGCTTGGAACAAAATGCTCACAAAGCCACCGGCATGTACTTTGTACCCACTGCCAGTCATCCCACTTCTGCCAGACCACGTCGTCCCCCGTGTCTCGGCTTATGGCTCTGCTTCAGGAGCATCTGTCTACGTAGGAGGCGTCAGCGGCTGTAGCGAGGGCCGTGAGTCTGCTCGGTCTGTGTCTTCGACTTCATCATAAACTCGGTCAGACACCTTTGGTGGATCAGAAAACAGCACCGTGCTGCCCACCAGCATCTCCTGGCAACTGCTCGTTTGCTGACTGCTCTGCCAGCATTCAGACAGGAGGGAAAGGTGCTTCCTCCATGTCGGAAGACTGGAGCGGCAAACTACCTAGTGTTCTGGCTCCAGGACTAAAACATGAAGCTGTCAGTAGCTGAAGTGCTCTTCTTTTTCTGTTCGTTTGGTTACATATTGTGGAAGTTTCAATGGTACCTGCCAGTTCCTCCTGTTTTTTCTTGGATATAAAACACTGTTTCCACATTTTTCTCATACAGAAAGCTTATCAATGGTGTTTGGGAGAATGAGTCTTGAAATCTCCATAGTTAAGATAAGACATAGATTTACTGATGGATGTATTCTGGCTGGAAAGTGCAGGACACAAGCGGATGCATTTTGCATAATGCACAGGATCTTTGAAAGCCACTATTATAGGAAATAATGAAATCTGAGACATGACAATGTTTAATGTACAGGCTGAGAGTAACTTTTTTAGAAGGACAGTAATCCACCGAGTACAAATACAGTCTTACTCAGGCTGTAATGAAAACTATCAGGAATAAAAAGCTAGTGTTTCAAGGAAAATTCTGATACTTCCTTGATAGCAATTAATTCAGTGTGAGCGCTTCCTGTCCAGTCATATCTTTGCTTGCTCTACAAGGTCTTCCTTGTGGTCTGAAATAGTCGCTTGTTCTTACTACCCTTTTTTCATAGGTGGTAATTTTTTCTTCTTTTTAAGACTTTGCCTTTCTGCAGCTCACCCTAAAAATAGTATGAAAATAGATTTCTTCACGTGAGATCTCAAGAAGTATTGAACTACATTAACTGTTTTTCTTAAACCTTGTAACACCACCCTAACCAAGAATATATATTCTTAAGGTGTCCAAAAGCTGTAGAGATACTTGATGTTTGTTTATTCTCCATTTCATTTTCGTGGTGAGACCCAGCGGCTACTTTTCAAGAAATGGATTAAAGCTGTGGTATCTAACCTGAGAGAGATTGGAGATTTTAGACTTCTGGCTTTTAGTTTTCCTTCCACTATTTTGTGATTAGCCTAGGAGAACATCTGTACTAAAAGGGAATAATTGCTGTGATCTATTTCAATTTGTCAAGGGGATGGCCTTCTATTGAGAGTGCTTGTGGTGGTAAATGTTCAGTGAAACCACTTTTTTCTGCATATCTAGAATATTGTTTGTTCAAGTACCTTTGTGGAACTGTCTCACAGGGTTGTGTATAATTAATTAATCTGGACTTTTAGTATAAAAAAAATCAAGACTCTTCTCACTTGGGAGACTGTATTGTATATGTAAAAAGAACACCTGTATATCTAGATAATATGAAACCCTTGGTTATTTCTGCAAATCTAACCCTTGAAGCAATAATCTTGAGTTTGGGGTGATGTGGGATCCTGTCATCCTAGATTATTTCCATGGAATAAGTGCTTTCGCATGTGTACTTCAAGTATTTTTAGTAAGGCTAATCTAAGTCCTAGACGAATCGGAAAGGTTCTCCCTCAAAACACAGATGTAATAAAGGAAATTCATAGATTTTAAGGCTAGAAGAGGCCATTGTGATCATCTCGTCTGACCTTCTGTAGGATTTCCCCAAAATAATTCCTAGAGCATAACCTTCAGAAAACATCCAATTGTGATTGAAAGATTACCAGCGATAAAGAATCCACCATGAACCTTGATAAATTGTTCCAATGGTTAATTACCTCACTGAAAAAATATGCTTAATTTCGACTCTGAATTGGTCCATCTTCACCTTCCAGGCATTGGTTAGTGTTCTGTATTTCTCTTCTAGAATGAAGAGCTCATTATTAAATATTTGTTTCTCTTGTAGATACTTGTAGGCTATGATCAAGCCGGCTATTAACCTTTTCTTTTGTTTAGCTACATAGATTGAGATCCTTGAGTTTAACCCCGTAAGGCATGTTTTCTAAATTTTTAATTAGAAGGGTGGGCAACACTACTGGAGAGACACGTGTATTAAAATGCATATTGTTTTCTTACACACTGTTTATCAAGTTCCAAAGGGGGAGCTGTGCTAGTCTAGTTCAGCCAAACAAACAAGGAGTCGTCCTGGGGCACTTTTAAAGACTAACATTTATTTACTGCATGAGCTTTCGTGGGAGAAAATCCCACTTCGTCAGATGCTTTGAAGATGGGGAACTTACAGAATGTGATCCAGAAGGATCTGAATTAGTGACCTATCCCATTTATTATTTACAGCTCCCCCAATTTTTATGGCATCTGCAAGCTTTGTTGGTGCTCAATTTGTTTTCTTCCAGGCCACTGATAAAATTGTTAGTGTGGGGCCAAGAAGTGGTCGCTGTACTACCCCACTGGAAGCGCACTTGCTTAATGACAATTTCCTGTTTAAAATCATAGAAGATAAGGGGTGGAGAGGACCTCAGGAGGTTGTCTAGTGCAGCCCCCTGTTTACAAATACCTTTTGAGAGGGATCAGCCAATTTTTAATCCATTTGATGCATGTCCTGTTGATTTTGATCTAATATTAATGTTTTTATTTGAAGTATCATGTAGCACCAAGTGAAAAGCTTTTCAGAAATGTACACATATTATTTTGGCATTATTACCTTTATCAATCAAAACTGTAATCACATTTTTTAAAAAATTGGGTTTGTTTGATAGGATCTATTTTCCATGAATGCTTATGGATTTGTTAGCCTCGTTTAAGTCTTAATTGAGTAGGCAGTTCCTCTTTTCCAATCAGTCTTTAACCAAATGTAACAGGGACTTCCCCCCTAGGCTTATGACTGGATGACAAAACTCTTTTGTGTGTGGAAGGTGGGGTGGGTGGTTTGCAGAAATTCAGTTTTCAATCCAATTGTTCCTAGGAAATCCTTTCATATGAGCTTGATTGATGTAATAGTAAGTATGTGGCTTGACTATTTTCAGATACCTCTGCAGCTTATCTTATTGAAAATTTCGAATTATAGTTCAACAAATACTAGAAGAACTGAGGCAGATCTTGGAAAATATGAGAACTAGAAGATAAGTGATTGATATTCCCTAGTTGTATAAATGTAGTTTCTTTGAGTGTGCCCCCAGCTGTCTATTCTTTAAGGATTGTATACAACAGGAGTTGACAAAATTGGAGCCCATCTGGGTGCTCCGGTTCAAAGGAGGGCACCTAGCTGCCAAGCCGCTGAACTGCCGCGAATGCGGTGATGGCCTAGTTAAGGTGTTTGCAATATTTGTCTTTGAACTCCAGAGGTTCTCCTCTGCTATATGGCGCCAGGTTACAAATCCCGATGGCCATGGCGACCTGGCGCCTGGGGTTTGCCAAGCTCTGGTGTAGAAGGTGTCCGTGTGAATGGAGTTTGTGACTTAAAACCAATGGTTCAATCTTTCCAACAAACCATCCACATTAAAATGTGTTTCAACATACTCGTTTTTCAACCCAAACTAGTAGAAGTAGATTGTGCTAGAGAACGTGCAGTTGTGAAGTTGGTGGAGTGGGGGGGCCCAGAGGGAGTCTATCATGTCACTGAGCTTCCTGACGCTCAACCTGATGTCCAACTTGTCTAATTATCACACATTATACGCAGCATCTCGTCTTGTGTTGAATACTTGTGTCCATGTCCATGTTCAGTTTGTCTGATAATGAAATCCTCCACACTCTTAGCTCTGTGTCAGCCCTGCAGAGGTGTCCATTATCTCATTGACCATGTGATCTGGAGGTTTTATCTTATCTGCAACAGGCGCTCTGCAGGAGGGTGAGACGGTGTGTTGAGGGCTGTGTGGTCCACAGTAAGGGGAGCCAAGCACATGTCACTCATTGTTAGTTCATCCCTTGGACGAGCAGCAATGTTACAATGGACAAATCTCTCCCCTGAACATACAATTGTGTAACTATTGCAGAGCTCAGTGCGCTGTTCCAGCCTTTGTAAGTAAGGGGCTAGCACGTCTGCTTCAGAGAAATCCCCGGTGCCCATCTGCAGAAACCCATTCTTCCAAGAGCAGTCTGCACATTGGGCTCCCATTTGCCTCCATAAATCAGGCTTGAAGAGGCGGTGGAAAGGGTGTATGGAGGCGTCTCAGGACCCAGTTGAAAGAAATCCTTTCTGCCTGTGACCCAATAGTTATGTCTCGGAGCAATGCATTCCAGTCTTTCGGCAGTCGCAGCGGGGGTGCCGCGACCCAGTACTGGCTCATGACCTCAGGTTTGAAAATGACTGGTGGAGGGTAAGGTAGGGCTTAACCATCTCTGGAAGGGGGAAAATATAGGCTCTTTTTGCGGGTTCCTAAGGCCCGTAGCAACAACGTCAGCGTAAGGACTTGTGATGTGCTGAATCCAGAAACCGTCCCTGGCTGTGGAATAATACACAGTTAAAACAACTTCTTTGAGCAGGGATTGTAAATGTGCGCCATCTTCCCTAGGTGACCATGAGTGAGATGAGTCTGCTGAGGGCACACAGACAGAAAGGGACGCTTTGCTGCAAGCGTCCGGAAACAGGCCTGGCCTTTACACTGCTGTGCGATGATGCCTGCACAATTAATAACAGTGGCGGGGAAAAGTGTCCCATCGCAGTGGAAAAAATAGGGCTGCCTTCCCAAGAAAGTTTCTGCAAAGGATTGCAGGCTACCTACATGAAAGCTTCCCGAAGATGTCCATGAAGATTCTCAGAGCATCCCTGTGCACGTAAATCTTTTCCAGGGTGAACCAAATGCTGAAGCGCAACGTCGCCGCTACTACCCACACCTTTTTTCTGCTGGGACAAGATTGTGAACTGGGGATGTAAGTAAAGAAATGCAATTTGCAATGCACTTTCACCCCAGCTGTGTCTTTCCCGGCAGCCCAGTCACTCCTGGTTTCCTGCTCCTATGTAGCAAACAGCTCCTGGCTTTCAGAGAAAAGGGGTCTTCCCCCCCCCACCCCGCACCCTGTTCTCATCATACTCCTCATCCACAGACTGGTCCTCATTCATCCTGGCCTTGAGTTCCCAGGGCATCTGCGTTACAGGATGGCACAGTGGTTGGGTCTCTGCCTAAAATCACATGCAGCTCCTTCTAAAAGCAGCACGTTTTTGGTGAGGAACCAGAATGACTGTTAGCTTACACACGTTCCTGAGACGCCTGCCTCAGCTCTTCACTCTTAACACGGCACTGCTGTGTGTCCCTGTTGTGCCCCTTCTCCAACATGCCGTGGGATATCTTCTTGTAGATACCCATGTTTCTTTGGCAGGCTCAGAGCTGAGCCAGAACAGACTCTTCACCCTGCAGATGGATGAGATCGAAGACCTCAGGTGAGCTCCAGGCTGGAGTGAATTTGGGGCAAGCGGTTGCCATGATCTGTTGTGCAGTCAGGCTCCCTCCATGCTGACCTAACAAGAAATGGGAATTCAGAATTTCCCAGTGCTTGAGGGGAGGAGCTGTTTCCAGTCTGTGGCCACAGTGCAGCAGAGTGCAACTCTCCAGAGCAGTCACAGCAGAGCATTATGGGATACTTCCTGGAGGCCAGTGACATCAGTTTATGTTGCGCTCCACTTACACTGATGGTCATTCAACCCATACCGTTCAACTTCAGGGCTACTTCGCTTATGGAGGTGGTCTTGTTAAGTCAAATTTTCCTGCAGTCTAGGTGGGCAGGATGGAGCTGAGAGAAGATGCCTAGTTCGTGGTTGATGAAAGCTGCATTCCATAGCGTAGACCTACATTATCTATGTAGAGAGGCCTAATACAACCAATAGCTGTAATAGCTGACCTCGTGCTGCCAAGGAACCCACTGGTTTGGGGGTTTAAAAATGAAAAGATTTTTAGAACATCCCCCTGGTACTCGGGTAAATCTTGGTGGAAGCGGGTAGTATCTTCTTGTAGTGTGTTAATATGCAGCCATTTTCATGGGAGTGGTCTGCTGGAGTATTCCAGT
The DNA here is from genome assembly GCA_007922175.1 of Pelusios castaneus. Lineage (NCBI taxonomy): Eukaryota > Metazoa > Chordata > Testudines > Pelomedusidae > Pelusios > Pelusios castaneus. The sequence continues at coordinate 520,689 of ML686183.1, forward strand.
GTGGAATAATTGTATCCATATGGTAGAGAGTTCTGATTAAAGACTATGGGGATGAAGCCACATTTTTGGCTACTTTGAAATGTAAATGTGTGTAATGGATCTGAGATGTAGGTAAAGGATGCAACGAGGAGAAAAGGTCACCCTTACTTGGAAAGAAAATCCATGGGGGCCGAGAGCAAGTCAATGACGCTGTACCCTTGGAATATGTTTGGAAAGTCTGAAGGGTTGCATCACAATTCATGTCAGCTGGGCTTGCACCCTGGAAGGGGAAGGTCTCTTTTAGTGGTGTTTGGCCCTTAGTTCTAATGGTTTGGTTGAACCAGAGCCGTGTTTGGAACAGTGTGGATTTGTAGGGACGTTGTGCTTAATCCTAGCATCTGGTTTTCACTTATCCATTCACATTAAGTAGTCAGGAGATGGTTTCCTTATTCGTTGTGATCACTTGTCTGCTTGATTTTGGCACGTCGACTGTTAGAAATTTGATTTTCATTGTTTTGTTCCTTGAAAGCGAGGAACTGTAAACTATTTATTGTGTGTTGCAGTTGGTGTCATCAGGTGTCCAATATGTCGCCAGGAGTGCAGGCAGATAGATCTGGTCGATAACTACTTCGTGAAGGACACGTCGGAAGCGCCGAGTAGCTCTGATGAGAAATCAGAACAGGTAGACTTTTCTAATGTTCTTATTCCAGTTTAGGAAGTGCGTGGTGTTCATATTAAAGCCTCAGGGAAAATTAAACTTTGCAGGTAAGTGTGTTGACTTGTTGTGTTCCTGTTTCCAGGTGTGTACCAGTTGTGAAGATAACGCTAGTGCTGTTGGCTTTTGTGTGGAATGTGGAGAGTGGCTGTGTAAGACATGCATAGAGGCTCATCAGCGAGTAAAGTTTACTAAAGACCATATGATCAGAAAGAAAGAGGATGTCTCTTCAGGTAAGTGTGCTGATCTTTTTCCAATCCTACCTTTAACATAGGAATAAAAAGGTGGGTGTACCCGGTTTTCTGGTGGAAACCAACAGAGGAAAGATTCATTGTATGTACTCGTATTTGTCTGACTTCCCTTGGAAGTTTTAGAAAAAGGCCGAGACAAGCAAACGTACGGTGAAAACAAACAAGGAGTCTGGTGGCACTTCATAAAGCAGGGGTTGGTGACCTTTGCCGGCCCCCATGACAGCCCAGCCCACCGCACCCCCACAAGGTGCCAGGGGTGGGGCCAAAAGGGGCGGAGCCAGGGACTTGGGTTGGGGGGGCGGCTGGGGTCCCTGGAGGCAGGGCCGCCAGCTGAGCCCCAGGCCGCACCGGCCCCCTGAGCTATGCTGAGTCCCGGGCGGCGTGGGGGAGTCGGGGGCGGGGCCAACAGGGGGAGCCTGAGCGGCCCGCGTGCTGAGTTTGGCATGCGTGCCGGGGGGTTGCTGACCCCGGTTATAAAGACTAATAAATGTATTTATCGCATGAGCTTTCGTGAGAGAGAGCTCATGTAATAAATAAGTGTTGGTCTTTAAAACGCCACCAGACTCCTTGTTGGTTTTGCTGAACTAGACTAACACGGCTCCCTCTCTGGAGCCTCTGGTCAGTGAGCCTTGAAAGAAGAGGAAATGTGTACATATGAAATACATTAAAAAGGCTTATTCTGTCCATACTTTCTACTGGTAAGAGTCTGTCAAGAAAATGCATGAGTAAAGAACACGGACAAAGTGAAGCTTCCAGTTCGGTTGTTTCTTCTTTAAATGTGTGGGTGGTGCTCAGCCTTAATCAACAGAATTGATGTCGTACCCAAAACTGCAGGGCTAGGACAGATTTGGAAGTGTCAACTGGATGTTTTGGCTCAGGTACAGAGCCTTTCTGGTTCACTCACCTTGGCTCTGGTACTTTCTAGGTCCTAGGCTGTGTTTTCAGGGCTGGTAATTTAAAAAGGAGGAAGTGGAGAGTGTAAAACACAGGTGTCAGCTCATCCTGTGAAGAATGAAATAGGCCTTTAACTAGGGTCTGCGGACAGGGCTGTCGTACTGTTTCATCCTCGGTATGCTGTAGGTTTACGTGAAGACTGAGCATAGAATATGGCCCTTCTCCAGGCAGCTGAGTTAATACTGCGTCAGTATCGCGTGGCGTGGGTGCAATTTGCAGCACGCTTTCAGGACCATCACTGTTTCTCCCAGCTCCTTATGGAGTTAGCCAGTTTGCTGGTCCTCCCATGGTAACTGAGTGCACAAACAGGTTGGGAAATCGCAGGTCTAAATTTCTGGGAAATTTGCTCCTTGGATTGTCACAACTAAGCTTCAGAGGTCATGACTCATTTCAGCAGATGGGAACTGGTCACTTCTAGAGTGGCTTTCAGCGCGGCACTTAGGCTGTTAGGAAGGGTTTGTATGCAAATGAGGGACAACAGCTTAGATTCTGCAGAAACCGAATCTGTCATATGGGCTGGTCAGTTAAGACCACTGTGACTGGCACAAGTTGAGAAGTCAGTAGGAAGGTCGTGAGGTCCATTCTGGGTCCCTTTCAGCTCTCTAAGGGCTTTCCAGGAGCGCCTGGGCTTGGCCCAAACTGCGTTAATAACTTTAAATGCTGAATAGTAATGAAAATTGGGTGGATTAGTCTAAAATCCTCTTGTTCTTCTAGCAGCAAAATCAACTTTTAAGAGACTTTTTGATTTCTGCCTGCAATTTTACATCAGTTATTGATTCACAGGATCTTTTATATTGATACATTTTCAAACATTTGAAGCCCAGGAGGTAGCGCGTTGTCCATATCATCAGGGCTACTTTAAACATGGTGTGATTCTTACTGCACCACAAAACGCACATCATGACGACACAACCAGATTGGCCCCTCAACGCGTGATTGCAAGTGTAGAGTTATAAAAATGCCACTTCCAAATGTGAGACTGTTCTATATCGTAATGTTTTGCTAGAAACCAAACCACGTAGTGATTTAATGATGTGATCAGCCGAGGTGAATTGGTTACTCTTCATGGACTTGAAGAAATGATCTATTATGTGTCTGTGATGGTTGTTAGACCTTGGAACATTTCAAAATCTCTTTGGTAGATTGAGCCAGCTTTGGATTCACATTTCCTGTCTTTCGTTACAATAACTTGCAGCATTCACAAGCGTCAGACAAGACTTGACAATACAGAAAAATACCCACTCTTTCTTTAATCCTTATCTGCTTCATCTTCCAAAGACTGCTTTTCCCTGACAGGAGTCTTCAAAAGGTCCTTGACGATTTGGAACCCGAGCGTCTTTTTTGCCTTTTGTCTTTGGTTACTTGTAAAACTTCTATTTTTCAGCCAATTGGCATTCCTAGGGCTAGATGCTGACTAAAATGCAATTCTCTAGTAGCAGTGGTAGCATTTACTTTGACATTGTTTCCCATTAAATGTGATTTACTGCTATTTTGTCAGGGTTTTGGAGAGGTAATTTAGAAAATCCCTGGGTGCGTGACAGTACAAAAGTTGGAGGGGTATTTGAACCTTCAATTAGAGAGGCATTGTTAGAGTGGGGTAAAATGACAGGTGGCTTCATAGTCGAACAAAATAGCTTGATTTGGGGTTTTTGAAGCAGGGATAGAAAAGCGACCCCCACCCGTTTTTGCCCAAGATGTAATACAGCCTGAAACCTGCTTGGTAAACGACTGACACTGTAAATATTTTACTAAGTACAGTCATTTACACTGTTACTTGAAATTAGGTTTATAACAGTTCTTCCTGACTTCTTCAGTTTTACACAGCACGACAGTTAGAGATTTTGCTCTTCAAACTATCTCAAACTTTATTTTAAAATGCAAAAATGGTTTGTTTTTAAAAACAGAGGCCGTGGGAGCATCCGGTCAACGTCCTGTTTTCTGTCCTGTCCACAAGCAAGAACAGTTAAAACTTTTCTGTGAAACATGTGACAGACTGACATGCAGAGACTGTCAGTTATTGGAACACAAAGAACACAGGTACAAATATTACCATGTTTTAACTCCTGTGGTGCAGAAGGGAATGAAATTAATCTCACGCATTTGCGCCATTAAATATTGCTGGATTCACTGTTAATTGCACCGAAATGCACTCTTTGTGAGAGGAACTTATTTGGCCTCCTCTTTAAGGCCTGACGTTCTACCAGTGACGTAGGTCATAAGTATATCTGAGTCTCATTCTCATCTATGGGGACACTGATAACAGTTGCAAAATGTGACGTGACTGGGTGCCAGCTTATGATTCGTGTTGTAAAGGCTGCTGCAACTTCTAAGCGTGGTGCATCGGTAGAGGTCTGGAACATCTAGGGTTGGGTTCAGAGAACTGCTGGACTGGGTTTGAGGTGAGTTAACAATAGAGAGTAAGGTGTAAACTTTCCTGGCATTCACTGGAGCTGTCATTTTAATGTGTATACAAACGAAATACAACAAAACACAGACAGGCACAGTTTTGAAAAGTTGTGCTATTAAAGAGCAAAAGGCTATGGTAGCAAATGCTGGATGAGTGATTTTCTGGAAAGAGCACGTTTTAATATGATGTGTACTGTATCGCTTCTACAATAAATCACATGAAGCTTTGTGTCTGTGTAAGACCTAGATATTGCGCTTTATACATCATGGATGAATGTACTGGTCCAGTACATTGGCAAGTCTGACCTGCGTGTCTTGGTACATCATCTGAAACTTATCTGGCTCCCATAAAATGGGGAGGCTCATAAGGTATAAAGAATTGAAGTTTTTCTCTCCTTTTGTATCAGTCTTAAGAAATATCTGCTCCACTGGCGGGAGGAACTGTTGAGGAGCATAAAGTCTTTGAAGTCTTATGGTCGTGCGGTGGTTTGAGTGGTGCTCTTTGGAAGGTTGGGTGAGCAGTTATGCAGTGGTGTAGTAAGGATTGTAATGTGCAAATAATATTTCAAGTAATCAACTAGAAATAAAACACTGCACGTTGGGAGCTTTAGCAGACCATTGCAGAACTGCTTACTGCAGTCGGTCTCCAGACAGCACTTACTTCTCTGTGAAGCTGCTCTTTCAGTCTGTTTGGACAGTGGTTTGAAAGAGCTGATCTAGCAGTTTTTGGTACCTTTCCAGCATAGGCAATAACTTCATAGAACAGTAAAGCAGCTTACTAGAGAACTCATTTCTTTAATGTCTATGGACTGATACTTTTAGAACGTAAGCAACTGAAACACGTTTCTGGCTCAGGTTTTCCCCTGGGTTTTCATTATAAATAACCTCAAAATATAATTCAGAGTATTATTGTCTAGATTGGTTGATGAGGTTTTGCTTGCTAGCCTGCCTTCCATTTCCACCTGTTGTATACGTGACGCCGACTGATTAACAGTCCATAAATAGACACATTTTGTTCTGCAGTATCTTCTTTTCCATAAGACTTCTCTAATAACCTGCTTTCAGGTGCCACTAAATAGAAACACCATTTTAAAGAAGTGTCTGTGTGCAGCTGTAAATTACAGGTAGCCGAGGTGTCTGCCTCTGCTGTCACGTTATGCTGGGATTTTTTTAATGGAGTTCTGTAAAAGTTTTAGCCAAATCATGCCAGATGAACATATGAACTGTTTTTAATCTCCTGCTTATTCCTCACCTGAAATCCTAATCCTCTGAAACACAAGGCTTTGTTGAATGGCTGTCTGAATAGCCACAGGGCGTGCTGTTCAGATTCTAGACTAGAGAACTTTGAGGAAAGGACTGGAGAGGCTGAGGGACTGACGTGGGCTAGCTAGTTGATGTTCCTTCCAACCCAGATGTTAAAAATTGGAGTAAAATCCCAATGTTCCAGGTAACTTTGTGCCAAAAGCTTAGCAAGAAATAAAGTCAGCGGAATTGTTTTGCAAAAGGTAACGGTCTCCTGAAGCGGTGTCTTCCATAAAAGATAGAAACGCCTGCACAGATGATCCCTGGGTCAGAATGTTTTCTGTGTTGTTTTTTGGTCTGTATAGGTGGGCCTTTCCTATTACATATTTCAGGGTTCCTTGCCTTCTCCCCCTGCATGTGGAAAGTAACAGTGTGCTGCTTTTTGACGGATGCAGTTCTTGTCATTTAAACTCGCTCGTTGTTAGTTCAAAGTGGATGCTATTTTGTAAATACAAGAGCAATAATAGCCTGGTCTAAGGAGCATGCTAGTCATGGATTTATTCCACAGACATAGATCAGCTGATGCAAGAAATGGGGGTTTTGCACACCTGAAACACTCGGTGCCGACATGCTCTCTGTATTGGTTAGACCTCAGAATTGTACTTCTGGATTCCAAATGCGGCTTATTTATCTGTTCAGTGATGGTCTCTGAGCAGAGGGTAAATTACTTTGGTCCCATCCCTAGAGCTCCCAGACCTCTTGAAGGGTGCTGTCATTTGCCCTACTGAGGGAGGCGAGAAGCATGTTCTGGAGCGCCCTGGGTTTAGGTTCCTAATGCTGTTGCTAAATTGCACTTCAGAAGCTTGGGGTTTATATACAGCTAAGCCACAAGCTAAGTGGCAAGTGATGCTTTTCACTGTGTCTCCAGGTAACTGTCCCTGAAGAAATCCTCGTGTCCTGGATGTTGCAGCACTTTCTTAAGGTCTGCAAATGCAAGAGCATTTTGCATCCTGTATTTGCAACTTTCCTGAGGCTAGCTCAGAGCTCTGTGGGCACCATGTTTCTTTCAGCGATTGCAGACACTGAAAAGTGCCACCTGGGTTTGTGGGATTCTTTTTTAAAAAAGGCACTATATGGATGTCTTTATGGGATATCGAAAGAGCCTGACCTCTAGCTCCTAGAGATCCCTTGGTGGAGGATCCCACAAAACATAGCAAAGCTGTCCCCCAAAGGCAGTCTGGAGCGCACTGGGTTACCTGCCCACGATGTGCTGAATCTTGCCCCCCAAGTGTCCTGGTGAGTACGTGCAGCACTGAGGTAAACAGCTGAGTGTTCATCCAAGTGATGGTCAAGTTTAGCAACTGCATGCTGACATAACGCGACTCAGCCAAAGTTTGTAGTGTAGGCATGGCCTTGGTAGTGAGACGTCTTAGACAGAACCCAAGAGGTACCTTAGTCGGTTGGACACCTTCACAAGATCTTGAAAACATTTCCTAAATTGGCCTTGGTATCCCTAAGTCCTCTGCCTTTTCTGTTGTCTGTCCTACGTTTCAGCGCACTGCGCAAAGGAGCAAAAATCCCAGTTTTCCCCCCATCTGATGCGATAGTCTTGTACCCTTTTCAGATAGCACTTAGTGACAGCGCTCTAGAAGTGGTGTCTCTCCATTTGGGATGTGAGGAGGTGTGAAGTAAAAAGATGGAGAATAATCTAGTAATCAAGCCATTAAAAAGTTTTTCAATCTCCATTGCTATTGTTGAATATGAAGAACATAGCGTGAAAGGTGAAATTGCTTACCCTTTGCTTATTCTATTCTAGCAGGCAGTACAGCTTCTCATGTTTGACTGGTATTTACGCACTGTACTGCTGTCAATATGTTTTCTTAACAAAAGAAAGTAATTTAATAATTTTCTTTCCCACATAACAGACGGTTCAAAGAGTTTCTGTCAAATATTGATAAACCTCACAAACCATTTATTCTGGTGTCTCCCCTTTACATAATATCCTGTAGTGTATTCTCTTGTGCACAGAAATGCTTCTCACTTCCCAATGTGTAGGAAATTGAAAATGGTGCACAAATGACGACCGGTTCCTTTTTCTTTAAGAGCTTTTTTATGCTATTTTACTACTCGGAAAGTATTGTAGAAGGGGTACTTTTGGCTTTAAATCACTAATTACCAGTAATGCTGCTATAATTTGTCAAGCTTTTACTAGCAAATACAGATTTAAATCCATACTGAGAAACTTCTGCTCCACAGTAATGGCTGTTCTGTTTTGTGACTTGGAAAGGTATCAGTTTTTGGAAGAAGCTTTTCAGAACCAGAAGGGTGCAATTGAGAATCTGTTGGCCAAACTTCTTGAAAAGAAGAATTACGTTAATTTTGCAGCTACCCAAGTGCAGAATAGGTAAGTCCCCGTAAATCATATTCAAATGTCAGTATTGCTTTGTGCATTTAATAAAGGATATTATTCTTTATTTTGTAGGCCCCTAATTTGCTCGTGCTTAAATTCTTGTCGATTCCCTGTGTCAGTTATATTGGGCTTATTATTGGCATGTTTTATATTGCATTATGCGTTCCATGGTGCACTGTTACAACTAAATAAATGTCAAAGTAAATAACCTTGTATGGCGCTGCTGGTACTAAGAACGGTGTGAGATGATTTACTCTAGAGTAAAATAACCTCTACTGCTCTCGTCTCTGTCAGTTAGAACTCTGGGGGACATACAATCTCATAGACACATCTTTCAAAGTAGAAGACGAGCTGGAGATAGTAAATAAGAAATTAGAAGCAAAGAAAATTAATATTTCACGTGAGTTCAAGCACGACATGAAAGAGCAGTGAAACATAAAAAGTGAACAGAAAAATCAAAGAGTTAAATTATCGCAAGTGACGGACTACGTAAACTTTCTCCTTTATTTGCCAAGAATTACATTCTAGGTGGCTTAGCAGCAGCGGTGGGTTAACAACTTTGTATCTGTTAGATAGAAAGTAAACAAGCCACACAATTCTGCCTTAGCAAATAATTTTAAAAATATAGACATTGCTGCTTTATTTTTGAGAGGGGAAATGACTGTGTGGTGTTTTGAGGCACAGTATAAAGTGACTGCCTGATAATACATTTCTCTTTTTTAGGTTTTTTATTTTTGAGAGGGGAAATGACTGTGTGGTGTTTTGAGGCACAGTATAAAGTGACTGCCTGATAATACATTTCTCTTTTTTAGGATAAAAGAAGTAAATGAAACTAACAAACGAGTGGAACAGGAAATCAAAGTGGCCATTTTCACCCTCATCAATGAAATCAATAAAAAGGGAAAATCTCTCTTACAGCAGCTTGAGGTACAGTTAAGAGCAAAAAGGATTTTAAAAAGTTAGTTCACAGACTGGCTGTTTGAAACCCGTGTTGAGAACTCGTATTGCGTGCTGGAGTGAGGAGTTTGTGCTCTGCAGAAGCAGGTGTTTCAGTGCTGTGCCACACAAGTCATGCCTGGAGTTAAATCTCCTCTGATTCTTCCGTTGATCTAAGATGCCATGGCTTTCTTCTAGCTCCATTTTAAACATCTCGTTCTCGTAGATAAATGTCTGACCCAAACGGCCTGCCCTGAGGGACCTGGCCCACCCTGCAACCACCATTGCCATGTGTGCGGGAGGGGGCGCGTGTGACAAGGTTGTACTGTCCTGAAAAAATTAGGCTTGGCCCTGCTTCAGCTTCATAACGTCCCTCTATTTCGGTTTGTCGTTCTCCTTGTTAGGCAGCCTCATAGGTGTAGCTTCTTCAGTTGTTCCAGTTGACACAGGCTGGTTGAAAGACACCAGTAAACCTCTTAATAAATTGTAATGAACATTTACTGACCTATGCAGGACATAGTCATCTACTCCTGAAACTCTGACAGCAAATGAATATTTTCACTCAGAGAACTTTGCGTGGGGTGGGGTGTGGAGAGGTGCGAAGGTGGACATCCTAAAAGAAGGATTCTGCAAGGCCACATTATGCATAAGGAGTGCTTACTGCTATTTTGAACTGCAGTAGTTGTCTGATTATGTACCCTGAGTGTTGTGAATGTCATCCTTCAGAATTCACCCTCCTAGGAACTAATCCAAATAATGGATTGGGAAATCTGGAAGGACAGGAACATGTAAAGCAAAAATCTTCCATTACATAGTTTAATTAAGCTCTTAAAGGATGTGATGCATTTATAGAATCATAGAAATGTAGAAGTGGAAGGGACCTCTAGTTTTTTCCTCGTATCTAATCTAAATCTCTTTGGCTGGGAATTAAGACAATTACTTCTTGTCCTACCTTCAGTAAACATGGAAAGAATTTATCACAAGTCGTCTTTGTAACGAGGCTTAACTGCTGAAGACTGTTAGCAGGTGCCACCTTGCCCTCTTGCAGACCCCGATCTTTCCTCAAGATTAAACCCATCCAGTGTTTTAACCTTTCCTTCCAGGTCATGTTTTCCAGACATTTTATAGCTTTTGTTGCTTTTATCTGAACTCCTTAATTTGTCCACATGTTTCTCAAGGTGCGGTGCCCAAAATGAGGCACGGTTCTCCAGCCGAGGCTCACTAGTGCCAAGCAGAGTAGAACAGTTGCCTACGACAATCTTGTTGATAGATCCCTGATCATTAGCTTTTTTTGCAACTGCCTCACATGGATCCTCTATGGTCCTGATATCCTTTTTAGCAGTATGTTTACCTATCAATTATTCCCTCTTCTTATTCATACATTTGATTTTCCTTCCTGAGTGAAGTACGTAGCATTTGTCTGTGTTACATCTCATGTGGCTGATTGCTAACCACTTCTCCAATTCGTCACGGTCATTTTGAATCTGAATCCTGGCCTCTGAAGTGGTCGCAACTTCTTCTAGTTTGGTGTCGCCTACAAATTTTATAAGCATATTTTCCACCCCATTATCCAAGTCATTAATGAAAATATTGAATAGGGCCAGACCCAAGATGTTACTCCATTTTTCTTAGAGTATAATTATTCAATGAGTTTTGCACCCACCTTATAGTAATTGCATCTAGGGCACGTTTCCCTACTTTGCTTATGAGAATGTCATGTTGAACTGTGACAAAACTCTTACTAAAGTCAGGACATGTAACATCAAATGCTTCAATTTGCAGTGTTGGAAATTAGGTTGGTTTGGGATGATTTGTTGGCTATATATTCTCCTCTTGTTCTCTGGGTGCTGAAAAATTGTTTTAACCATTTGCTCCAGGTATTCGGCTGACTGGTCTAGAATTCCTCTTTCGTTCTCTATAGTAATTCTCTTCTTCAGCTCTCTAGAACCTCACCCATCATCCTTGATGTTAATTACTAATGTCTCGTAGACTGCTTCAGATAACTCCTTGAGTAATGTTTCTATTAATTGAAATGGAATACATAGGCCCAGAGTCAAGGTAACCTGCCTCCTCAAGCTGTCCAACATTCAACAGTTTTAAATAGTTTGGGATTTGGTACACAGAGACCTCAGCCTGCTTAACACTGTGGCAAGCTCCATGAAAAATCCTTTTTAACCTTTTATGGAAGGTTAAATTGTGCAGTAGGTCATGTTGGTCCCTTCTGACCGTAGAAACCTATGAATCTATACAAAGAACAAAGAAGAGTTATAGCACTTGAAATGTAAAATTAAAGCCTTGTTTAATGTTTTACCAGCATCCCTTGTTTCCTTTCCCTTTAGCCAAGAGAGTTTTGTGGAAGGAAAAAGGAAATAAAAGCAGCAAAGATAGAAAACGCAGCTTCTGTCTCTAGTATTGATTCACTTGCATCCTCGCTGCTGGAGAAACTCAGGCCCATATCAGCCACTGCGAGACCTGACAGCCTTGGACCAGCACCAGCCTGTTTAGGGCGTTACTTTTAGCCGCCCCTTTCTGGTCGCGGGCTCCACAGCAGTGTTGCGAAATATGCAGATAGATACGGTAGAGAAGAAAGAAGGCAAGGAAGGAAAAGGAGAGGAGACAGTCTGGCATACCAAGGAGCGGTGGGGATTTCCAGTTGACAGCCAGGAGGGTGATGTCGATTGGGTGCCAGGCTCCCAGGAGACACGGGTGGCAGCGATGAGGGCAGTAGCCTGTCTCCATCTCTGTCCTTCCTCCTCCATTCATGATACTGCAGTCTGGCTCCCAGCTTCCTTCAAATCCATCTTAAACTCACCATGGCAAGGGTTTCAAGGGGTGAGTAACCCTCTGCCTGCAGAAGACCGGAGCTCTAGAGCTGCACCTGGCTATTAAATGGTAGTGTTGCGAGGTGTGGGGCCATGATTTTTCAGTGGAGCAGTCTGAGATCTGAGCTGGTTTTCTACTCCGAAATCAGCAGGAGATGGCAGTCCTGGTGAAAGTGTCACGTGGGTGCTCGTGCTCGTCGATGGTCGGGTGGGGTCTCACGAGTGTGAAGGTGCCAGACTCAGGGCCGCAGCCACATTTCCACAGAATTCCTGCGTCACCCGCTGCACGTCTGCTGCTCAGGGAATGTCTCTTACCATGGTTCAGTCTATGGCCTCTTCCTCGTTTACTAGATGTATATATAAACATGGAATTAGTCGTTTCCTTATGGTCTTCGAGGGCACTTAGCACCTCAGACTCACAAATGAATTTGTATCCACATCTCCCCTGTGAGATGAATATTATTCTCCATTTTTCAGATGAGACACAGACTAGCCGGAGGCCGTGTAAGACTGAAATTCAAAACCTACTCACTGACAGCTCTGTCCTTATTCTTCCAAATACCCTGCCTCCTTGTCTTAGAGTTATGGAGCATCCGTAGCTTGATTGGCTTCAGTTGCAGCTGTGAGTGCTCAATGCTCCTGTAAAGGGAGCTCCCAAAGTCTCTAGTTGGGCTCCCAAAATTAAAGGTGCAGGTAGTGGCAACATGTCGTATTCTGATTGTCAGTAAATGGTTCAGCATCACACCGTATGACTAACTGACTCGGGGAAAGACGCAAACTTGTCCCGTGGGACATTCCAATGCCTTCACCACAGTAGCAATCTACCACTTTTCCACACACTTATCCTCCAGCTGCAAGGGAAAATGAGGAGGGGACCCGCTAATAGCCTGATTCGCTCCACAAGCCTGCTTTATTCTTGGAACACCGTTCCTCTCGAACACTGAATGAGATGAGTGGCCTGGAGAAAATAGTATGTGATCATGCGGTTAAGACTGCGTCGCAGCGTATACACATAAGGCCTGAATTAATGTTTTGTGGAGCAACCCGAATTTTGACGCTTTCTGATTGATTGTTTGACTTGTGATCTAATGTATTTTGTAAAGGGAAAACGTTAAAACGGGTCGTCAACCATTGCTGGCCCTGTGTCAGCCCTGCCCACCGCACCATCAGCAGCTGCCGGGACAGGGCCAGGGACTCCCACTCTTTGCCGGCCCTGCCCCATGTGCCACGGCTCCTTTTCCCACTGGCCACGCTCCCCAGCAGGGTCCAGGAGCTCTGCGCGCCGTGGCTCCTTTGCTCAGCCAGCAGGGGTCAGGAGCCTCAGCACGCATGCCACTCCTGTGGCCCCAGGCCTCTGGGGGGCGGGACCAGAAGGGGAGCCTGAGCGGCGCCGCGTGCTGCCATGTTTGGCACGCGTCCCGGGGGTTGCAGACCCCTGGGTTAAAAACTTCTCTGAAGCTGTAACTACCCTGCCTTCTCCTGTGTTCTTACGTCTGAACCCAGAACTTCTAGCCCTGCGGCACAGACAACTGCCCGTGTTAGCTGGAGGCTGCAGAGGGCTGAAATCTGTCCCTCGGGGGGCCACGTTCTGTGGTGCTAGGGGATTCTCTGCCCCATGTGGTGCAGCAGCAAACGGGAAATTAGTCTGTAGCATTTCATACCTCCATTAAACGTGAGTGAGATTTCCTGGGATCCGGCATCACGGCTTCTTCTTTCCTAACCGGCCCTGGCCCCAAAGAACTGGGGGCAGTGTGTTAGTACTTGGAGCTTGCCAGTCGTCCGCTAACGTGGGGTGTGCGTGGGATTCTGGCGGCCGCGTCGACGTTTCTCAACCCAGTAACCCCGTTCTCTTCCTTCATAGAGTGTGACGAAGGAGAGGCAGATGAAGCTAATACAGCAGCAGAATGACATCACGGGGCTCTCGCGGCAGGTGAAGCACGTGATGAACTTTACCAACTGGGCCATAGCAAGCGGGAGTAGCACTGCCCTGCTGTACAGCAAGCGGCTGGTAAGGAACCTGCCCCGCTAGTGTGGCACAAACACTCACATGGGTTTGTGCCGCCAGCCTGAGAGAGGAGAACTTGGCGGACAAAAGACCTTTCAAATCACTGTATTTTCTCCGTGCCTTGCATGCTGGCGAGTTCCAGGGGTCGTGGCGGTCCAGGTCAGCCAAACGCACAAGGAGTCCTGGGGCACTTTGAAAGACGAACACGTCTGTTTATCGCATGGGAGAGTGGGAAAAGGAGAGCCAGTTAACCACACTCTGTGCGCTTGGCTTTGAAGGGCAGTGAAAGCGTGTTTCCCAGGGTGGAGATCCACGCCCTTGCAGTGAGAGTCGGGGTTGGTTACGTGGCTGGTTCCTCTGTAGAACCTTGTGACCTCCAATGGTAAGAGTCCCTGGGTGGAGGGTTGAGACCTGTTTCCAGTGGGGGTCAAGTTGCACTCCTCGCTAATGGCCTTGAAACTTGGGAGTTTTCCTTCAGGAGCCCAGATATGACGCGCAGTGACACACACGGTTTCTTCAAACCAGAAGATGAATTTTGTCAAAAGATACACAGCACTAGAGAAATAAGTTTGAGTCCTGTGCGCATACTCTTACCTGACTCTGACATTCACTTGCAGCTCCTAGGGCCTAAGTCTTCCTGCCTTCTCTTGGGCCCCCTTGGCAGGCCGCTTATGACGCACGCCCAATTCTTTCACTCTTCACAGAACAGAGTCTTTTGATCTCCAGATTCTCAGCCTTGGCAAAACAGCGGTCCCCAGCGTTGGATCTCAGGAGTGTTCCTGGCTAAAAACTTGACTTCTATTCAGGGTTTAGTGGGATGTTCCTTATGTAGGCCACGTTTCCTCTTTTGGTTTCTTTAACGTCCTCTTTTGATGTAATTCTGTGCATTCAAACATGGTAATATCACACCAATAGAGGTGTACATGTTTATTAAAAACAAATATAAATATTTTCCAGATCTCAACAAGAATCATGGAGTTACATTTGCTTCAGTAGGAAATCCTTACTTTCTGGCTGGAAAACAAGTTAGAAAATGTTGGTTTGGGGAACTGTGGAATAGAATTGTGATTAAAGTAGTCTGATTCTGCTGGGAATATATTTACAAAGCAAGTGTGAAATCAGGGTGTGCTATGGACTTGCTGGTAAATCGTTCTTGCTATTAGAGGATCAGATGGCTAAATAAGACCCCAAATATGGTCCTATTGGGCCTATAATGGGCCATATCGCCCAGTGCCCCGTCAATACTGGCTGCTTCAAAGGGGGGATGCGCTAGTTGCTCTTCAAGTTCTTTTTTGGCCTGCCTAATTAGACTGGTATCGGAGACTTCTCATAGTTTGTCCCTTTCCATTTTTTCCCATAGGATTTGACTTTAACTTTCTAAAGGATAATTTTTTCCGTTCCAAATCGTTCCCTCTTTCCTCCTTCTAGATTATTGTATAGCTATTATGGAATTTTTTGCTCCTTTGACTATATTTTTAAAATTTAGGACATAAATTTAGTTTGACCCTTTATTCTGGTGGATTTTTAAACATGGCTATGGAACTTCTTTGGCATTCTCCCCTCCTCCCACAGAGTGTTAAATTTAATTGCATTATGGTCATTGTTAGCAAGCAGTTGAACTATATTTACCTCTTGAACCAGATCCTGGGCTCTTCTTAAAGCTAAATCAAGAATTTCCTACATTATAATAAAAGCAGTAAATGTTGTTAGACAAATGGTTTCCCCGTACAAACATAGGAATTTCTAAAACACTAGTTGGATTACACAGTTTATTGTATAATTGGGTAGAAACAAATAGTTAACTTCTGAGAGCATGTCAGCAAATTTAAAGATTAGAAATTGGACAGTACTTCTTAATCTTAGCTCTTTTTGGTTCATCACCAGTCCTGGATTCAGTCCTGGATTAGTGCGAGACCCAGGGACCAGTCTTGGAGGCAATCACCACGAAACATACGGTGTAGTCTTAGTGCAGCAGGCCCTGAAATGTATTGGTCTCTAAAATGACATTCTGCTTACTGCTGTTGGGCATTGTTGCTATGTGCTGTGTGAGATTTTATGCTGGGTGCACTAACTTTTCAGGAATCTGACTCTACTTGGAGGATTACGCAGGATTGCTATTCAGCAGTAGTTTTCTTTGGCAATGACCCAAGTGGCTATGGAAAGGCATCATTTTATTTGGTATCTGACAGCTCTTTGAACAGACTTTCTGCTTCCCTTCTTTGCTCATACATTCCTTGTCGTAATCCATCTGAATTTGGTTTTTTTGTGTGTCATCAGATTACGTTCCAGTTGCGTCATATTTTGAAGGCACGATGTGATCCTGTCCCAGCTGCTAACGGAGCAATTCGCTTCCACTGTGATCCTACGTTCTGGGCAAAGAATGTAGTCAATTTAGGTGAGAAAATAACATACCGAGTGTTTGTAGGAAAATGAGATTGTACGTGGAGTTTTCAATGTAATACTAAGCGGTATGAAACAGAAGGAAATATTTGATCTTTCCTGTAGTCAGGCCATAAATGCCACCGCGATGGAAATAGTTTTGGCCACTTTGGATTTCATTTTAAATATGTGATCACTGCAGCGTGTTCCACTGCTGCTGGGGTCTTCTCTTCTTGGGTTGACCTTGCTTGATTGTGCGTTAACACAGGATCCTCCTTTTCAATGACATGAGTAGGAGTCTCTGTCCAGTTTTGATATTACACTCCCTTCCACTGAGATTTGCCTGCCATTTGGAGATTGGAGTGTGCAAAACGTGTGATGTGACATGCCCTCTGATGGTGTCTGGCCTGCTAGGCTTTGCTCTGGTTTTCTGTTACCAGCCAATGGAGGCCCTCTTCCAGTTGCTGACACCAGACATTTAGTTTTGAAATTCTGAAGAGAGGTATTCTACAGCCCTTTTCTTTGGACAGGATGACATGCCTTTAGATGAGAGTAAACTCAGTCAAAATATTGAAGTCTTTTTTTCCAGCTGGGTTCTCTCTCTTTCTGAAATCTATTTATTGGTAAGTAGCTATGCCAACATGATCTTAAAAGGATGAATTCTTTTGACTTCTTAATGAGCTACGTATCAGGAATAATTCTAGAATTGGTTCTATGTACTTCAAATGGCTTGAGCCAGTCTAACTCCTCAGAGGCCGGGCTGCCTTGGAGAACCCAGTCATCTGGTTCCAAGCCAGCCCATCTCAAGGTGTCTGAAATGTAAGTTTGTAGAGCAGTTTTGGTGGCTACGTAGACGGCTTTCCTGACACACAACCACAAGGGGAAAGTTGGAGCAAATGAAGCTGCCCAACAGTTCGTAACCTGGGCGAAGGAGGGCAGAGTTGGCACCTTGCAGCAACCAGCACCAAAGACGTGTACTTCAGCTCTAAGTCTGATTGAAAATGGAACATTGCTCTATCCGCCCTCATTTCGCCCCACTGGGAGCTGTGGCTGTTTGGTTTGACGTAGGAGTCCTTTGTGCGTACAAAGGGTTCAGGAAGGTTGGCATCCTTGAGCGGTTCCCGTAGTCCGTGGGTCCCATTAACCATGATAACAGCAAGGAGTCTGCTTGTGGGTCAGGCTTACAGGCTTAGCTTTCCAGGCAGACAGGGGTGGGCAGGCAACATTGATTGCTTCACAACACTTTTTCTGTGTATTAATTTCCTACTTATGCTTATTTGGGGGGGCCTTGAGAACGGAGAAGAGGGGCCCAGGCCAGAGGGGGTAGAAATGCAGCGAGAGTATTTACTGGTCAGCAGCTGCGCATGAACCTTTCTCTATTGTAGGACAAAATCTGACAGGAAAGTGTAGTTTCTTCATGGCAACGGTTTTGTGTACACCCACCCCAAATCAACCAACCAAGTTTGTGCATGCCTGGCCTCAGTCCATCAGGTTTGTGTGCACAACAAATACATTTTGTTATAACGTGAATAATGGCTAAAAGTTTTCCTAAAAACCCCTATTCCCCTTGCACCAGTTCGCCTCAGGGCTCGGGTTTTGTGAAGAATAGTGAGCAGTGGAGTGGACTGCCAAGGAAAATTTTATTCAAACACTCTCTGAAGAGAAATGAAAAAAGCTACACAAAATTCAAAAAGCATCAAGTCTGACTGTGAAATCCCGCAATGACTGTCTATATTGATAGAAAAGAAGGAATTGATATCCCATTTTAACCTCACTTTACATCATAGCGCAAACCACAGAGTTATCAGAAGATGTCTCCGTAATATTGGTGTGGACTCCATTACAGTGCCGGGTGCACGCGTTTCCACAGGGTCAAAACATCTGTGCTGTTGGATTCTCTCAGCAGTAGCCAAGGATTCGAGCGGACAAAGGAAAAGCTGCCGGTTTGTCTCTAGAGGCCATCTGTTCAAAGCAGAGCCAAGGCCTGGTCTGCGCTTGTTGCGCCCGTTCTGCCCAAAATGTACCTCTCCCTGAAATACGTTCGGCTTTGGTCTGAAAGTGTCTTGCCAAGGGCAGCTCTGTTAGAGCTGGAAATGTGGCAGGACACTGATTTCTGCTGCTGAAATGCAGAAAGTATGCCAGCAGAGTAACAAACCTGGCCAGCCAGCACTTAGAGTAAGATCAGACACACTTGCAGATTGCTATGGAGGAATGTACATTTTAAGCTAGACTTGCATTGCTTTCTTTCTTGAGTGTAAAACACAGTTTTGTCTCTTTATCAGCCACTGAGTTGAATAAAGGTGGAAATTTGTGGTTCATCAGCTTAATTTTTCTATTTCTTAGGTAACCTTGTTATTGAAAATAAACCAACCCCTGGCTACACTCCTAATGTAGTAGTTGGACAAGTTCCCCCAGGAACAAACCACATCAACAAAGCTCCTGGACAAATCAATCTAGCGCAGCTTCGGCTCCAGCATATGCAGCAGCAGGTGTACGCACAAAAACACCAGCAGTTGCAACAAATGAGGATGGGACAACCAGCTGGGCCCCTCACTAGGCAAGCAAGTCCTCAAATGTTGCAGCAACAGGCAAGTGTTGTGAATACTTATCTTTCATTGCAATGTAAAACTGACTTAACTCTGCTCTTCTCAGATGTGAGCAGTTAACTTGACATGTGTGAGCAATTCAGTCCTACACAATTTGACATAGTGTAAGTAGGGCAATGACTGGCTTTTCTCGAGATTATGTAAATGATCAGTGATTTCACCTACTTCTGTGGAAGCAGATTTTCTCCTCATTTCCTTCATAGCCGGAATGTTTAAAAACCACACCCTTGCAGCCTCCCAGGTTGATCAGCATGCAAACCATGCAGAGGGGTAACATGAACTGTGGGGCATTCCAAGCGCACCAGATGAGAATGGCTCAGAACGCTGCCCGCATCCCAGGAATACCTCGCCATAATGGACCGCAGTACTCCATGATGCAGCCGCACCTTCAGAGACAAGTACGTGCTGGTCCTGCGTTTTGTGGGCCCAGAATACCATGCTTTCATTTACTGATTTGTCAGTCCTCACCAGTGTGTGTCTGAGTGAGGGAGAAACAATAAATGAATGTGTGTATTTCAGCTGTATGAGAGCTACGGTTGTGAGTGGCTACCTTTTTCATATCACATGCTGTCTAAGGTTGCAACATTTCACATACTTTTCATTGCTCTTTAATTTTAGTCAGCTAAGAAGCGGGGAGAAGAATAAGCAGTTGTTTTACTTTGTGGTGGCTGTGCAGCTGTTGAGTTTTTAAACATTGGGTGGTGTTTTAAAATTTAAAGATGCTCAAATCATTGCATGAATAAAAATTTTCATGCTTTTCATACAACGGTTTTGAAGCTAAATGTTGTTCGTAAGCTTCCATGGCTATGTGACTCTGTATATGAAGAATGTGATGCAGAGCTTTAACCTTCAAATTAAAAATCTCTGAAATAATGGGAGCTTGCTTAATTAGAAAAACAAAATGAAGATTTTTTTAAAAGTAGCATCTTTATTAATGCTTTAAAAACTATATATAACTATGAATATTCTGCAAATGCAAGCTCTGCTAAGGAAGTCCCTGGATTAAAATGCCTCATTTCTCAGGAAAAACTTTTTATCCCCTCCCTCCCCTTCTGAAGCAGAAAGGGACTTGACAGGAGGCCATGGGACATGCACATGCGTTTCTAGCCACCCACGGATGCTAGTTATGTTTTATTCCATTCCGACGTTAAACGCTGGGTGGTTGTTCAGCATTAGACTGACAGTAACTCTTTGGACGTCAGGAACCAGCACGTAAACTAAAGTCGTACAGTTTTACACACAAGATGAAGATTTTGCTGTCTTTATCCCTAACACAAAAGTTGTCTCTTTTTCCTGACTCTTCCAACAGCATTCTAACCCAGGGCATGCTGGGCCCTTTCCAGTTGTTTCAGTACACAACACTGCTATCAATCCAACGAGCCCTACGACAGCCAGCATGGCAAATGCCAACCGCGGTCCCACAAGTCCATCCGTGACAGCGATAGAACTTATTCCTTCTGTCACAAACCCAGAGAACCTGCCTTCCCTGCCAGACATCCCACCCATACAGGTTAGTGCAGAAGATAAGGTGAGGACTGGATTTCCTTCATTAACATCTTTTTTTCTTCACACATTCTTGTATTTGTGTTAGTACTTGACGATTGTGATGAGGCTGTTACTACTGGAGATGGTTCTAAATAGCGAGAAGGGGAACTTGCAGTCCTGTGTTGGACTGACCAACTTTTGAAAAAGAGAAGTCTGGTGTTCCGTTAGCATCCTTACTGTCAGAACGGCGCAAATTCACATAATGTTGATAAGCAAATAGCCCGTGCTATATGTGCAACTGCCATTACCTTTTGACAATTAAACGTCTTCAAGTCAAAGCAATCTGAAATGATTTGACCTCATTATATTTCCCTCTCAGGGTGTGCACCTTGTAGTCCGTGGGATCTGTATTTCCAGTTTGTTTAGATGCTTTTGAAAATCCCATCTTTGTTCCTAACTGAGTTTGAGCCAAACTTTAAGCCTCTATTTTTGAAAATTTTAGTCTATTATAAAATTGTGAATTTTTTATGGTGTCTTGTCTCAACTTTTAATAATACTGAATCAGTTTTGTTGAAGTGACAGTTTTTATGCATCTAAGAAAGTTTCTAAGAAAGATATTTTAGTCCTGACCTAGAAGCATTTCTGCATGTGTTTAACGTAGACCCACTGAAGTTAACTGAACTGCTTACGTGAGTAAAAGTACACACCCTCTTAACTGAATCAGGGGCTCAATTTTCAATATTGGTTTTTGCCTATGACAGTTTTTGTAAAATGCAAATAGATAATACAGTGTTTTGTTAAAAATCACGTATAATTTCATCATTCTATAGTCTGATCTGCAGTTGTAATATACATTTTCTAATTAGTTTTACAAAGCCTCAACCTGATTTAATCAATGCCTTTAAAATTAGCGAATAAAATTAATGATTTTAAAACATTTTGACATTAGTCTTATTTTTTTAAATACAGTGAAGATATTTAAGTGGGTAATTAAAAAGTAAACCTAAATACCAGGCCCTCTACTGTGCTTCCTAGTGAGTTTTGACTATTAAGACTAAAATTAACGCGTTTCAGAGCATCACAAATTCTGGTAGTGTTTTATTAGATTTTGTCCATTTTCCAGCTTTATCAGGTGCTGGTACGGAAGGGTTCCCTGAAAGGAGGTAATATTCCTAGGAAGATGAGCATTCAGAATATATGGTGAAATTGCTTATCTTTATGAAGTGGTAGTAACCATGTAAGAATTTCCTTATAACTACTGATGAGTTACACTGATAGAAAACATTTGCAAATTTAAATTTGGTAAAATAATTGTTTGGCTAATCTAACATGCCTGTGTCTTCACATGTATATGTAGATAAGTATTAATGGTTTAATATGATTTAGGGACCTTGATTTCCCCATCTCAGATGTTTCTGTTTTGGTTTGTTTTCAGCTGGAAGATGCTGGTTCAAGTAATCTAGATAACCTACTAAGTAGGTACATCTCAGGCAGTCACCTACCCCCTCAGCCTACAAGCACCATGAATCCTTCCCCAGGACCCTCAGCACTCTCTCCAGGGTCATCAGGTAAATTGGAAAGAGGGTGGTAGGTATTTCTGATATTTTAAGCTTAAAATCATTGGCAAACCATTTCCCCAGTGTGCAAGGAAGTTTCATTCCTCTCCTTTCTTGGCACGTGCAACAAGACAGTGGTCTTTACCTCGTCTTTTCTCATATATCAGTCCCTCTAGCTCCCTAATCTTTTTTCCCATGAATATCTTTGTGGGAAGGAAATGCCCAGAAGCGAGCACAGTTTTCCAGTGACTCGGAGAGTGGCCAGCACATCTCTGTGCTATGACGGTCTCTCAATGTTCCTCAAAAGTCCGTTGGTCCTTTTTGTTACCATATCACATAGCAGACTTGGACCTGAGGCCAGAGTTCAGTTAGAATGGTTTGAGTTGGGAAGCTGCAGTCCATTCCAGCTTTCATAAAGAGAACTTACTGAATTTCATTAGATGCCCCACTTGGAGACAGAGATCCAGTCGTGTAAGGGATTTGCTACTTACGCAAGTCTTTTGGAAGTATATTGATTTGTGACCAGAGCTTTTGTTCTGTATCTGAAAAATGACATTACTGAAATAATCTAACATTCATGCAAATGGCTGATTCAGAGATACTGGACAC
Source organism: Pelusios castaneus (assembly GCA_007922175.1). Taxonomy (NCBI): domain Eukaryota; kingdom Metazoa; phylum Chordata; order Testudines; family Pelomedusidae; genus Pelusios; species Pelusios castaneus. The sequence goes on from ML686183.1 coordinate 543,044, forward strand.
AAGAAAAAGTGGTTTCAGCAATTCAGTACTGGCCCTCAGATGGTTTAGTCCTTTCCCGGCAGCCCTCCAAACTCGTTTCGTGTGACTTCAGAGTTGGAGCATTCTTGCAATATAAATGTGTTTTTTCTAAGTTTACATGCAAAACACATGCCATTGGTCGACCTTTCCCCTGGCTTGATTTGCGGTAGCAAACAGTCCAGTTTTGTTGAGAGAGAGGTGGAAAGTTGGTCCTGAAACTTGGTTTGAAAGAAGACCAGAAACTTAAAACACAGTGAACAAGTTTTGTTCAGAGACTTGCATTTATTTGCAACCAAGAGTTGGTGGTGGTGGTGACCTGGACAGGATAATTCATCAATAAAAATAAGAGGTATTTAGTTCAGGGAATATGGCTGTCTTTTATTTGCATTAAACGAGAGAGTTACTGGGATTGGAAATGAAAAGGCAATTGACAAACATGCTAAAATACCAGATCCCGTATCAGATGAGATGATCTGTGTTTGAGCAAAGAACCACTGACTTGTATGAACCATTGGCTTATTTCTTGTAGCATCACTTTCATTTGTGGTGTTGCAGACGCTGGTGACATGTAAACCTACTGTGGATGTTTACAGTGAAAGATGATGTGTACTTTTTCAGGGTTATCTAGTTCCCACACCCCAGTGAGGCCGCCCAGCACCTCCAGCACAGGCAGCAGGGGCAGGTGAGTATGCTGTTAACGTTGTGTGGCTGAAAAATCAAATGGAGAGAACACATTAAAGCAAATCAACAGCAAGTCACTCTAAGCTACTGTTATAACAGTGACCTCTTCACTGCAGAGTGAATGCATATAGCAAAATAATTCGTGAAAAATGATGTTGCCAAATTTCAGTCTTTACCTTTGATAGGCCTGATCAGAAAATTCACAGTAATAGTTTTGGCTTTGAAATGTTGACTTAAATTGTTTTAGTCGTAGAAATGTAGGCCTGAAAGGACCTTGAGAGGTCACGTTCACCCTTTACTGAGGCAGGACCAAGTAAATCTAGACCATCCCTGACAGCTATGCTTTTCATGTACTCTTGTCTTTGTAGCTGTGGTTCATCAGGCCGAACCGCGGAGAAGACTGGCGTTAACTTCAAGTCTGACCATGTGAAAGTCAAGCAAGAGCCAGGGACAGAGGAAGAGATATGCAGTTTTGCAGGAGCAGTGAAGCAAGAGAAAACAGAGGATGGCAGGAGGAGTGCATGCATGGTAAAGTTCCTCTGTGAATTGCATGTTATCCCTCCCCCCAGCAGCACCTTGAAGAATCTGGAAATCCGTACCTAGATGGTGCTTAAGACCGCTGAGGACAGAAGGGAAAGGGTCCCCACTGCACCACCTCCTAGTCATGTGTCTGAATTCTGTTCTCTGTGGGCCAGCCTGAGAAATGAGAGGGCATTTCAGTGCCCTTGAGACCTCTGCTAAGGTTGCTAGCCGCATTGTGATGTGGACATCAGTCCCCGCTTATCTGAGACGTCGCATTGTAGCAGTTTGTTCATGACTGAGCTGCGCTGGATCTGACCTGACATCTTGTGAAAAGTCCTGTCTCTCCAAGGGTGGTTAGGTGTGTTGCTGTCAGGGAATACAGAAATTAAACCTGTACAGTAGAAACAAATTGGAGCTTAATCTTCTGACTTAGGACTTGATTCTCTCATGCTGAACACCTGATGCATTGAGCCAGAAGCCAGCCGGGTAGTCCCCCTTCTGGTGCTGTCCTCGGGATCTCATAAAACTACCGTCAAGGGTTTAATGTGTTCACTGCTTTTAATCTCTAGCTAACATAAGCTTCTGAACATACGCTGAAAGTTCCTTCAGCGTCAATCGAACGAAGGTTTGCAGTATAGCATGGAACATTAGGATTAATCCCCCAAATACATAAATGAGACTAGTTCTTAAACTGATTTCGCAGAATGAGCTCCTCATGAAGCTTATAATTGGATGCAGAAGAAAGGCCAGAGAGTATAGCAGGGCTTCCCGGCTCTGGTTGTTGGTGTAATGGGAGAGGGACACGAGGCAATTTATTATCCCAAACCCTTTCTTTAAAAAGGAAAGTGACGATGTGACTGTTTTGGGGAAGGTTTAAAAGGCTGGAGATTTGTGCTATAGCCATTCTCTGTGCAGTAGCTAACTCCAGTATCTGACAGACAATTGCCAATATTTGTTGTTTGCGGAAGCGTTTTCATTTGCAGTGCTAGTAAGCAACAGATGGCTTCCGATTCCCTGAATTAGTGCTAAATTAGTAAAACTGGTCTCTTTGCAGATTTTCATGCAGTAATTTTATTTCAGCTTAGCAGTCCTGAGAGCAGCTTGACACCACCTCTCTCCACCAACTTGCATTTGGAAAGCGAGTTGGAAGCATTAGGAAGTCTTGAAAATCACGTGAAAACTGAACCAGCAGATTTAAGTGAAAGTTGCAAACAGTCCGGACACAGTCTTGTAAATGGGAAATCTCCGGTGCGGAGTCTAATGCATCGATCGACCAGAGTTGGAGAAGGCAACAACAAAGAGGATGATCCAAATGAAGACTGGTGTGCTGTATGCCAAAATGGAGGCGATCTGTTATGTTGTGAAAAGTGTCCAAAGGTGTTTCATCTCACGTGTCATGTGCCAACACTTCTCAGCTTTCCAAGGTACCAGAAATTGACAGAATGTTACTGCTGCCCAAACAGAGCTCTGTGGATTTAGTCTCACTTTGAAACTCAGTAAGATGAGAGGATCTAGAACCTTAGTGCCCAGGAGTAGCAAAAAGACCTCCCTCCCTGTAAATTGTCTTCACTCTTAGGATTTATTTTGCTTTGTAGTTGTTCTGTGCTGATTTTGTCCGTTGGTATTTTCAGTGATTTTTAAAGGCATGCACAGAGCGCTTAGTGAATACATGATTAACACACCATGATAGATTCTCTACTCTAGGAGTCTTTAAAGAGGTAACACGAACAAGGAGTCCTGGGGCACTTCAAAGACTAACACATTTATTTATCACAGGAGCTTTTGTGGGAGAAAATCCCACTTTGTCAGACGCTTTTAATGAGGTATAACTTGACTTTCGCAAGGCATAGAAGCTGTAGAAACATCATTGTGGTCACTAGACCTTGAGCTCTAGTGGATTCCTTGGACTAATTGTGTGTCTTCCTATGTAGTGGGGAGTGGATATGTACGTTCTGCAGAGATCTAAGCAAACCGGAAGTAGAATATGATTGTGACAATTTGCAACATACTAAGAAGGGGAAGACCGCGCAAGGCTTAAGTCCGGTGGACCAAAGGGTACGTGTCAAGTACTGTAGGTATCTGCATCTGAAAACTGTCACCTTTGACGTAAGTGTTATCGGCCATTGCTATACTATAGCTGTGCTTGTCCGGTGGGTTAAAATTTCTGTGAGAGCGCACAACTAAGGAAGTATTTTAAAATTAACTTTCAAGTGTGAATTCATCTCCTCAGTTTTCTTCGGAAATTCTTTTGTGGGTTTAACATGGCTGTTTTAACATACAGACATAGCAATATTTAAATGTGATGCCGTGACTTCACAGGGAGAGGCAGCCGTTGGTGTTTCTAAGAACATAGCTATGGCTGAATGTCCTGACGGTCTCAAATTGATTTCTAGCTTTCTGTGACTATTGTATAAAGTGTTCTAATCTCTCAGGTGATGCTTAGAATCTCTTCTAATAAATGGAATTAGTCAGAGGAACTTTCCAACAACTGAAACATTTCCTTATTTCAAGAGGAGATACTGAAAACAATTATTTGAATGGAATGTGATTATTTAATTGTGTTTCTGAAAAAAGATAGGTCAGACCTTGCACTTAACTAGATGCACAGTAACAGTATCGCTGAACGTCTATTAGTGGCTCTATTCTAATTTGGCTATTTTATTAATTGCCTTGTTCTGCAATTTGTGTTTTATTAGCCCCGGCTTTCTTTTGGGGAAAGGAAAGCAAAAGGAGTAAGGAGTTTTTGTACTAAGCCTTTTTTGCTAGCAGAAGTAAATGCACTCTTTCCTTCTCCAATAACACGCACTCTCTCAATGTTACGTTTTACATTCATAGAATGAAAGAATAGGCTTCTTGGCTTGAAGGGCTTTATTTTCTCTGGTGAGACTCTAATATGACCCTATTTAAATCAGTTAAGTACCAACTTTTAGATTAAAATTAGAGGGATATTCACTTTAAGTTTTCTGTTCCTTTACAAGAAATGTGAGCGTCTCCTACTTTACCTGTATTGCCATGAGCTGAGCATTGAATTCCAAGAGCCGGTTCCTGCCTCGGTGAGTCTCCTGCTGCGTGAAACTGGGGGAAAATAGAATGCCAGCGTCATCTCCTAAAGGCCACACTCTCCCAAGTTTGGCTTGGAATAAGGGCCTTCCTCTTGCGATAGTTGTCACTGAGACACTTGGGGAGTAAAAACCTGTCTGAAAATTTCACTGCTCCTACCTAGCATGGTACTTCTGAACCATTAACCCTATTCATTCAAACAGTCCTCTCCACCAGCAATACTGAATGGACTGGGGAGGATTTGGGATATCTGGGAAAGTGAAAAATACTTTACCGTTTATATTTAGCAAGAGTCGCTAAAAACAAACAAAACCCAACCTGGTAACCCTTTGGGTGAATCCAAAATCTGATTTACTTAAGAGTCTTCTATTTTGAGATGTAAGAAAAGTGATTTTAATGATTCTAGGACAGACAGTGATGGTCTAATACGTGTTCCTTTCTAGAATACTATTAACCAACCCTAAAATATAACAGAACCTCTCATTGCCCTCTTTCTCCCCCACGAATGGAGGTAGTTGCTTCTAATTGTTCCAGTTTGTCCACGTACTATAGTAGGGCTGGTCGGACGCTCTTTTGATACTCTGATTTTAAGTGGACTAATTCTGCTCCTTCTATGAAGTACAAAATTTGCATATGACTCTTTTTAATGGTTTGTGATTAGATGTACGCTTTCTTCGCAGATACCAAACTACTATAAAATTATAAAAAAACCAATGGATTTATCTACAGTAAAAAAGAAGCTGCAGAAGAAACATTCCCAGCATTACCAAAATCCTGACGATTTTGTGGCAGATGTCCGGCTGATCTTCAAGAACTGTGAAAGGTTTAATGAAGTATGTTAACTTCCAAACTAGAATTTTTTAGACTGACATTTATTTAGGCCTGATTCCACAGCCGCTTCACAGCATTGAACCCTTCACAAGTAAAAATTCAGACCGTTTAATCACAGATCTTGCTTTCTGTTTTGGTTAGAAGAGGGTGGAAGGTGCACTGAAAGAAAACTGATGCGAGTTTGTGGGAAATCATGGATTCAGCAGTAGCTGCTCTTATGGGTTAGACTCATGGGGAAGAGTTACATGCTAAGCCATCTTGCCTGGATTGTGGCTATTGCTGGTAAGCGGGCTGCAGTGTAAATTGGTCAGTCCCTCAGAATATTCCGAGTCAGGTAAAAGTGGACTGCGTCATTAGTGCTCCTCAATATTAGGCCATCAGGTCTCATTGCTCAGGAAAAGGGCATGACCCCTACAGGTTGTCTCTTCCTGAGCGCACACAGTGGGGCCGTTATAACTGTAAGCAGAGCCCCCAAAGTCTTTACCGCCCCAAAGATCTCTGTAGTCTGGTGCAGAAGCAGCCGGTAAATGATTCCCCACACAGGGAAGTGGATAGATACTCCCGCTGCAGTAGAACTTTTGCTCCTCAGTTACTGACGAGTGCGCTCACAGGAGGAGTGTGAATTCCAGTGGGGAGGTACTATTTAACGTGGCGTAGGAAGTAGAAGAGTAATAGGGTGGAAGAAGGAGAAGGAAAATGGAATCTGAATGTCACAGAAAGATCCTGGCTGTCGAGCCCCTGGCATGTGGTGTCATCCTGGAGACAAGCTGTGGTCAGGAAATCACCAGCTGAGAAGTAAGATTACACAAAGGCCTGGGGAATGGTCTTCGCTGGCCATAGCCATGGTGAAATGACCTGGATAGTTCTCCAAGTGTAACTTCAGTTTTCGAGTGTTTGAATAGCATTTCCGTTCTCTACACAAAGGGGCCCTTTGGAGCAAAAACAAATCTGCGTTTAAAACTGACTCTGCCTCATGTAAGATACTGTGAACAGTAAAGACGGTTAAAAATACGTTTTCGAATGTGGCATTTTTTGCACATGAGAAACTGAGACACGAGCATTTGGGACTTGACCTCTCTATAACGGTCTGTGAGGTGGAGGTAATGGGGAATGTGGAAACCGTGCAGTGCTCAGAGCCATGTGATCCAAGGAGTAATTGAACCCTTCCCACTAGACGAAACCACTTCTGCTCCTCTTAAGGGTATTGGATCCTGTGGCAAGAGTAGCAGAGAACAGAGATCCTTTAAAAGCTTCTTTAGACTGCGGTGTTTGGAGTCTTCTTCAGGAAGCTGAAGCAGTCTGACTGCTCGTATATGGATACAAGTTTGTCATGGTGAAACTATGCATAATTCACAGCAAGGTATGGGGTTTAAAACAAAATTCAGGCTAGGATCATGGCCACTCTGTGGACCAGCTTCTACACCGTAACAGTTCATTCGTTCACACTGCTTTTAGTCCCCTTTGAAACACAGCTAGAGGAAAGCAGATTAGAAACTTGTAATGTGAAGCAGTAGTATCCACATGGAAAGTTCAGTGGCTTTAATCTAGTCTTTCGAAGAGGACAATGGACTAATGAACTGTCAATGCGTGGCAGCAATATCTATATACATGGCAGAATATACAGTTCTGGGACAGTGGTGACCGCCATGACATAATCATATCCTTACATAACCCCGGATCAAATAGAATTCCAGCAGTTTTGTGTCTAGACAAGACTTACACAGAAGCTCTTCCATTATGATTGAAACATAGCCTTTACTCTCCATGATCACATTCTAGGCAACTGAGCTTTATGATAAAGGAAAGTTAGCAGGAGCATTTATTATTATGCGCTTTAACATGACTGGGAGCCGTTTCCTATGCAGTAGTTTCAGATCGTGCCAAAGGTTTATAAACCATAGATTTTGGAACAGCATCACAAAAAGGGTGGCCCCGTCATCGACCAGTTTTAGAGCTAGGCTCACCTGCTCATAATGGTCTGGTTTGCCTGGTACGGCTAAGGTTAGTGATCCAACCCTATGCAATCTCATAACTTTAGGAAGGATTATAATTTCATTTTTTTTTGACTCTGGTATCCTTTTTAGATGATGAAAGTTGTTCAAGTTTATGCAGAAACACAAGAGATTAATTTGAAGGTAAGCGTTTCAGACCACGCACACTTGGTGAAGGGACGTGCATTACCAACAGGTGAATATTCCTGTCTCTCTTATTTGCAGGCTGATTCAGAAGTAGCACAGGCAGGGAAGGCAGTTGCGTTGTACTTTGAAGATAAACTTACAGAGATCTACCCAGACAGGACCTTCCAGCCTTTGCCTGAGTTTGAGCAGGAAGAGGATGATGGTGAAGTAACTGAGGACTCCGATGAAGATTTTGTACAGCCACGTAGAAAACGGCTAAAATCAGATGAAAGACCAGTGCATATAAAGTAATCTGATGAGATGGACCTAAACCTATTGTAAAAACTGTTATTTAAGTGTTCCTGGAAAATTATCATGCCTACAGTGGTCATTTTGAAGAAGCTGATAGCTTTTAGACAGTATTAGATTACAAAAAATATTTGTACAGAAGCATTCTTTCAAAAAGGGAAGAAATTTGGTTGTCATTTTTTTTGAAGGGGTGGGTTGGAATTCCCTTTTCTTTTTCTCAGCGTGGTCTCACAGGTAGAGGTGGGTGAATGTTGATAAGGATGCAGAGTTGATGTAGGATGCTCCTTGTACAGATAAGTGGACTGTCATACTTCTTAGTACATCTTTCTGCAAAACTGGACCACTACAGCAACTGTATATCACTTTCATGCTGGCCTGCAGGCAAAAAGTGTAAGAAACTTTGCTTAAAACTAAACAAAACCAAACCCTCTTGTGTGAACTTGAGTGTGAATTGTTTCCTTGTTTTTATGACCTTCTCGTTTAAGTAATGTGTGAGTAATTGCTCTTCTGTGTTGATTCAGATATCTAGATTTTAATTTCTTTCCGGCGTTTTATGTATAGAAACATTACAAGTGATCATTAAACTCTTCTGAACTGGTACGTGCAGGAGTGTGAGTTCTTCATACATGCAGGACTGGGTCTGGCTGCAATTAATGCTTGTCAGTAGGGTTCATGTGTGTGTGTGTGTTAATGGGGTCCTGTACATAGAACACTTACATGCGTTTCTTCTTGGAATTCTTAGAATTTTCTTGTCTCTTCCTAATTCCCCTCCAGAGGCAGACAGTTAGCACCAATCTTGGTTATATGATTTTCTGTACTTAAAAATGCAGACTGAAAAAGTAATAACTGGTGAGTTTCCAGTCTTCCTTAATATCAGTTTCTGATCGACCACTCTTGGCAAACAATAACTTGACTACCAAATGTGTAAAATTTTCTGTGTTCACTTTGTCTTATTTACAAATAGTGGATACATTTTTTTGCAGATCAGCAACATTTGCTGAATATTTTTAAGCTTATATGTACTGACAATTGTTCCTATCAGAACCAGATTTGTAATATGTGCTCTCTATTTTTAACATTGTGTTCATATTGAGGGGCTATCTAATTTTATTAGAGAACTACACAGAACTTCCTTCAGAAGCAGCTTATGAGTGAAATATCTGGAAAGATTACTTATCCAGACACCAAATGGAGCATTTGCACACACTAGGGTTTGAAAGTGAGTAATTTCTGATTGAATTCTGAAAATAAATCAGTCCATGTCCAGATGCTATACAGTGGGCACGCTGCTCTGCCTTTCTACTAAAAACTGCCTTGACTGCAGCACTTGTGGGTAGAGCACCTTTATAAGGTACTAGTTCAATTTTCTCTGCTGGCCTGGCCTGCTCTGCAAGGATTTGGGACCAAGAAATCTAAATTTTAGCCTTTGTACAGAATAATCTTTTGTTAGAATAAGATGAAAAAGTCCTATGTATGAACACAGACCAGATCACGATGACTAAATTTGTCATGAAATTTTGCTCAAATACAGATCAGTGGCAGATAAGGTTTTTATATTCAGCATATGCAATTCATGTAACAAACACTGCATATACAGACAGATTTAACCTTAATCATACAGTAGAGGTGAATATTCAAAAAATAATATTGAATCAACAGATGTTCTAAAAAAATCCATTGTGCAGATCACTTAAGGATTAATTTTCTTCTCACATAAAAACAAACTCAAAATGTGACCAAATGCCTTTTAAAAATACGAAAAGGGTTTTGAAGGCATTTATGGCTTTGACTTACTTCAGTTACCTTAAACATTGCGCTTAACAAAATTGTTGGCTCTTTGTTTCACTTTGTTCAAAGGATAGTTTTCTCAAAGGGTGTTGTCCATAAAAAGTAGTTGTCATAAATCATTGGTATTTGAATGCAAAAAGTAGTTATGCAACTTCGTTAAAACTTACATATTTACTTTCATATGCTGACGTTTTTGTAAATCTTTTGTGTGTCTGTAGAGAAGGCTGGGATAGGAAATTCTGACCTCTAAGATGAGATCATTTAAGGTCTGTACACTCATCACCTATTCCTTGTGCAGTTTCCAGATCATCTTCTCAGAAAATCTTGTCAATTTGAAAAGGAATATTCACTATTAAAACTAACATGGAAAATAGGATTTGGTGTATTGTCTTCGGTTTGTGTAGCCATTTTTTATGGCATTTAAACACTGTGCTCTGCAAATTTCTTAACGTTTTGAAATAACCTCAGATACTTTAGTCATTCCACTCTACATAAACAGCTTGATTATGAGGAAACTTGGTAAACTTTGAATTAGCCTGTATTCCATGAATTCCACCTGTAAATCACAGCTAGTGACACTAAGTTTTGATCCTGGCCAGAGTTCAATTTTATTCTTGCACATTATCCAGTAAACTATTAATGTCTGTTTTTCCTTTCATCTCTGCAGATGACAATAAAGGTTATTGCTACCAGTGTTATGAAAGTTTGAACTGGTGGCAAGAAATCTTAAGCTTTCTTAGCTTGTCTACAACACTGAGAACAATCTAAGCAAGTCAATCTTTTTTTTTTTTTTTTTTTCTTTCCCTGTTGGAACTCCAGATATACTAGGTCAGTAACTGATTGGAATTAGCTAGGTTCCATTTGGAAAATATGCTGACAGATATATAAGCTACATTAATCTGCTTCTTGTTCCTTAGATGTGTTCATAAATGTATCCTAGAACTGGTCAAAGTTCATTCAGCCAAAACGTATTAGTGCCACGTTGCATATCTTTTGTGTTAACAGATGGATGCATTGTTCGGCGCAGCCGTCGCTTGACGTTTGCTGGGTACTGAAGGATGTGTGTGCAATAGATGTGAACTACCGTACAATTTAGAGCATGCCTTACATTAAGGATAAACTGTGTGGCAGATAGTGGGGTGCGCTGTGCAGGCCCTGGGGTTTATCTGCACAATTGCAGTGTTCTCATGTGATAGCAGAATGATGATCTGGCGTGTGATGCGACTGTCTGCTGTGATTTTGAAACGCTCCTGTGAAAAGGTCATTCGCATCTCGCTTTTTGTTGTAAATGGTTTGAGGTTTAAGTTAATCCAAAGATGTAAAAGGCAACTTGCTTTGAAACAGGGGTGAAAAGTGTACAGCGTGCTAATTGCAGACTTCTCAATTACCTCAGCAGGTACCCTGCATATAATTACTAGTGATTAGTCTTTAATAGAACCAGCTCAATAAGTTCAGGTCTTTTACTTAATGTGCCCTGAAATGAAGTGGCTGTTACTAACCTAAAAGGTGTTCCTCTGACTTGGAAAAGTAGAAATGCTCTGTTAAATGTAGATAGCTTGTTCCTTGTGAAATGTCACCATTAATGCTCTGTGTGTGGCATTGTTTCTGTCGGCGTACTCAACACTGGATCAGTGAAATGTTTTATAAACATTTCTGCAAGCCTCTAGAACTAACTGAGATCGTTAATTAACCCAACCGTACCATTCTGTTGTATAACCTAGTTTATTACTGGATCCTATTTAAGCTTAGGTAATGGCAGCTGTGTTTAAAGTTGCGTGTATGGTGTACTGGGTGTAAGCTTTTTTCTTTTCTTCTTCTCTTCCTTGGAAAAAGCAATAAAACTGCTTGTCTCTTGCCTGTTAGCATGACAGGAATCCTTTTCTTTAGATAGTGGTTTTATAGGAAAGTTTGTATGCATATCACCAAGTCTAGCTTTTAAAAATCAACTGTGCAGGAGTTATTGACAATAGAGTGTGGCATTTTATTTTAAAAATTGGGGAAAGTTAAATATTTTTTTAAAAAGTAGGTGTTTGAGTAAATAACGGAGGTACTTTTTTAAAAAATTTATATGCCACAGTTTACATAGATCTATTTCAGACTAAACATATACACTGTAACTTCAGATATGGCCATTTCTTTGTCAAAATGCATGTACAATGATATTTCCATCTTAATTCCTTGTGTTTGCCTACTGGGGTCCTCCTTTATATGCTTTTTAATGTATCTGAAACAAAATCGTTTTAAAAAAATTGCTGTTCATTTGAATGTCCTATTTTAACTGAACTATTAAGTGTATGAAATGCAGTTTTTCCCTTTGCTATTGAATGATCTTTACAACTGAAGGCTGCTTTCTTTAAAATTAACTGAATTTGTAAAAGGAAAGGTACATAAAAGAAATGCATGTCCAGTAATGGCCTGCAAATATGGACATTTCTTAAGTCAAAACATCATGGAACATGTACGTAGCCTGTAAGATTTGTGCAGTTGCAAGCCTGTTTTAATTTTATTTACAAGAAGACTCATGGAAGGGTTACATTTGTGGCATTCTCAATTTCTTCTTTCCAGTAATTAAACTGGTATTCTTTGCACATAATTAACTATGCTCATTTTTCAGTACGAGTCTTCAAAAAGTGCTGTTTCTGTGATATTGTGTTCTCTGAATAATCATATTTAAGGTTTTTAACAAAGTTACAATTTCTAATTGTTCTGTTCCTGTGTTTTTTGCTGGTGTGTAATAAAGACAAGTTTTTTCTTTTCATGGTTATTTAATACATTAGCTGCCTGTAAATATTTCTTGTTATATGCTCTGGAATGTGGTGTCGAAGTTGTACTAGATCAGTTTAAAGCATTGTTTGAAAACCAGTTTGTTTTGGTTATTTCTATTAAATTAGAAAAATGCACTCTTTCAATTTGAGTTTCGTTTTTGCAAATCTGAACTGGACCTTTAGAGGGCACAAATGTATCTCGTTGAGTCATTTTCACAATATCGGAAAACAGTAAATACATGGAGCAAGAAGTTTGTACAAATGAAAGTAAACACTCTGGTGAGCAAGATTGTCCATCAAAGAAAGCAATGTTTTAACAGCTGGTCTGTTTGAGGAAGCATAATCTGGGGCAGCGAGCACGGGCTTGAAAGAGGAAATTGAGTCCCAATCCTGGTTCTGCCACTGACTGTGATGGTCTTTGGAAAGTCACTACATCCCTTGCTGCGTTTCCTGGTTAATAAATGATGCCCCTTTTCCTGTTCATCCAGTACTTGGAATATATAAGGTGCCGTAGCTGTCTGGAGTTAAATATTTAAACAGATAATCAGCTATACGTTATCTGGTTTCCGTTAATAGCAAGTATCGTCATCCTGACCTTACGGTTCAGCTTCACTAGAGCTCTAATTCCCAAGGAGTCTCCAGTTTAACCCAAAAAACCAAAGGAATGGAATGTTTTTGACAGGTAAAATGATTTTCAAGGGCCCAATGCAAACGGTTACCTCTGGACCTCCTCAGTTACGTGAGAGCATGGCTCTAAAGGAGACCACACCCAGGCCCGTTGAAAAGGGGATTTGAGTGGGTTCCCAGATGACTTGTGAATGGCACCTTGTCCTTGTGTTGAGGATACACGGCCTAACGTATAGTACAGTGTCGTTCCCCCTTTCAGAAGAGTGCTGTACTTGGAGCGTGAGCTAGAAGAAGACAGGAGCTAGAGCACACTCCTTCCATGGTTCCTTTGACCAGTGCTCCTTGTTCTTCGCTGTTGCCATACATCTTTCCATCACGGTTTGTGTATTTGCTCCTTTTAAAGTGAGAGTAGGCTGGATAATGCAGGGAGGTTCCTTCTTGTTTTGGAAAGGAGTCTCTGGATGATAGATGCATGGTAGGAGGTTGCATGGCTCTGAAAGTTCTTCCCCGTGGGCAGTAGAGGTTCTTGTGTTTGGGTGCTCTCAGAAGTCCTGTGTGTATGGGCGCTTGTATGGATACACATTTGACATTTTTCCACAACATTAGGAACATGTGAGCATGCGGAACAGCAGCCTGCTGTTTGGAACAGAGAGCTTTACACACAACTTCGGCTTTTGCACCTGAGGATCAGCCCCATCGTGTTCATAGAAGAGAGAATTCTGGGAAAGATTAATTTTGTTGCCCCAGATATGACCAGGAATTCAGGTAAGTGCTGTGATTGTGTGTCATGCTGGAGGACAGACCATCACCATGAGCCCGTCTGCCCTTAGCATCTGGGGTGGGGAAGAGATGTGGAAAGCCAAGTTCTCCACGCATGAACAGTGTCTCTCGTCCATGTGCAGCACCAACGCCCCTTGATTAGTTCAGCGTGGGGGAGAGTGGAAAGATGTATTTCACCAAGTGCTTGGTGGTGACCAGGTACCGTGGAAGCACCGCCCTGGGTAGAAGGTGCTGCCTGAAGCAGTGTGAGCGGAGATTGTGCTAAAATACCAGGTAATGTCCAAGGAAAATCTCGATGCTGCTGAGCACTGTCCCCATGTGTGGCAGGCTGTAGCGGGAAAGTCGAGGTAGGTGCGAGCGCACAGTTGTCTTTGGTAGGAGAGTATTTTGCTGCCCGGCCGAGCATTCACCCCTCCAGAGATGTGGTATTTGTGTCCACGGTGATCCCCAGTCCCACAATGGGGCCACTGCTGGATGTTCTGAGGCCTGCTCTGTACTCAGGCACTGCTCCCCGTGGGCTGTGCACCTCTCTCAGCAAGGTGGTTAAAGGAAGAGTGCATGCTCCAAAACACCTGCCTCTGCTGTTCTCTCCGCTTCCCTGTGGCTGGACTCGCGTCTGTCAGGTTCACTACCCCTAGGCTGGTCTCCGTTCGGTTCCCTGGGAACAGACTTCCTCTTCCCTTCCCGATGGCTTCTCCGGAGTGAGCTTTGCTTCAGTCTCTCTGCCCTGCCCGGCTGGCGGGGCTGTCTGTGCCTTCCCAGCGGGCTGGTGGGGGCTGGGGTCCCCAGCCCGTGAAGCACAAATTGTTTTCTTCTTCCTCGGTTGTTTTCGAGAGCAGGGCAGGCTCCTGGTGGGGACCAGAGCCAGGATGGCTGAGATCAGCTGGGCGGGCAGGCTGCCACCCCTAGGCTTGCACACAAAGGGGACCCTGCACTGCTGGGCTGCGCCTGAATACCTGGGCTCAGCTTGGGTTTGGGACCGCGAGGCCGGGCTTGCTCTGCAGCCCTGCCCAGCCCCTGAAATGGGCAGGAAAAGGAAGCTGTAGCAAATCTCTGCTGGCACTTTTCCTCAGGGGCACACAGCTCTCCTGTCCCTGCTCCCTGTCCAAAGGGCCATGCTCGCCCCTTGCACTGCAGGGGCCGCTTTCAGGGAGTCCTTGGCTGTCCCTCGGCCTAGGGTGGTTGCATGTGGGGTACCCCCGGGGTGCATGGGCACAGCTGGCAGCCCCTGGCAAATGGCCTTGTGTGGAGAGGCGCAATTCAGCGCCCAAGGGCTCTGCTGCCACACAGCCCAGCAGAGGCGCAGCTCTGCCCTCATTGCAGCTATAGGGACCCAGGGGCCACGCCGCAGGCCAGGGGTTTATAGGTGGGTTTCTGAAGGCCCAGCACAGGTCTCAGCTGTGTGTCTGGGGAGGAGAATGAGCAGCCCCGCAGCGCCCATTCAGAGCCAACAGAGGGCGCCCTGGCATTGCACGCGCAGGTGCAGCCCCGGTGTGCGAGCAGCACCCAGCAGGGTGGCCGTGGCACCTCTCCCTCGGCACCTCCCTACACCGCCCAGAGAGCTGCTGCTTTCCACACCCTGAGCAGAGTGAGGTGCCAGGGCGGCCAGCTGCGCCGTGGGGATGCACAGGTGCATGTGAGGTTTGTTCCAGGTGCAATAAACATGCAGCCACAGAAGTGTCCCCGGAACCTGTGGGCGTTAGGGGCCGCCCAGGCGGGGGGAGACGCTGTTGTCTCAGAGGTCAGCGGCCCATGCATGGGCCCTGTCTGTCAGCCCCCCCGGAGTGGGAAGCCAGCATCACCTTGAGAAGGGGTTGCTTCATGTTGCCTCAGCCTCTAGCACTCGGCACCCACCTGCACCCCAGCAGTGGGGCCTGGGGGGCCCATTCCAGTGTCGGGGTGGGAGAGGTAGGGCTGAGGTTAATGAGGAAGTAAACCCAGGACACCTGCTGGGGCTGTGACTCCCATTCAGCTGGCACCGTGCCTGGGCCCAGAACTTCTTTAGAGACAGGTGTGAAGTGGGGCCAAGCAGCAAAGTAGCTGCTCCAGGAGAGGGGTAAGTGGCTAATACCTGCGACTGCCCTGGCCCAGTCTGATCCCCAGAGCTATGGATGCAGGAAAGGGAAAGGTATAGCCCTGCCGAAGCTAAATGAAAATCCCTCTGAACAGCAATATCCTGTGCCTGCACAGCTGAGCGGCCCTAGGCCCATCTTTTGTTCTGTCTGTACAGCACCTAGCACCAGCGTCACACCCTCATCAATAATTATACACTGGGAGGCAGGAGCAAGAGCTGCTGCCACCCTGGGCTGGAAGCTCCCTGGGAACTGATGGCCTGTGCCTGTGGGCAGGCCCCAGGGAGTGGCTCTGGCTCCTCGCCCTCAGGCTGGGGTTGTTAGTTGGATGCCAGTCACCAGGAAGGGAAAAGTTCTCAGCACAGGTCGTCTCATGCCACGCTGTGATGCAAAGCAGCGCTGCCGTGGGAGCGTTACTGGGCAGGGTGTCTACCGCAGGCAGGAGGTGGGTGATGGTGCTTGGGTTCAGTGAGCATGGCTCACATAAGCGCTGTACTTTGGAAGGTATCCAGGCCCCAATCCTGCCGTCGGATCCCCGTCCCACACACCTCCAGCGTGGGCCCCGGCTCAGGGCACTGGGTCAGCAAGGCCCAGCCAAGGGAAGCTGAGCTGGGCAGTCACCCGGGCGCTGCGGCTACAGCTGGGGGTGTAGAGAGCCAGCAGCAGAGGTGGTCCCTGGCTGCTAACTGGGGGCATCTAACCCTGCCTGAGCCTGGACAGCGGCTGGGTGTCATGTCTGAGCTCAGGCTCCTCACACGGGGACTGGGCCAAGTTCTGTGGGATGTTTTATTTAATTTCCTTTCTTGTTCATGTATGATTTGTTTTGCAGCAGCATCCAAAAGCCCCAGGCTGTGTGTGGGGCCCCTGGCAAGCTGGGCGCAGCCCTGTCAGTGAGACAGTCCCTGTCCGGAGAACATAGAGCCTACCCAGCGAGCTGAAGGGCTGGGAGGGGAACAGGAGGGAGCTGCTTTTCCTTGGGACACTGTAGCCTGACCACGAAGTAGGAACAAAACTCAGCTCAGCTTGCCCAGGCTGGGAGTGGTGCTGCAGATTGCACGGCCTCGCAGGGCTGTGCAGAAACATCTTTCCTTGTTTGTTTGCCCAATGGGAATTTAGCTCCAGAACCTGGCCTTGAGTGCCCACACCTACACTTGTCTGCAGCGGGCTCTGCTTCTCCCCATAGGTCGGCAAGGTGGATAATTGCCCCCTTCTGCTCAACTAACAATGCAGTTGTCACAGACTTACATGATAAATGCCAGCAAGAGCAGCCATTGGAGATAGATCGCCTGCAGGCCCTTTAACATGACTGACTTTGCAGCCTTACAAGCCAGGCAAGGGAGAGAAAAGAAACGGCCAAGCTCAGAGCAGATACGAAGCTCACCAGGTGTTGGTAGCTCTTATCCCATAGGCAGCTTCTATTAGGATTACAGCTGAGCTAAGCCAAAAGTTTGGGGAGTTAGCCCCGTTCTGGTTTATGGCAATGTTCCATCTCCTGCAATCACCTGCCTGTAGGAATTGCTAAACTGGGCAGCCCAGGGGCAATGGAGCTAATTACCCCATGTCTGATTGGCCAGTCACAGGCAGCTGCATTGGGGAAGCATCTGTGATCTGGGCTGGTCACCTGTCTCCTCGCTCACAGCTCAGTTCAGGTTTGGCTCCTCTCCTGAAGTACAGAAAATCTTTCCTGGGCATCTGTTGACAGAAATGAACACATTAGGATCCCCCACCTCCATGGAGCACCCACCATAGGTAATCAGTAACTAAAATGTGGGGGGGGGGAGGTCTTCACTTCCTGCTCTCAGTGTAACAAACAGTCCTGGGGCACTATTAAAGATCACCAGATCTCTGCCATGAAAGCTCATGTGATAAATCTGTTAGTGCCCCAGGACTCTGTTTTTCTGCCCTAGACTAACCCAGCTCCCCCTTTGGCCTTTGTCTTCAGTGTGTCTGTTACGGCTATATATTGTTTAAATAGCTGCCATGCTTCAGCCCAGAGGTGGCTGGTGCTTGTACATGTGTCCAGGAGACTGTAAAACAGGCCTGAATGAGTAAAGGCTCTAAGCCAAAACTGTGGAAACCTGTTGGAACCCCGAGCAATAACACCAACTGCCTGGAGCAAAAAGGAATTGGACGTTTCCTTCCTGCATTAGTCTTGTAACCCATGCAGTTACAGCCAGCTAGAGTTTGGCTGCATTAGTGCAAGCCCGGCTTCAGTGGCTGTTGACTAGGGACTGAGTTTTGGAATTGCTGGTTTACAAAGCTAGCAGGACATGTTATCGGAGTATTGCAACAGAGGCATTTGTTCCACTTCCCGAAAGCTGCCAAAACACTTCACTTTTGAAATAAGCACTTAATCCTTCCTGTTTGCCATGTGGGGGGTTTCTAGCTCTGCTGGCCTAGCAGAGGGGAGAAGGTCACAGGCTCAGGATAGTGTGAAATGATGGCTCCTGAGAGAGAGGTGTCAAAAAGCACTCCTCAAGACTTGCAGTGGAGGGCAAGTGCTTTTCACTCCAGGAATGTGCTGGTTTGCAAAGTACATTTGCTCAAAGCACAGCAGAAGTGCTAGAGGTAGCTGAGGAAATAGCTTTCCAGCGAGGCACAGATGCTTCCTCAGTGGGAAGCATTTGTGATCTGTTGTCAGCAGAAGATGAGACTTTGTAAAGATACTTGGAATTTAGCACTGGTCTGAGTTGAGGAAACCTACAATGGTCGTGTGATGGCTTTTAATAGCCTGTGTCAGTGTTGTGGATGAATTCTTTTCTGTGGTTCTACACGCTCTTTGTCTTGATGAGTTCCGAGAGTTAATTATTTCACAGTGTGTAGAGATGTAGGGTCTCCTTTTCTCAGCTTTAATTCCATTGGGCTTTCCTCTGCCTTAGCAAAGAGGGTGAGTAAGAGGCATCTGGCATAGCGTCTCCATACTGTTTATTGTCTAAGCACCAGCCTGACCTCCTTTTCCTTCTCTCTACAGTCCAAAACATTTGCCTCACACAGATTTTTTTCTGGGTGGATAATCATGCTAGTCCCCTGTCTGCAAGCCCTGGAGTGGTGAGGAAACTGAGGCATGTGCGGTTATTGCTTTACACCCAGGATCTGTGCTCCCCTGCGCGTTCTGGGATTGAGTAAAAGAGCAGAGAGGTGGTAGGCCCTGTAGAGCGTCCAAGCGTGTGCTGAGCGAATCCCACCTCCTCGCTGCCCTGAGCGTGTTAAACTGGAGCTCCTTGGGGCAAATTTGAGAGAGGAGCATGTGTATGTCACTGGGGGGGTCTCGGATGTCCAGGCTGGTTTCTGAGGAGCTGTTTCCTGGCAGTGGCGTGGGGCTGAGAGCGAGGGCCCCGGAAATGTGCCAGAAGAACCCGTGCCGTAGCCTGCTGAGACTCGGCACGGTGGGCCAGGCTCCAGGGCAGCAGAGGGGTGGTAGGGCAGTTCCGTCTGCCCCAAGGTAGCCCTTGGTGGCTCGCTCAGGCAGTGGCTCCTTGCTGATCTGGGACAGGAGCCTTGTCAGCCCTTGGCTGCCTGGAGCAGCAACTTGGGAGCATTGTGCTGGCCTGACAGGCCCTGGGGTGAGCTCCCTCATGCCCGCGGGTCTGATTGAGGGTGTGGTGCTGGGAGGGGCAGGAGGAGCTGTGTGGGACCGGTCTCTCACAAGATACAGACCCACACCCAGGCTCTGATTCCTCATGTCCCAGCTGAGTGGGCACATGGCCCAGGAGCACTGGGGGAGTGGCCCGGCAGCGTCCTCTCAGCCCCAAGTAGCTCTGGCTGCTGGACAGGCAGCGAGACACCTGGGCGGGGGGCGACAGCTGTTACCTAAGGCCACGACCTACACGGACGCTTTGGTGCTTAAACTTTGCCCCAAATGCTCTACGCCTCTCGTTGAGGCAGTTTTATTCTGTCCAAAAAAGGTACTTTTGTGGCTGGGGATGGGGGTGTATGTGATTACAGGGGTGCATCAGCACCGTTTGCTGAATAAAAGCTCTTTTGGGGGGGGACAAAACAAATCTAGTGTAGACCCAAACCTCATACTGATTTCACTTGCTCTTTCCATTTTATCCTCATGGACTCTGGCCAGAGGGCTGTGAAAATCAGCCCTGGTCGCTGCCTCCAGTGTGTTTTCTGTGACTTAGTTTCGTCTAGCCTTTGGGCATTTTATAACGTCAGTAACAGGTGGGCCTTGGAGGAATCCGGTCATTTCAGTGTCATTTAAATGAAAGTGTAAGGGCTTTCAAGCCCCGTTTCTGGAGAAACGTGGAAACGCTATGAACACTGCGGGTGTAACAAAGATGATTGGAAATTAGCTGCCTTCCTCATCCCTTTATAAACTTTGAAATTGTTTAAAGTTCCTGCAAACAAATTGATATTAGAAAACATGAGGGCAGCGAAGTCTCATTAATAATTCAGCCAGCTCTGAAATTGTGATTTTATATGAGGGGACAATCGCTGCCCTGCCAAAGAGAGAATAGTTTAGGGAATCCAAGGACCTCAGTGACCACAAGCAGGATTGGGCTGGGGCCCTCACAGCTCCAGGCTTGCTTTGGGGATTTTAGGCAAAATTGGTTTTCAATATTTAAAATTCTCTCTCTCTTAATGCACATGTGGAAGAAAAGCTGCCGTCTTCAGGCTGGATGTTTTCTGGAGTGGGCTGTGCAGCTTTTGTTCGGGTGCTGAGGGAGCTGGATTTTTGCTAAGTGCTGGGCAGAGTTACGGCTGCAGAAAGTGGATGGTTTTTCATGTGTGGTATTGGGGGGCAGAGAGCTGCTTTTTCATCTTAGTTTTGATATGTTAGAAAAATGGATTCTTTCTCCCTCTTGCAGAGTCTGCTCCTGCTTAGTGTGTAAACTATATAAAGCACCTCTCTGCATCACATCCCAGGCACTTAATACTCCAAAACCAGAGCAAAAGTCAAACCAAAACAGCCCTGGGATAGGCAAGGTGCTGGTGGAGGAACCTAGCGGGGCTGCCTCCTGTCACATCCCTTGTCCCTCTCGGCCTTTTTTGCCTCTTTTACTGAAGTGATTGAGGGCTGCAAGGCCAGACACACCCCACTGTCTTCAGTGGGACTAAGTTCATCTCGCTTTCTTTTCTTATCCCATGCCGGTCACCATGGCCACAGACATGAATCCCTAGCTGCAGAGCAGGTTTCTCAGGCAGAGGCTTTAATGCTGGTGTCCCAGCTAAACCCCACGACTTTCCACCTACCTACATTTCTTTGCCATGTCAGTGTGCCTCTCTGCTCTTCTTCACTTCTGCTCCAAGACATTGTGTTCTGCTGTCCAGGGCAGCTGCTCTGGTCTCACAGTCTTGGCCTCTAGCACCTTTTAACTCAGAGTCTCACAAAAGGTGAGAACTCAGCAGAAACCAATCTTGGCTTTCTGCAGAGTTTTGAACTACCCTATAGAATTCTCCCCAGGGCTCTAAGTGGCACATGGTGTAGAGGTCAGTGTCCATCCTCTGAGGACCAGGCCCATGAGAGGTGGGAAGAATAGTAAAATGCTCTGCAATTCCCTGCACTTGCAATCCACAGGTTTCAAGGAGGAGTTAGCAATGGCTGCCTCCTGTTTTTCAAACCTGCTCTTGCCCAGAAGAGGCTCAGCTACAAGAAGTACAGTTCAGATTAATTGAAAAGCATGACAAGTGTGTAATCTCTGTGCCGCGACGCTGACTCGGGGTGATTTATTACACTGCAGTGCCTCAGCTGTTTCCACGCCAGCAGCAGGTGAGCTTCAGGAGAACAGACAAATAAAACGAATCAGTTGCTATTCATATCAAATTGAAAAGGCTTCTTTGTGAAATAAACCACAGGAGGAGACAGTCCCAAAATATGGGCCTTCCTTTAGTGGTAATTAGCTGACGTGGATAGGTGATGAATGATTTCCACTTAAGACAAACTAATCAAACTTGAGGTTTATTGCTTAATTGAAAAGAAACCCAAACAGGAAATCCCAGAGCATTAGACAGAAATGAATGTTCATAGAACCATGGAAAATGGAAGGGGCCCTGAGAGGTCGTCCAGTCCAGTCCTCTGCACTCATGGCAGGACCAAGGACCCCCATTAAACCATCCCTGACAGGTTTGTCTAACCTGCTCTTAAACACCGCCCATGATGGAGATTCCACAGCCTCCCTAGGCCCCTTATTCCAGCGGTTAATCACCCAGACAGTCAGGTGGTCCTTTGTTCAGAACGGGCTGCATAGAAATCTGGTTAATTAACACACTGATTTAGCACCCAGACCCAGCACACGGGGGATCCAGGGCGTTAGCGTGGAACCCTCTAAGTGCTTCTCTGCAGCATGGCCTGGGAGGTTTGGCGCTGTATGCCTGGGTTGCTAGAACAGACAGAAAACAACTTCCTGTGCTAAAAAGCAAAGCAGCAGATGAGTGATTCAGAAAACTGGAGCTAAGGGGAGCTTGATTTACTTTCTTCCCAAAGCAGCCCCTCCCTGCAGGGTGTTTTGGGCTCCCTGTTATAATGTTTACTTTATGGAGCATGGAATCATAGAAGTTTGTTTCGGTCGGAGGCGAGGGAAAGCCAGGTGTCAGCTTTATTTGCACTTGGTAATTGACTTAAGCTTGACAGTAACACGCTCCAGTCCTGCAGGAACACGTTTGGGGGACTCAGGAGTTAGCTCTGATTGTAGGCATTGGAGTAGTGGGTAATCCAGCAGTGGCAGAGACCAAGGGGAAGCAGTGATGGTGGGGGGGCTGGGCTGGCCAGCAGGCATTTTGCAGAGTTGAAATCTATATTGTTCACACAGCAGAGACCCAGGTAGCGATGGCCCTTCGTGGTCATGCGCTTGGATGGCTGCTGCAGTGCTGGCTCCCATGGAGAAAAGAGAACGAAAGGTGTGGCGCTGAGACATGTTGCCCTGAAAAGGCTAATGCTCTGAATGTGGTGACGTGAAATGCCCGGCTCTGGAGTGTTACAGCTGCTTTCTCAAAGCTGTGGCAGGGAGACCTCGTGCTGGACGCAGGCAGGCAGCACAGCTTTCTGGGCCGTGTTATCATTCATCCAACGCCGCAGGGAGCAAAGCGTCCCTGACTGCCTCAGACTGGGTCCTGTGCCCGACCTGGACCAGCCCCAGCACCCCACTCTTTTCTGCCCCCGAGCCTAGGTGATTGTGGGTTAGTGAACAGAATACGCATGCCCCTCGTTGTGGGAGGGACCTAGCATGGGAAGGGGATGAGTGAGATGAACAGTGAGCATGGTGTGTGCACGCGCGTGTGAGAGCGTGCACTAGTGACCGAGGGAAATAGGCTAGCAACCCCTGGCAGAAGGATCTCTGCTCTCCCTGGGCGGAGAGGACACGCTGCAGCCGTGGCTGAGGAGGGAGGGAGACACTCCCTCACCCCGACCATTTCCCTGCGAGAGCCCCTGGTGCGGGTCCCCAGGAGCCCATGTGGCTCCATCTGAAGCTGAGGGGCCTTTCAGGGCACTGCCACAGGACGGGGGCGGGGAGGAGAAATCAGGAGCCTGAGATGGACAGCCCCGAGGGCCAGTGGGGAGCGGCCAGTGTGCCAGTTGAGCCTGATTGACAGGCCAGGCAGGCCAATGAGGGAGTCAGGAGCTGGGGTCCCGTCCTCCAGGTGAGCCGGAGCTGCCTGAGGGGCGTGGCTGGTGCAGGGAGACGCCCCCAGCTGGGGCCCGGCCGGACTGGGCGGGCGGTGACCCCAGGGGGAGAAGGGCCCGGCCCCTAGGGCCTGGGCATGGAGTCAGCGCCGTGTGTGGGCGGGGCCAGACCTAGATCCGCCCTCTCACCAGGGGCGCTGGGGCTTTGCCCTCAGCTTGTCCCGCCCCCTGCGTCTTTCCGGCCGCCGGTGAACAAACTCTCTCTGCACTGCGCTGCGTGTGACCTCAGTGGGGCGAGAGCGCCCAGCCCCTGTCCTAGAATCACAGAATCATAGGGCTGGAAGGGACCTCACGAGGTCATCTAGTCCAACCCCCTGCTAAAAAGCAGGACCACTCCCCCCAAATCACCCCAGCCAGAGTTTTGTCTAACCGGGCCTTAAATATCTCCAAAAATGAAGATTCTACCACCTCCCTAGGTAGCCCATTCCAATGCTTCACCACCCTCCTAGTGAGAAAGTTTTTCCTAATATCCAACCTCGACGTCCCCAGCTGTAATTTGAAACCATTGCTCCTTGTTCTGTCCTCTGTTACCCCCGAGAACAGCCTAGCTCCCTCCTCTTTGGAGCAACCCTTCAAGTAGTTGAAGGTTGCTATCAAATCTCCCCTCAGTCTTCTCTTCTGGAGACTAAATAAGCCGAGTTCCTTCAGTCTCTCCTCATACATCATGTGCCCCAGCCCCCTAATCATTTTTGTTGCCCTCCGCTGGACTCTTTCTAATTTGTCCACATCCTTTCTGTAGTGGGGAGCCCAACACTGGACACAGTATTCCAGATGCGGCCTGACCAGTGTTGAATAGAAGGGAATTATCACATCCCTCGATCTGCTGGCAATACTCCTACTGATGCAGCTTAATATGCCATTGGCCTTTTACGCAACAAGGGCACACTGTTGGCTCATATTCATCTTCCCGTCCATCATAACCCCCAGGTCCTTTTCTACAGCATCCTAGTGACCAGAGCGGGGGGCGAGTCCCAGGGATCCTGGGCGGGTTACAAGGATGCCGCATGGGAGGGGAGTCCTTGAGCTCAGGCAGGTCTCTGGGTAAAGGGCGTGGGAGCGAGGACTCAGATCCTTCCGCTACCCGACCCCACCGGCTAGTGCGTGAGCAGGAACGTTCCCCACCGCAGCGGGACCAGCCTTCTGCACCGCTCACCCCAGCCTGGACCAGCCCAGGAAACCAGAACAGCTCTGACTGATTTCTGTCCCTATGCTACCACGGGGAGCTGGGACCTTATTAAATCACCCTCCCAAAGCTTTGCGAGATCCATTAACACATGAGTCCTTCCCACGCTGCCGGCTCCCTTCGTTCCTCATGGCATGTATTCCTAATGAGCGTAGTGGAGCGGGCTGTAAGTGTTTATCGTTCCTAGACCACCTGAAGGTGCCAGAAACCATCTTTGCTCTGCTGTTGGTCTCTGGAGCGTGGCTGGATTCCAGCTCTCTGATGAGCAGTTCGCTGCCTGCCCTCATGGGATGGAGGTGGAATTCGGGGGGTCGGTGGGGTGCCAGAATACACTTGCATTCAGCATCAACAGCCACCAGCAGGAGCGGGGCATCGCCCGCAGTCACTGTACAGCAGTCCCTGGGACAGAGCCACATGAGCGACGCAGCTGAATTGATTTATCACTAACGAGGCTTTGACATTTTAGTGACAGGAGTGAGGCTTTATCTGTGTATTCTGAGCATGGCTAGTGGAGACAGCTTAGCTTCCTCTGGCCATTGCGTGTCTAACTCTTGTCTTTGGGTAAAATAGAGAGCTCAGCCGCTGCTTTATTGATTGTGTCCGGTGTCTTGTCTTCGAGCTGCAAAAATTGGGTTGCCTGCTGCATTGTATTTAAAGTACCCCCCAAAGGAAATGATAGGCTACAAGGAATAAAGCCTCTATCTTTAACCCATTCACCTCCCACCCGCCAGGATTAGCAATTGGTCAGGCAGGCTGGTGAGGTACCCCGTCCAAAAGGAGGTTTCGTAGAGAACGCTAGGTGGTGGGGAATGGCTTGGGCAATTGTCTGCCTTGTACATGAAGCATTGAGACAAAGACAATTCCCTTTCTAGACTGGAAAATTCATCACCAATTCACACGCACACCCTCTGATGAGTCCAGTGGTGCTTTTGACCTAGGCTAGTTGGCTGGCGGGTGGGGGAGAGGGGGCGATGTGGTTTACCACTCTGCTTTTCTCAGGGCTGTGACAGCTGGCGGAGGTTGGGGATCATTACTTTTAATTGAGAGCGAGAGATGGATTTCAGCAAACTTTCTACTGCAAGTAGCAATCAAAGTCAGTTCCACTTTAACGCACCCTGCTTGCTTGGAGCACAGAGGTCTGGGAGTCAGCACTCCTGACAACTAAGAGTGACTTCAGACTTCATGGTGCAAAGCCTGACCCTCAGGCCTGCCTCTCTGTTGTCTTTACCACTGCCACAACTGAAACCAGGGCAGAGGAGAGGAGAAAGAGGGGACGGCCGGAAGGGGGAGAGGAGAGGGAGGAAGTCGCACACAAGTCCAGCTGCCTGGGGAAGTAGGGAGAAAAATATTCTATTGGCCTAATGGGGCTTGTTCTGATACAGCAGTGATCCAGCCCTGCTTGCAGCCCCTGGGCTGGGCTCAGTTGCTGATGCTTCTCTCACTCCTTAATTCAACAGCTTATTTCCCTGTCTCTTCAGCCTCCCAGCTGGTTAGTTGCTGTTTGCTCTTGGATGTGGTGTCTTGGGAGTGGCCAGGTTCCTCCCTCTGTGGTCGGGACAGCAAGAGTGTTCTCTGCAGCA
The DNA here is from genome assembly GCA_007922175.1 of Pelusios castaneus. Taxonomy (NCBI): domain Eukaryota; kingdom Metazoa; phylum Chordata; order Testudines; family Pelomedusidae; genus Pelusios; species Pelusios castaneus. The sequence continues at coordinate 569,004 of ML686183.1, forward strand.
CACGCCAGGTGGCTCCCAACCTGCTGTTTGATGTGCTGCAGTAGCCCAGCTCGGGCTGGTAGGAGTTTGTGTTGCAGGATCTGTGGATGGAGAACTTGCTGCCACCGTTCCTGGGGACTGCCTGCGCCTCTCACCCTGGCACTTCTCAGCCCACCCGTCCCAATCCAGGCCCGTCACCTGGCGCTGAGCAGAGTCGCGCCTTTCTCCCACTCGCTTCGGGCCCTGGGTGGCAGCCCCTGGTGTGAGTGTTCACTCACAGGCCTGGTCTTGTCCAGGTGCAAGGGGTTAATGCGGTGACCAGCCTGGCTCTGGGAACGCTCTGGTCGGTGCTCGCTCCTGGCCAGCCTCTCCAGGCCAAGCTCGCTCATCAGGTGCCCTTTAGTTGTTTGTAGGCCTGTGATCTGGAGACCCCAGCTGGGGCAAAGCAAGGCTTACAGCGTGTTGGAGACGCTTCTCCTGCTTGCCTGTCTCTTCTCCCAGGCCTCTCTTGCTGGATCCGTGCTTTCCCAGGGACGTCTTATAAGTAACCCAGCGTAGGAGCGCTGCCCCGCACAGTGCTATGGCGTTATTCCAGGCTCTTACCCAACAGCTCCTCTTCCGGGAGAGAATGCACGTTGCAGTTTGTTTATGGTGACTTGTGCTTTGGGTTTGAGTTCCTGTTGCAGTGAAGGACTCTAGCTCTGCTACTGACCTCCAGGGCCATAAACCCAGGCGGCTGGGGCACACGCCACGCTCCTGCTGGGGGGAGTCAAAGACAGAGTGTACAAGGCAGCTGACATTTGAGGGGGACAGCAAAAATAAACCCTAACACTGAACATTGTGCCTGCTAGTAGATGTCTCTCGTCCAGACGAGACGGTGCTTTGTTCCTGCCTGGGCTGTGGACTGGGATTCAGCCTCCGTGCGTTCTGACCTGGCCTTATAGCCTGTGGCCCAAATGGATGACGTGCAATAATTTGCAGTGATTTTCCACCACGCTGCTGGTTTCCCTGTCTCGCTTGGCCCGAGACCAAAGTGATCTCATCTGTTGGGAGCAAGCTGTTGAAACATAATGGTACATTAACCTTAAGCGTGTGTGGATGGGCCGGAGGCAATTACCGGCACAAACAGCTGATCTTGGACTCGGGCCGCGCAGCCAGCTCAGCACGTCTCCTGCTGTCCGCAGGTCAGAGTGGTGATTTGTGAGAACGGAACAGAGTCTGAGCTGGGTGACCACGAAGGTAACGTCTTCAAGTCTCACATACGGAAGTGACTGAGGCTTCTGTCTGCGGTTTCTCAGCACTGCATTGTTGACTCGAGTTCTCTCGCTCTGCTGAAGCCGGAAGCCCCCTGCAGCCAATGTTGGAGGAGAACAGCATCAGGGCGTAGTGTGAGAGCTGTGCATCCATCCTGCACTCCCGCAGCTTGCGCTCTCTTTCTCCAGCTGTATGACTCAGCACTCTCATAGACAGGTGTATCTTCCCGGTGTAGGCTTGGGACCATTCCTGGCTCTGCTACAAACTCCCAGTGTGACCCTGGGCCAGTCACTTAATCTCCTTGGTCTCTGTTCCCCATCTATAAAGAGAGGATTCCTCCCTCCACCCTTTGTCCAACCGTCTGCATGAAGCAGGTACTATGTGTGTGACCAGCGCTAGTCAGTAATGGCTCTGTTCAGCGGGGGGGAATCTCTGCTATGACGCTTGCCTAATAAAGTCCTGAGTGCCCAGGCATGAGCTAACTGATTCTTGCTGCTCTCTGGGGCGTAGGCGGGCTCATCTACAGCCGGGGAAACAAAATCAGAAAGGTGATGGGATTTGCCCCAATAACCACTAACTCGTGTTTGGCTAGAATATTGACCAGTTGCTATGCTCAGCGTAGAAGCTCATTTCTCCATTCAGTCCACATACCTGGCATTAGAGGCCCTGCGACCAACACCTTGAGAGCAAAGAACAGCAAATCTGTGACGTTTTTATCAATCTGCTGTTGACCACTGATTACGGATTCCTCTGAACAATGGAGCCGAGTGACGCGAGTGCTTCTCTTCGTGGGAGAACATTAGCAGATGCTTGTCATTTATTATATATCTGTTTTTTCATCAAATGAATATTAAAAAAATTCTCGAGCACTTGCTCCTTTGCTAAACATGCGAATTGCAGCATTGCTGTTTGGTTTGTTAGAATGGTAACCAGCTCACTTTCAGCAAAGGAACAGAGGGGTCCTGGTACTGGGCCTTAGCCAGAATCCCTCACGCTGTCTGGAACCCCACTACCCACAAGGTCTCCTCTTCCATAGAGTTGTTGACCTGAGAAGCTCAGTGCCTTTCCTGTCAATTGGTTGGCTTTATCCCCAAGGCATCAGCTTCCTTTCCATGGTGCAGAAAATCCTGCTGGCTGCAATCTCACATCTCTGTAATGCTCTCTCTGATCTGTGTGTATGGAACGTAGCTGTTACGACAATGGACTGACTGAGAGAAAGAACCAGGCCAGTTCTCTCTGTGATGACCATGCGGTGTTCTTCCCACCCATTGGCAGCTGATACCAGCCCAGATGCCTCTGGGAGTGTTGGCTTGAGTGAGAGAAAGGTGCGTCCAGGAGAGCAGGTCTGCAGCCTGGAACCAGCATAGGCCTGGAGCATGGGGGAAAGGGTTTGCTTCGGTCTTTGCTGCCTGTCTGATACCTCTGGGGGTCTTTGCAGCTTCTTTCACCTCTTCATGCTCAAATCGTTATTGGCTGCACTGAGATCAGCTGTATAAATTGCCTTTGCCTCATCTGAGAGACATGCAACAGGCTCACTTCCCTGGGCCCCTTCTCCAAACACTCTTCTTCCCTTGGAATTTTAAGTACTTAACAAACCTGATGTGAAGAAGGATGTGTGTCCTGTGTTAAAAAACCCAGGGCTTATGCCTTCCCGTCTGCTTCAGAGATCTAGTGCGTGTGCGTGTGCGTGTGCGTGCGCGCGCCCTTCTTGTGTACCAGCCCTTACAAATCTCCCAGCAGCCCAGTCAGACATCGATGCTAACTGCTTGCTTAACACTCTTCCCGTCACTGCTTGGTCTCCACCCAGCCACAGCTGCAGGTCTGCATTGCAGTGATATTTGCATGGGAAACTTTCCCTGGAAGACAGGAAATCCTGTACCATACATGTCTGAACAGATCCTGGGGAAACATTACCCTGGCATGCTCCTGAGAGGCCCCGGAAGTCTGCCTGCCTGCAAACCTCATTCATATTTAATTCTGAACAAATAACTGTAGGAACCAAAGGAGGCATTTTATTAGGATGTAATTATTCACCCACAGTGGGTTCGAAGAGCAATGTCTTGCTTCTGGTAGAGTAACATCTGCTGTTCATTAGCACAGTCCTGTCCACATTTCAGGCTGACCTGAGTATTGGAAATCGTTATCATACCAGGAGGAGAGAGCTATTTTGGGGAAGTTGACTCATCTAGCAACTTGCTCTTGCACCTTTCTTTAGAGCAGGATGCGGAAATGTCTGACCAGCTAATAACCTGCAGACATACCTCCAGTGATGGAAGACCACAGCTCCCTCTCATCTACAGGTGAGCATTTTCCACAGAGCAGTCACTCTGTGTCTGACCAATCAGTTCTCCTCCTCAAAGGAAACTGCACACCACCTTCAAGGCAAGCCTAGGAGGTTAAATCCAGAACTTCGTTTGTTAGATGTCCTGAAAATCACGGCCTGAAGAGGAGAGGGACTGGTTTTATTGTTGATCACAACAATCTGTAGCCGCTAACCCCCTTCTTATCCTATCGTGGGAGAGGTGTTAATTTGCCAAGCTATCTGTTGCACCTTGCATGTAGCTGCGATGCTCTGAGGACCTTTTCTGGACCTGAGGAGGAGCTGTGTGTGGCTCGAAAGTTGGTCTTTCTCTCCTGCAGAAGTTGGTCCAGTGGAAGATATTCCTTTCCCCGCCTTGTCTCTGTTAACGACCAAGCTGCCCACGGTGCCATGATGTTCCTGGGCCAGGCTAGTTAATGGTTCACCAGAAGCTCTGATGTCTCCTGAGAAGAGGAGCAGCAGGGGGTGGGGCTGGAGACACAGCTGGTGGGCGGTGGCTCCAGCACCTCTCCAGGGTCTGGGGCCCACTGAACTCCTTGAGGATCTTGGCAAGTGTGGGAAGAAACGTGAGCTCAGTAGCAGAACCCAAGCCTGGCTGAGGGAAAGGGAAATGATCTGGTAGCCAACCACAGAGGAGGCTTTCACAAGACAGCTCAAAGACTAGGACATCTCTACCCCATACAAGGAGCACAGTTAAAGCAGGAAGCAGTAGAGGAGGAACCAAGCTGACCTCTTCTTGGGCTGTTCTCTGAGGCACAGAGGAAAGTGAGTGTTGGTCCGAAGAGGCCGTGCAGCAGAGGTACAGAGCATGATGGCTTTGCTCTGTCATTGGCTCTCCGTCTAATCTTGTGCTGGCAGCATGTTGGAGGGTGCGTGTAAGCAGGCTTTTTTTGGGACGGTACTCGGGGTACTGAGTGCCGGCCCCCTTTTTTTGGGACGGTACTCGGGGTACTGAGTGCCGGCCCCCTTTTTTTGGGACGGTACTCGGGGTACTGAGTGCCGGCCCCCTTTTTTCGGACGGTACTCGGGGTAGTGAGTGCCGGCCCCATTTTTTGGGACGGTACTCGGGGTACTGAGTGCCGGCCCCCTTTTTTGGGACGGTACTCGGGGTACTGAGTGCCGGCCCCCTTTTTTGGGACGGTACTCGGGGTACTGAGTGCTGGCCCCCTTTTTGGGGACGGTACTCGGGGTACTGAGTGCCGGCCCCCTTTTTGGGGATGGTACTTGGGGTACTGAGTGCCGGCCCCCTTTTTGGGGACCGTACTTGGGGTACTGAGTGCCGGCCCCCTTTTTGGGGACGGTACTCGGGGTACTGAGTGCTGGCCCCCTTTTTGGGGACGGTACTCGGGGTACTGAGTGCCGGCCCCCTTTTTGGGGACCGTACTCGGGGTACTGAGTGCTGGCCCCCTCTTTTGGGACCATACTCGGGGTACTGAGTGCCGGCACTCTTTTTTCACAGCAAGGTGGCCCCAGCTCCTTCCGCCACTGGTAGCCCCAGGTCCCTGGCTGAGTACCAGCACCACACAGCCTCTCTCAGGCTAATGCACGTCGGGTCTGCGGTGTTAATGGATGTGGCCAAGGGCCTCATCTGGAAGGAGATGTGACCTGAGAATGACTCAGAGCTTTGCAGGTGCCTTCGCTGCGCCGATGGCCAGTTTTCTCAGTCTCTGGGGAATGTTACTGACTCAGTTCTTGGAGGCACTTGTGGTTACCAAGATCAAACTGCGCCAAGTCATTCATATTGGAACAACCTCTTCCCTGAGGCCTGAAGGAGGGCAAGAAAGCAGAGGTGGATTTAGGAATGGATCTTCTCCCAAAGGTCAGGCATCCAGGCACCTGTTGTTAATGCCTTGGGGTGTGACCTTCATAAAAGGCCAGTTTCCCAGTCCAGCTGGACTATCCAATCCCTCCAGAGGAGAAGGCCACATTGCACAGGTAAAAATGAAGCAGCAGGCTTCAAACATCCCCAGCTGTAGGGCTTTCTGCCTCCCCCGGAGCCCGGTGCACCCTGGAGGGCTGGAACCACATCCCCCCATGCCCTGCAGTGTTAATGAAGCTTGGAAAGGTCAGGGATTAATAATTCATGAAAGTCTCCTTGGAATAATTCCCGCTGCGCAAGGGCTGAGTTCTCTCTGGGCTGATTGTTCTGCGAGTTACATTGTTGTGAAAATCAGAGCGATGCAAAACCTCCCTGAGGCCCTGTGACCCCATTTGAGTGAAGGCAGGGCTGGGTGGGAGAGAAACTGTTTCTTTTCTCTGTCTGTCCCTATCCTGCTGCTTAACGTCTGCTCAGCAGAAGAGCTGCGTGGTGAGGAGGAGCTGGCCTGCCTGGGGGGGGCCAAACTGCCTGTCTTTGGCACACTCCCCTTTCCCAGCAAGGCGATGGGCCATGCTGGGGCTCGCAGGGGCAGTGACCTGTGTGGGGCGCAGGGGAGAAGCCGGCTTTCTGGGGGTGTGGTGCAATGAGCAAGGCTGGGGTTCATGGTCTCAGGTTTCCATTTGTTGCCTCAGACCCTCGTGGGGCATGTCACATGAGGCTGAAGGCCTTCAATGTCCTATGGAAGGTGGCAGCTGAGCCTGCCACTGGGCTCCTTCCCAGGGCAGCTGCCGAGGCTGGCAGCAACAGTTGCCCTCTGTCGTGGTTTCTGTCAGACCAAGGTCCATTTAGCTCCTGCGAACAGGGAAAAAACTGATTGACTGATCTTATCATAGACTCACTATTGGGGTTGGAAGGGATCTCAAGAGGTCGCGTAGTCTGCTGCAGCCACTGCTGAGTCTGAGCACTGAGGTCATGCTGGGAGACCTTCCTCCTGGGTAAACACCCCCCCGAATGACGTTTACAACTGATACTATCCCCACCTCATTCCTCCCACACTCTGACTTGAAGGAGAGACTTCTGCTCGCCTCTCTCCCCTGGCGCTGAAGGGTCCATGGAGCTCTGGCTGGATCTCCCCACAGCAGCCTTGCCATAGGCCAGGACGCCTCTCGCTGGGGTCCGACAGAGTTGGAAGGCAGAGCCCAGAGCAGGTATCTGCTACGGTGCCCTGGGAGTCCTCTGCTCCCCAGGATCCTTGGGGTGGGGGGTGAAATAGTTCGTCACTTTGTCAAAGAAATCCATGAGGAAGGGACTTAGTCAGGGGTCTGCACAAGAATAAAAATTGGCTCCTTTTGGAGGGGCACTTTCTGTGCCCCCATGGCCGGTGGAGCTTGTTCTCCTACCACAGCCCTGGGTCCAGAGGAGCTGTCATCTCCCATCCCAGTTCAGGGCCTGAGGAGCCGCACTCCAGCTCCAGGGGAGTTCTGTGCCCCCTTCAATTGGGCAGCCTTGCATACACTCCTGGGTTTAGTGATTCCTCAGGTAACTTCCAGAGTAAATGTGTCCTGCCTTCTTCGAGTCTCTTTGATGTTGTAGGCTTCTTGGGGTAGGGTCCAGCTCTGTTTTGTGGATTGCATGGTACCATGAGTTCACAGTTCATTCAGTAGCCATCTGCTGCTCCAAGGCCTTCCCAGTGCTGCACTGGCTAGTGAGAGCAGAGATACCCTGCGTGGTTCTAACTGTTGAATAAACCTGCTCTTTCCTGCACTCTTGATCTGGCATGTAGAACTTGAAGGAGCTGAAAAGTGGCTCTACTTTCACTCTTCCAAAGGGTAATACATCATAGACTTCCAGCTACAGCAAACTTCCTTACCATGGAAATTACACTGAACACTTTCAATAGGATTATCCTGGAGCTCTGAGTAAATTGGGACTGGAGAGGAGTGAAAAGCCACGTGCATTCTACAGCAGATTCGATTAATCCAAAGAAATTTGCACAGCAAGCTATCGCTGTTCTAGGTTGACTATTGATAACTTGCTCTATAGAATCTCTGGTGAATCAGGTAGGGAGAACCAGTTATATGTATATTGGGAGGAAAGGGAAATGTGCATGTACTTGGTGCATGGTAGATAAATATGGACACTGAATATTTCCAAGATGGTTGGTTGGTGCACGTGACATGATGTTGACCAGGGAGGACATGGACGGGTCCTGGTTGGTG